>LR749636.1:1053326-1121970 GCA_902729485.2 Mus minutoides
AGCCGGAGCGAGTGGGGCCGAACGGGAATGGCCGGAACGAGCGGGGCCAACCGGAGCAAGCGGAGCCAATCAGAGCTAGCCGGGCCGGCTGGAACGAGCGGGGGCGGAGCGAGCAGAGCCGGCAGGAGCGAGCGGGGTTGACCGGAACAAGGAAAAATAAATAAATAAATAAATAAATAAATAAATACATAAATACATAAATACATAAATAAATAACTAATTTTTAAAAAGTGTGTGATAGATAGTTTAAAAAAGAATGGCCTTATAGGCTTATTTATTTGAATAGTCACCAAGTTGTGGGACTATTTGAAAAGGATTAGGAGTTGTGGGTTATTGGGATACATGTAGTCATGTCATGTCACTGGAAAGTGTCACTGGGAAGTGGGCTTTGAGGTTTCAAAAGCTAATGCCAGGCCCAGACTCTCTCTCCTCCATCTGCTTGAGGAACAGGATATAACTCTCAGCTACCGTTCCAGCCACGTGTGCACTGCTGTGCTCTGCCATGATGAAAATGGACTGACCCCTGAACTGTAATCCAGCCCCAATTAAATGCTTTCTCTTATAAGAGTTGCTGTGGTCACCACAGCAACTGAACAGTAACTAAGACAGGCTACACATGAACCAGACATGGTGGCTCCCTCCTATGGTCCCAGAATGTAGGAGACTGAAACAGGAGGGCTGCTATGACTTCAAAACCAGCTTGGGATACATAGTAACTTTCAGGCCAGCCTGAGCTACAGTGTGAAACCTTATCTCAAAATAAAACAAAAGAAAAGTAAACAGTGTGGTGTAATTCTCAGCGCTTGGGAGGCAGAAGCAGGCAGATCCCTGTGAATTTGAGCCCTGCCAGGCCTATATGGAGAATTCTAGGCAACATGGAAACTGAAATTTTGAAACATGGAGACTGTTTCAAAAGAAGAAAATAATAAAACCAAAACCTAAAGTGAACAAAATATGCAAGCCATGAGAAATTTGTAATTACTCACATTGTATTTCTCCCTAGCTGACTTTTGTTGTGTTTTGTTTTGGGTTGGTTTTTGGCTTTTGTTTGTGTGTTTTGTTTTGTATATCATATGTATGCCTGCTTGCCTGAGTGTGTGCCATATTTGTCCAGTGCCCACAGTGGTCAGAAGAGAACACTAGATCACCCACGACTGGAGGTATATGTAGCTGTGAGCCACCTGATATAGGTTCTGGGAGCCTAACCCAGGTCCTCTATAAAAGCAGAGGTGTTCTTGCTAGCTCTCCAAACCCCCACACCCACTTGTCTTTTTTTTTTTCTTGTTGTTGTTGTTGTTGTTGTGAGATAGAGTCTATGTAGCTCAGACTGGCCCCACACTCACACAGATCTCCCTGCTTCTGCCTCCTAAGTGCTGGGATTAAAGGTGCGTTCCTCGCCACCACAGTCGTTTTTGTTTTCTTCATTTACCATTCTCTAAGCCCACCTTTGGAGCAGGATGTTTTAAATGCTTTTGAGTAGACTAAACTCTAGGAAGCTGAATTTTTCTTTTCAACTATGTGCATGTTTGTCTCTTCATGAGTTTTATATGCCCCGTGTGTGTGTACAAGTGCGAAAGAAGGCATTAGATC
The DNA here is from genome assembly GCA_902729485.2 of Mus minutoides. NCBI lineage: Eukaryota > Metazoa > Chordata > Mammalia > Rodentia > Muridae > Mus > Mus minutoides. The sequence goes on from LR749636.1 coordinate 1,054,917, forward strand.
TCCAGGAACTGGCCTTGCCAGTGGTCTTGAGTCACCCAGGTTGTAGAAACCAAAACCTGATCCTCTCTAAAAGCAATAAGCACTTTGCACTTTTAACCCATGAGCTATTCCTCTAGTGGTTCTTGGTACCCCTGCATTCACTGAGAACATCAGCCTCGGTGGCTAGGCTGACGCCCAGGTAGGAGTCCCGACTTAGTCATCTGCAGCTAATGTGCGGTGATGCATGAGCAGCTCACACTGCTGCCGGCAGGAGGATGACGGTCTGCTCCAGAGGAATCCTGCAGGCTGCGTCTCTGGTTTGTGCTGACGATGTCCCACAACTCTGCACAGAGCTATACCCTCTTCCATAGAGAGAGAGACAGACACAGACGAGACAGAGATTTACCAATAGTGAGAGACAAGAGTAGCTCATACCCAAGCCACAGAAGCCTCTACACTTCCCTCAATAAGAACGTGTGCACCCCGTGACCCCACTTTATGTAGGAATATAGCAATCACCTCTGTTACTCAAGGCTTGGGCAATGTGGAAGGTCTTGATTCCCAACCTCTGTTACTCAAGGCTTGGGCAATGTTTTGATTCCCAACCTCAAGCAAGTGTTTCCCTTTAGACCTGGAGTTCAAGGGAGGACTGGAAGGCTGTCTTCTCACACACACACACACACACACACACACACACACACACACGTGTATGTATGTATACATATATACATGCATATACACACACATACATATACATATATGACTCTAGAACTTCACTTCTAAGACACAAGCTCTCCAGTAAAACTCCAACAAGCGACCAACCCTTGATTCTAAACTATTCTAATTCTTCCCAGAGCCTCTCAAAGCATTAAAGTTTCAGCAATAAAGTAATCAATGAAGTGTGCATACAGATGCGATTATAACCGCAGGGTTTCTGGAATCCTGATAACCAGGAAATTAATTACAACTTTGAAACTTACTACAAGGAAATGCTCAGGAAACTCATTTTAGTGAAGGCAGCTTTGAACTTTGGCCTGCACAGAAACACAAGTCTACATTGCTTTCAAATTAAGGGGCCCTCTTGGTAAATGACCCAGGGGAGTACAAAATGCTCATTCTCCAGTTAGATAGACTCAGGTCCTTCAGACAAATCAAGCGATTCAGGATTGACCACGCCCAAGGTGTCTCTGCCTGCCCCGGGGCATGGTTCCTTCTGTCTCCAACCAAGGGTCTAACTCAAGACAAGAGACTTCCAAGCTACCCCTCCAGGAACTGCCCAGCATGGTATGTGGCTTTAATCCCAGCACTCCAGTGGCAGAGGCAGGATGACCTTTGTGAGTTTGAGGCCAGCAGGGCCTACAATGAGTTCCAGAACAGCAAAAAAGAAAAAAGGAAAAAGAAAAAAAAAGTAAAACTTAGCAAAAAACTTTTGTATCTAAAAATATTCTTTTGATTCTTTCTCAAAATATTTATTGTATTTACCTTTTACTTTTCAACAACACTAAGGGTCAGCCCACACCCCTGTACTCTACAAGTAGGCAACATCCTGGACCATCTTTTACATTTTAATAGATCTCCAAAGACTCTGCAAAAGCTAGGAAAGTAACTGTTACGTTTGTTGGATGTCATTTTTATTTTTACATATATAGATTCTGTGTCTGCGTGTGCACACGAGTGCTTGGTACCCATGGAGACAAGAAAGTGTCAGATCCCTGGGAACTGGAGTTTCTTATGAGCTGCCATGTGTACGCTGAGAACTGAATCCGGGTTCTCTGCAATAGGAGCAAAGTTCCCAACCACGAAATCATCTCTCCAGTCTTTATTTCTCACTATGTAGCCCTGGCTGGCTTGAAATTTGCTCTGCAGACCAGACTGGCCTTGTACTCAGAGATCTGCCTGCCTCTGCCTCCTTAGTGCTGAGATTAGAAGTGTGCACCACCACACTGGGCCACCAGTTCGATTTATTGTTTCTTGTTTATTTCATTTATTTATTTATGAGTTCTATGCTGCATGTACACTCGCATGCCAGAAGAGGGCACTAGATCCCTTTATAGATGGTCATGAATCACCATGCGGGTGCTGGGAATTGAACTCAGGACCTCTGGAAGAGCAGCCAGTGCTCTTAACCACAGAACCATCTCTCCAGCCCAGCTGTTTAATTTTTTTTAAATCATCAGTATATATTATTAAAAATGACTAATAAATAGCAAATATTAGAAAGGCTTTTTAACCATTGGGCAAGTTTATAGAGGGCATGTGGAGGCTCTCTCTGGGCCTTTTTGTTGTTGTTGTTTTGAGACAGGGTTTCTCTGTGTAGCCCTGGCTGTCCTGGAGCTCACTTTGTAGACCAGGCTGGCCTCAAACTCAGAAATCTGCCTGCCTCTGCCTTCCGGGTGCTGGGATTAAAGGCGTGCGCCACCACGGCCCGGCTGTCTGGGCCTTTTTATCTGGTCTTTCTCTTCATTTCTTACTAGTAACATAGATCCAATCTCACAAGACCCTTACCCTTAGGGGATACATTCTAAGGTCCCTAGCAAACAACCATGGGTCCACGGATCCCTGCATATGCATACTCCCAAGCACACATACCTGTGATAAAATTCAACTTATAAAACACAGGAAGAGAGTAACAACAACTTAAAAACAAAACAATCACAATGTCCCCAAAAGGAGTTACATGAATGTGGTCTTAGCACTTCTCGTCTCCCTTTTCAGATACTCTTCAGGTGCTCTCTCCTTAGGTTCAAGCATATGCAAACTGAATACAAGGGTTGAGACACCCACTCTGACAGCCCACAGCAGATCTGATAACCAAAACACAGCTGGATAGTGGCAAACAGCCTGGACATTCTAGGCAAAGACTCACCACACACCAGCCCCGCCTCAATCCTTACTCAGAACACATTCCCATTTAGTTTTTTCAGAGCAGTTTGACTTTGGGTAATTGATCTACAGAATAACAAGCCTTGGGGATGAGACTAGTGCTATTATGCTACGCACAACTTGGGAATACAGAAATGTGCCCCGTAGCTCATCCCTGACGCCTTACGTGAAAGACGTAATTATCCTCACAAGCAATGCTCTCGGAGAGCTATGCAGCAGAGCCAGGCTTCAGCATAGATCAGGCCTGTACTGCAACTGCTACACAGTGAAGCTTGAGGACAGAGATGTATCAAATCTGACCAGCAAAATTTCAAAAGGCTGGTGGCAGGAAATGTGGTCAAGCGCTCTGGGAAACAGATACAGGCATTCTTGATAGTGCATTTAGATACTGAAGCAATTTGACAAAAGATTATCAAAATTTAAAATAGGCATCTAGCACACCCCACAACAGATATGCAACTTTTTCTTTTAAGGTTTAGTATTTAATATGTGTGTGTGTGTGTTTGTCCTTTGTGTGTGTGTGTCCTTCGTGTGTGTGTGTGTGTGTGTATGCCTCAGGTGGTCAGAGAGGCCATCAAGCGCCCTGGAACCAGAGTTAAGAATGGTTTATGAGCCATCACTACCATGGTGCTTGGAACTGAATCAAGGTCCTCTGGAAAAGAAACAAATGCTCTTAACTAGGGAGCCATCTCTCCAGCCCCCTAGACGCACAACATTTCAGCTGACCATTCTATTCCAGAAATACAGTCTCCCCAAATATTCTCAAAGATCCAGCTGTGACGGTGTATGCATTTAATCCCAGCACTCGAGAGGCAGAGGCAAGCAGATCTCTAGGAGTTTAACGGGTCAGCCTGGTGTACATAGCAAGTCAGGGCAATATTGTGAAATCCATCTCAATAAAAGTAAAGTAAATGCCAATGATGTCTACACACAGATGTACCAAGCAATAATGCTGAAATAATCAAAAAGAAAAAAAAAAATCATATGAGTTAGCCTAAGTCAAGGTGCCATCCAAGAGGGAATATATTCATTGTAATATATCCAGACTATTAAAGGGTCTATAACCTTTAAAAATGGATGTCTAAGTTGTAGAAATACACAGAAAAAAACTTTAAACATAACAATTAATGAAAGGTAGTCATGGCAGAGCAACAGGAAGTACACTTTATTTGAAAAACTAGTGAAAAAAGTGTAAATTCACAAGGCCAGGTGTAGATTCCTAGTGTTGTGTGTGTGTGTGTGTGTGTGTGTGTGTGAGAGAGAGAGAGAGAGAGACGGAGAGAGAGAGACAGAGAGAGACAGAGAGAGATAGAAAGACAGACAGAGAGAGAGAAAGGACAGAAGGAAGGGAAGGGAAGGGAAGGGAAGGGAAGGGGTGGAGTGAGCATCACACTGTTTAAAAATGAAAGAAAGAAAAGAAAGAACAGACAGGGTGGGGTGAGCATCAGATCACTAAAGTCTAGAACAGCAGGTTTCTCTCCTCTCTTCCTCCTCCTCTTCCCCCTCCCTCCTCCTCCTCCCCCTCCTCCTCCTTCTTTCCCCCCTTCATACAAACACACAGCCTGAAAGAACTTGTTTTTTGTTTCTTTTTTTTAAAAAGTTCATGCATTATTTATTTATAAAGCATTCATACAACAAGGTCATTTTTTAAAGCCACAAATACAGGCAGTATATAAAGTAAGCCTGGAGCCATGGACCCCCTGCAATGGCCCCTTGTTTCAGATCTTTCTCAAACAGATGAGAAAAAAGTTAATTCCATTATTGGTAACTAGTGAACAAAACTGATAATAAATATTCCAACGATCTGTTTTTATAAAATACTAACTGGTAGGTGAAAACAGACAGGAGACTATCTGATGGGGAGGGAGGGAAACAGCAAAAGGGTGGGGAGGGGAAGGGTGGGGTGCGGAGGGAGGGAAACAGCAAAGGGGGGGAGGGGAAGGGCCCTGCTTCACGGGAAGGAATGTGATGGAGGATGAGGGAACTGACCCTACAGTAATGCTTTATCATGAAAACATCTTAAGTTCACATGATGTAGCTAAAAATTAAGTTAGAAAAAAAAAAAAAAACTAAACAGTATTTGCAGTTGGCCCAAGTTAAAAAAAAAAAAAACAATAACCAAAAACCAAAAAACTCAAAATTCTTATTTACATGTTTAAGAGCCTCATCTTCTTTTTCTTGACTAATAAACAAAAAAATTACAACAAAGTAATAAAGGAATTGAAAATCCCAATAAACCAATAGGCATAAACTGACCAAAAAGAGGTTCCAAACACTGCTGTTGGTTTTTCTTTGCCAACATTACCGTGGTGCCCTGGCAAGCAGAAGCAGGCTCAGCTCCATGGCTCTGTGTCTGCAGCCATCACTGAGGTTTGTAGAGCCCCACCCCCACTTCCACCCCCACCCCCACCCCCGCGTCTTGTCGGAGCTCCCAGGGTTATTGAAGCTAAGGGGTCTGCACATTGATCAAGACCCCCAGGAGTTCTGATGAAATGGTGTGAGAGTGTAACCCCCAGTCATTTGAATCCTATTGTCCAGCAAGGCCACTGTTAACCGTTTTAGGATGCTGGCCAGGAGCCGCATTCGTAGACTCCTCTCTCAGGTCTGTAAAGTCAATCAACTGGACTGAAACTCTACCAGGGCCTCAGGTCCTGACAAAGCCGTGATGGACTCCAGATGAAAAAGGAAGCATTTCAGCCAGTCTTAGCATTTTTGCCAGGTGTAGTTTTGGGGTTTTTTTTGTTTTTGCAAGTTACTGAACCTCTATCTTCTCTTCACTTCTATAACATATTCCTCAGTTTGTTAAGTTTCTGATACTGATGTCCATCTGTTTTTCATCATAGTGGGAGACTGTTCTCATGCAAAGAAGGAGGCTTCTGGCAATCCTAGGGAAAGCTGCATGCTTGTGATTGGTGCAGAGACCGGCAGCTTGGATAGGAAATGACAGCCCCATGCATGTTGGTGCATCCCTACCACACACTCACGAACACACACACATATATGCATACATCATCATCATCACCAAGCAGGCTTGATATCCTCAGGTACAGCTCAGTAGGAGGTTTTAACACTGGTTGAGCTTGAAGAGTAGGAGCTGGACTTCCTGGAGAACTTGTTAGAGGTGAGTGAGATTTGCATGCGATTCACAGTGCGGACACTTCGGCAGAGGAGCGCGTTTCTGGCGTGATCCCTGAAATCTTTTGAGACAAAGTAATAGACAAAGGGGTCTATGCAGCTGTTGAGGGTCGACAGGCAGAGGACGACGAGGTAGAGGGCGTAGACGTGGCTCTGCCTCTGGCTTTTGATTAGGAAATAATGCACTACAAGCAGAAGGTTGCTTGGAGCGAAGCAGATGAAGTACATGGCCAGCACGGTGATGATGAGTCGGATAGCTCTCTGCCTTTTCTTCTCTGAGTGTTCATCCATAGCAGAAGAGCGGAGCGTCTTGATCATGAGCACGTAGGCAGACGCAGTAAGGAGGGCCGGGAACAGGAAGACTCCAATGGCTAGGGAGAGGAAGTAATTGAACATGTCCCCCACCAATACCTCCTCAGGTAGCACATCGTGACAGGTGGTGATGTTCAAGGCTGGAATGTATATGGTCTGCTTCATGACATACAAAGGGATGGTGACCAGAAAAATCAGGAGCCAGATTGCCAGGGAGACGCCAACGGCGATGTTTGCCTTCTTCCTGGGGTGCCCCATGGGGTTCACGATCACCCAGTACCTCTGCACGCTGAGGCAGGTCATGAAGAGGATGGAGCAGTACATGTTACCATAGAAAAAGCCAATGAGCACTTTGCACAGGGCCTCCCCGTAGACCCAGTTGTTGCCATGTAGGTGGTAGGCGATCTTCAGGGGGAACCAGATGACAGAGAGGAGGTCGGCCAAGGCCAGGTTGGCCATGTAAATCACGGCGGGGTGTTTCTTCTTCGTTCGGAAAAGGAAGATCCAGAGGGCCATGCCATTACTGGGCAAACCAATCACAAACACAATAATGTAGACGGCCGGAAGAAAGACAGAGGTCAGCTTCCCGGTGAGGATGGACGCAGAGAACTCATCGATGGAAAAGCCTGGTTCTACCGGAACCCCTTTCCCAGTGATTGGAGGCGGGGTTTCCAATCTGCCAATCAGACTTCTTCCTTTACCTTTGTTGGGTCCTGTATAAAGAAAGCGGAGCAGAGTCATTACTGAGATACATGGTCCTGCTGTAGGGCTGCTGTGCTTTAAATGGGACATTTCAGACGAACACAGACAGGTGTCATTAGAGTATTGCAGACAATATTCTCTTTCGGTGACGGACCGTCCAACGGGCAGGGCGGTTGAAGTCTAATTCTTGTGTGTGCTGGCAAGTATTTTTACCACTGAGCTACATCTTCAGCCCCAGCAATGGTATTTCGTTAACAGTGAGAGTTTTGGGTTCCATACAGTGACTTCTGGGAATCTGAAGAATGACAGGGTTTCATTTTAATTTAAGTAGCTACACTCATTAGTTCTTTTATTTAATCACACAACCACCAGCAGTCTTTGATGGGTCAGTTAGTAAAGACAGATAGATGGATGATAGATAGATAGGTAGGTAGGTAGGTAGATAGATAGATAGATAGATAGATAGATAGATAGATAGATTGCCATCAGCTGTCTTGGTTCTCATTTTCTAGTGTACAACTATCCTACTCTGGCCTTAAACCAAGATTCAACCTAGCTGTCAACCACACCCTGCCCCAGGGGCCAGCCTAGGAAGATTCCAGAACCAGGAGGCATTCCCTTGTCCGACCACAAGAAACACTATAATGGGTAGGCGTTCCCCACCTCTCTGCTCGTTTCATAAACATCCTCCCACAGAGCTCAGTTGGCAGGCAAGCCTTTTAGCATCAGGACCAAATGTGCTCTGACTTTCGAGCGTGTAACAGCGAGCTTTAACTTAGGGTGCATCCTTCATACCATGAATTGAACATTCAAACCACAAATAACCCTGGGTGTGGTAGGACATGCCTATAGTCTCAGCTATTTGGAAAGCTGAGGTGAATGGATTGTTTTAGCTTAAGGACTCTGAGACCAGCCTGGGTGACACAGTGAGATCCCATCCAAAGCAAAGCAAGGCAAATCAGAACAACCCTACCAAGCAGTGACTGGCAAGCCCAGTCTCCATCCTGCCCCATCCTGTGTCCCTCACAGACCTGAAGGAGGAGGGGAAGAAGTTAACTTTAATGATGAGCCCGAGGTCTCTACCACCTGGAAACACGTTGTTCAGGTGACAAGGAAGACAGTATACCTCTCCTGACTTCCTCTAATGTATTGTGTGCTCAGTTATCTGATCCGCTTCTGGTGCCAGACCCAGATTCTACAGGACCGTTTGCTTCTGTAGGCTTCACCACGTAGCACTGGCATAGGGAGTGGGAGGAGCACTGGGGGTTCCAGAGATTAGCAGTTTTAATTTTTCTTTTTCCTTTCCACCCACTGGAGAAATATAAAGATGCCCCCTACCCCAAAAGAAGGTGTTCAAGTCCTAATCCCTAGTAGACAAGGGTCTTTGCAACCCTAAGGCACAAGCTTTTTTTTGTTTGTTTGTTTTTCAAGACAGGGTTTCTCTGTATAGCCCTGGCTGTTCTGGAACTCACTTTGTAGACTAGGCCGGCCTCGAACTCAGAAATCCGCCTGCCTCTGCCTCCCAAGTGCTGGGATTAAAGGCGTGCGCCACCACGCCCGGCTCCTAAGGCACAATCTTAACAACACTATCCTGGTTATCCAGTCAGGCCCTCGGTCCAATGACAATGGTCTTTTAACAAGACAGAGGGAAGTTGGGGGCAGAAAAGGAGAGAACAGCAGAGTAAGCAACATGGCAGACAATAGGAACAACGTCTGGCACTGTGCCAAGGGGCACCAAAGATGGCAGCACCCACCCGGATGCTGGAGATGGGCAGATTCTCTCCCCACCACCACCACTTTCATTCCTGACCCCTCGCCTCAGAACCAAGAGAGTAACATCTGTTGTTTTATAGCTCTGCTCATCACGGTGGCCTTAGGAAAATAAACTCATTTGATGTAAACATATGTCCATTGTTTCAATTTCTTCTATGACTGTCTAAAAGAGCACTTTTTAAAAATTAAAATGGGGGCAGTGAGCTGGAGAGATGGTTCAGCAGTTAAGAGTGCTGGCTCTTTTAGAGGTCCTGAGTTCAAATACCAGCAACCACATGGTGGCTCACAACCATCTGTAATGAGATCTGATGACCTCTTCTGGCCTGCAGATGTATATGCAGTAGAGCACTCATATTAAATAAATAAAATTAAAAGAAAAAGTTAAAACAAGGACTGGAGAGAAGGCGCCGCAGTTAAGAGGACCAGCAGCTCTTCCAGAGGTCCTGAGTTCAATTCTCAGTAACAACATGGTGGCTCACAACCATCTATAATGAGATCTGATGCCCCCCCCCTTTCTGGCATGCAGGTGTCATGCAGATGGAATACTCATTCATAAAATATATAAATCATTTAACAATTTTAAAACAAAGCCAGGTGTAGCGGCATATGCCTTTAATATGGGACTTTGGAAGCAGAAGCAAATAGACCTCTATGATTTTGAGGCCAGCCTGATAGAATTATAGAACTCCAGGCCAAGCAGGGCTATATAGAGCTCCCATCTCTAATTCATTAATTTAAAAATTAAAACAAATATTCCTAAGGAGGTGGGGAATGTAGCTCAATTGGTAGAGTGTTTGCCTATTGTGTACCAGACACTGTAACCCCAGGACTCAGGAGGTAGAGGAAGGATAATTGTAAATCCAAGGGTGCCTGCACCTACATAGTGAGTTCGAGGCCAGCCTGGGATACATGTCTCGGGAAAGATTATTCCTGAATATTACAATGTTCTTCAGATACTGAATTAGGTAACTCCATGAAGAATATGTTCTGCACGGTAACCCAGTACTTAGTACATAGATCCATAATGGAATAGTGTTGCACGAAATACTACTCTTCTACACAGAATGCATGTTGGTTCCCTGGAGTATTTTCCAAGCCAAAACCAGGAGTGACTAATATTGAAGCATCTCAAGAAAACAGTAAATGATGTGTTCACAGACTCAACAGTTGCAAGGAAACCTATTTAGGATTAAAGGTGTCTTTAACCCTAGCACAGTGCCACAAGTCCTTTAGTGTCCCCGTCTCTGGCCGAGCTCTGACATACCTCTAGATAACAATGGAAGGACCGAGGAGGATCCAGAGCCAACGTTCCGCTACGCATTTCTACAGGACATTGGACTGGAACACCGAATGCCAGAGGCCACACATAGAACCACAACAAATTACAGGACCATGGGTGCCATCATAGAGATTAGTGCTGACTCACTGTGGGTCTGAAACTATGGTCTGCACCATACGCAAGGCACCTGTATCACATTCACCACAAACCCGACAAGGCAGCTAATGCTATTATGTCGCATTTTATAGATGAAGAAGCTAGGGCACAAATCAGTAACTATGTGTGCGTCCTAAAGTTAAACAGTTGTTATGTGGGAAAACTAGTTCATAACCAGAAGCCATGGTTTTACTCACCATCTCCCACCAAACCTTACTGGTACTACATGTTAGACCCCACAGAGATCAGCCCAATCTGCATGGATTCTATCTACACACACATTTTCTCAAGCAGAATATCTAAAATTTTAAATTTAACATGCTAAAAGTCACTTTCTTCAATTAGCCCCTCCTTCAAAAATTAACAAAGTCACCTGTATCAATGTCAACATGTTCTGCCAGCCTTTTACAGGGATTTTATTATTATTATCTTTTGTTTTTTTGTTTTTTTCTAGACAGGGTTTCTCTGTGTAGTCTTGGCTGTCCTGGAACTCACTTTGTAGACCAGGCTGGCCTCGAACTCAGAAATCCGCCTGCCTCTGCCTCCCAAGTGCTGAGATTAAAGGCATGTACCACCACGCCTGGCTAGAGGGATTTTTAAAAGCCTTTTAAATCCTCCACAGCTGCCCAGAGGACCTGTGAGCAGTGGACCAGTGCTCTGGGAACCCCACTCATCTGCAAAGGCATCCAGGCCTGAAACGGTCCACTATGTGTATTGGTGGTTAGGTTTTTGTTGCTATAACAAACATTATGAGCAAAGCAATTTTCAGAAGGGAAAATGTTTTTTGGGTCTGCAGTTCCGGAGTGCTCAGAGTGTGTCGTGGTGGGGAGACAGTCGCAAGCTGCAGGCATGGTGGCAGGAACTAGAAGATCAGAACTCACACCTTCTTCAAACGCAAGTACGAAGCAGAGGGAAAATCAAAAGTGGTAGAGATGCTTAACCTCAAAGCCTGCCCCAGCAACACCACACCTTCCAGATAGGGGCACTTACTGGAGAGCCAGAATTCAAAAATCAGAGCCTATGGAGGTGTAGGGAGGCTCTCATTCAAAGCACCCTGAACTTCTGTGGTCAGTAGCTGAGGTTTGAGAGCTCTCGCAAGGAAAATCAATTTTCTTCTGTTCCCAAAGAAAGTTACATAATGTTCTCTAACTACTAAGGTCACACACAATAAGAGATGATTAGACGCTCTGAAGAAATCCTGCTGGAACAGACTCTGACCTCATCGTGATCAGAGTACATCTACACAGATGTAACAAAGAGATAAAAAGTGAGTGGCTAGGGGGTGGCAAGATGGCCTAGCGAGTAAAGGTGCTTGGTGCCAAGCTAGCATACCTGACTCTGAACCCCAGAACGCATGTGGTTAAGAGAAACAAGTCCCACACCACATCCCCAATGGTATGTTCATATACACACACACACACACACACACACACACACACACACACACACACACACGGGAGGGGAGGCTGTAATTTTAAAAAGTGGTTTATACACAGCATAAGCATTCCTCACAGTGGTCTTGGATAGAAATCAGCAGGGGGGGGGGGGGGGGGGGCAAAGCATGGTTAGGATCTGGTGAGTGCCCTCTCTTGCCCAGACTGCACACTGCCAGCTCCAACTGCAACCTCACAAGCCTTAGGTTTCTTGTTGCTAGGATTCAGCACATAACTAAGGGAGGAAGTGTTTCCTTTGGCTCCCAGCAGGGATACCACACAGGCAGTCACACTTTATCTGCAGGAGAGGGGTGGTAGACTCATGCTGGTATGCAGACTGGGACTCCAGCCTACGAGGGTGCCTGTCCACACTCAGAGATAGGAATTCCCTCCTCGATTAAAACTGTTCTGGCAGGGCAGGAATCCTAGCACAGGGGAAGCAGAGGCAGGCGGAAAAAACAGAACATAAAAAAAACTGTTCTGAAAACACTTCTTGGATATAAGCAAGATGATTATGTGATGTTTCCAATAATAATCTTGCTTATTTTTTTTTGTTTTTGTGATGATTCCAATCCAGTCAAGTCGACAGCAACGATCAACCACAATACCCAAGAAAAAGGTAAACATGTTCATCAAACAACTTGTACCTTAACACTCAAAGCAGCATTATTCATAATAGCCCTAAATGGAAACAACCCAAAAGTCCATCAACTGAAGAACAAATAAACAAAAGGAGAAGTGTCCACAATGGGCACGGGAATCGCTTAAGCCTAGGAATTTGATAGCAGCCTGCCCCAGCAGAACTAGAACCCATCTCAAAAATAAACAGGCAGGATATAGCTCAGCTGCTACATGCCTGGAGGGCTTCTACCAGAAGCTGGAAGTCTGATCGCTAGCACCCTATAAAACTGGGTATGGTAAGCCCACACTAATCACAGCACTCCATGAAGACGGGAACTTCAATGCCACCATTCACGACATAGCTAACTTGAGTGTGAGATCAAGGCCATCATGAGCCATATGAGACTCAGAGACTCAAACAAACACGCAACCAAACACACAATCAAACATGCAACCAAACACGCAACCAAACATGCAACCCAACCAAACATGCAACCAAACATGCTGGGTGTGATAGTGGTAGCAAATGTCCATGACTGGTGTTCAAAAAAAAAAAAAAAAAAAAGTAAGAAAGGAAGGAAATAGGTTGTTGATGCATGCTGCAACATGGGTAAGTCTTGAAAACAAACAAACAAACAAAACAAACCATTAAATAAGAAGCCAGTCACAGCGGCCCATACATTATGGGAATCAGGGCTACCAGCGGTTTGGTATGCAATACAGAAAGGGCAGAGCCCAAGCCTCAAGGACCTTTGAACTGGGACACAGAGTGGCATAATGGTTTAATGTGAATGGCTGCTACCATTTGTGTATTGTTTTTGTTTTGTATTCAAGATCTTGCTGAATAGCCCAGACTTGCCTGGAACTCATGATCTCCTGTCTCAGACTCAAATATACGTATCAAATATCTAGAACAGGCAAGTCCATAGGTAGAACGTTGACTATCGGTGGCCAGGGCTGGCTATGGGAAGGCTGTTAGGCAACAGCAAGGGGGATTCCTGTGGGTCATCAAAATGTGTTCAAATTGACCACTGGGATGGTCACAATTCTGTAAGTATACCGAAAGGCACTGGACTCTCTTTAAATGGGCTAATTGTGTGTTGTGAAAATTATTTGGCATTGAGATCCTAATAAAGCTATTAAAAGTAACACAGAAAGACAGGCTGAGGGTAGAGATGAAACACATCTAGCCAAGGATTACTGATCACTGCTGTTGTGGTGGGTACCAAAACATTAAATAAGAATATTAAAGAGAAAGGAGGAACACGGAACAACATCCTAGTAAAGAAGTATGGCTTGGGTTAAAAGTAACACAACTTTTAAAAAGGAAGAGGAAGAAAGACTAGGAGGAGGAGGAGGAGAAGGCGTCATTCTTAGATTCCCCAAGCCCTGCACAGATATACCACTCTAAAGACTGGGGATGCACCTCAGTGGTTAAGTGTTTGCCCCGCATGAACAAGGCTTCATTTCCAGGCTGCTTCCCCAAACCCCTCACAAAATAGAGTTGGAAATCCCAGCTTTAAACTCAACACTGAAGGTTCTGAGACAGGAGATCATGAGTTCCAGGCAAGTCTGGGCTATTCAGCAAGATCTCGAATACAAAACAAAAACAACACACAACTGGTAGCAGCCATTCACATTAAACCCATTACGCCACTCTGTGTCCCAGTTCAAAGGTCCTTGAGGCTTAGGCTCTGTCCTTTCTGTATTGCATACCAAACCGCTGGTATCCCTGATGCTAGTTGTTAACCCGGCTCAGTGTTTCAAAACTGAATGGAGACTATGGGTGACTACGAAGTGGGGACACACCAGAGTACCTGGCTCTGAGTGCTTCTTATTTGTAGGGCTACAATCAACAGTTCCTGACAAGCATACAAAAACATACACCCACTCGTGTTCAAGGCCACACCCAGCCCCCACGACTGCCAAACAGGAAACAGACCTGTGTATCAGCCTGTTCCTAAGTTACTATACCCCTAGTCCTAAGATGAGACACTCACCTTCCTACAGGAAATACACAGCCAACTGTAAACAAGAAACCCATAAAATGATATGCTGTCATCTGCATCAGAAGACTCCAATGTACATTATTCAAAAAAACCTTAAATCTGAGGTCCTCTCACCAAGCTATAAAAAGTGTATTTCCTTGAAGCAGAACATCAGGAGAAGGGCAAACCTTGCTCTTTCTGTCTTAGGTTTTCGGCCACCCAGAATGCAAGCTGATACAATCTTTTTAAAAGTTGAATCATTGTTTAACCATGGTACAAAATAGTCATCTCCGTATCAAAACTATTTCAGTAATTTATGAGAGCTATAACACTGTATATAGATTTATGTTGAAATGCAAATAAGTCCTAGGACAGCTGTCGCAGGACGGTCTTTCTGTGGCTTGAGGGGCACAGTTGGTGGAGGGCTTGGTCTCAGTGTTTTGGCCCTTTTCCAGAGCACTTTTCCTACCAACTCTTGGGAGCACAGACAGGATGGAGGGAAAAAGGTTTCAGTGGCTATTCATCCTTCCCTAGGTACACTTTTAGCAAACTTTGCAAACTCTTTTTCTTTTTCCCAAGAGGAACTGTTTTCCTCAACATTTCTCCAGATAATAAAACCATAAGAAAGTCAAATACAGACTTCATGAGGCCTGAGGGATCAAGGTTAATTAGTAACAGGAGGAAGGCAAAGGGGGCCAAGCATCAACCTCAAGTCCCATCTCCACCTTCATTAGAGCTCTTTTATACTACGAGACCTCGGAAAGATCCTGGGTGCCTGTTCACAAAACACTAATTTAACAAGATGAAGCCAGGTTTGTCGGTGCCGGTCTATAACCATAGCTACTCAGGATGAGGAAGTAGAAAACCAGATTCAAGGCCGGTCTGGGTTTCCTAGTGCACTCGAGGAAACTTTGGGCAATTTAAGGAGACTTTGCCTCAAAATAAAAATGTGAAATTAGGGTTGAGGCTCTAGCTCAGTGACAAAGTGACTGGTTAATACACAGAGGCCCTACATTTAATACCTAATACCTGAGCCACACATGGTCTGGCGGGGGTGGGGTATGTTAGTGTGTATATGCCATCTTTTAAAGCTGTTAAAATTGTGTTACTGACCCTTACATGTTAAATCCCATACTTGTACAAGGCTTTCTAATTTGGAAATGTGTATTTTGTGCATTTCTCATGTACAAAAGCATGGGAAAGATATAAATCAAAATGTTAGTAGTGGTTATTTTAAGTACCAATGTTTAGGATGATTCTTTTCCTGTTCTTTTTCTTTTCAGTGACCACATATTACTGTTATAATTTTAAAAAAAGAAAATGTTATCGAGAGCTGGAAAGATGCCTTAGCATTGACTGCTCTCCCAGAGGATCTGGGTTCATTTCCCAGTACCCTCGTGGGCTCACAACTGTCTGTAACTCCAGTTCGAGGGGATCCAACACCCTCACCCAGACATGAATGCAGGCAAAAACACCAGTGCACATAATTTTTCTAAAATTGCATTTTAAAATGTTGTCTAGGCATGGTAGTGCATTCCTGTAATCCCATCATTCAGGAGAATAGACAAAATTGTTACAAGTTCAAGGCCAGTGTGGTCAACATAGACAATTTCAGGGCAAACCAGGGATACACAGTGAGACTATTTCAAAGGAAGAAAAGGAAGACTACAACAAACAAACACCCAAGAAGATCCAGTCTTAAAACTGAAATGGACTGACTGTGTGAGTAGGAAAATAGCAACGGTTCAGCACTTGCCCAGCCTGTGCAAAGCCTTGAGTTGGATACCCAGAATGGCAAGAAATCAAGAAACAAATATGGTGATGGAAGAGGAGGAGGGGAGCAGTAGAGGGAGACAGTAGTAGTGATTGTGTCTGAAGGAAACTGACTTAAATGTCACATTCGCAATTCAATGCCCCTCCCCCCAGCTAGGAACCTTTCCGAGAAGCAATTTTTGGGGGGTGGAGAAAACCAAGCCCAGTCTGCTGTTTAACAGAAAAAGGAGCACACAAAAAGACCAGACCTAAGTGGCGTGAGCAAAGACGGCAAGGTGCCCCGTGTCCTAACCAAAATTAATTTAATTACAATTGGGGGTGGAGGTGGGGAACCTCCCTGCATCTAAAGTCTTTGTTGCTAGACTAACTCTTTAGGAAAGTTACCGGCAATGGAGCATAATTATGCAGAGAGAAAAGCCAAGTTGGGATATTAAGTAGCTCGGGTTAACAAGTAACCTGATTTTTGTTGTTGTTGTTAAAATCAAGTTCTCCATGTAGGCTAGGAACCTCTCCCTCCCAGTCTCCTCACTCTGAAAACAGGAAGCCGACTAATCAGGGTATGCTTCCTATACTAGGTGAATCATGAAAGTAATCACTTCCAATCACTTTTTTTTAAGTTTGCACACACTTTGCTCCTGAGTTTTTAAATTTCCAACTTTAAATGACAGGCAAACCGTGAGGGGTTAGACGCTCTTCTACAACTTAACGACAAAGTAAAAGTGAGAAATAGCCTTTAAAACTACAGCAAGTTTAGCTGGGAAACGGAAACGCCAGGCCGGGTTTTGCAATAGCGCTATCGCTGGCAGTAAACACCCCCTACCCGACCCTAGAGCCTACAGAGGTCTCCGAGGCTTCTAGAAGCGCCAGTTCGAGCTCACCAGAAGCTGCACCCGCCCAAACCGGCAGCGGGCCAGAGGAGCACCGCCCCGAACCGCTTTCCTGCTGTTCTGTTCCTTGGGCATAGCAGCCTCAGAGCGAGACCTGGGTGACTGCCAGTGTGCGCTCCCGGCGGCGGGAAGGTCTCGAAATCTCTAGGCTAGAACGTCACCTGGTCGAAATGTAAGGGTCCGAAAGGTCCCCTTCTACCACCACGTGACATTCAAAACACCTGAGTCCCGTGCCCAGCGCATCCACTCGGTAGCCCCGAGTGGGTCTTGAACTGTGCTTCAATCCCCAAAGAAAGGGTTCAGTGAGTGAGTGGATGCGAGTGTAAAACTCGAGGTGGGAACTTCCCAGGGCTTGGGCTCCCACTCACTCCACCCAGAGGTGGACCATCAAATTGCTATAACATCAAATTGCTATAATCGGGGGGCGGGGAGGGTCTAGTGTTTGCAAAGGAACGACCGCAAGGAGGGGAGGCTGAGTACTGAGGGCGCTCCTTCCTTATCTCCCCGAACCACGTCGACGAGTAGAGATTGGAAGTGCCCAGACCAGGATTGTTTCTAGCTCGTCTTTGGTGGCACTCTGGTGACCCGGCTGATTGGTCTTGGTTAGGGACCCCCATCAAAGCTACTGAGAGTGCCCAGGGAGAGTGTGCCCGCCTCCCCCGCCTCCCCCACCAGCCCAGCGCGTTCCTTCACCGCTCGAGCTCACCCTGTGCAAGGTTCTCCGTCTGGTTGCAGGAGACCGAGGCCACCAGAAGGGTGATACCTCCCAGCAGCCACGCCAGGCTGAGACTTCGCATCCCCGGACGTGGGGCGGGCGGGCAATCCGCCACCAGTGGTTCGAAACTCGGAGCCCTCTCTGAGCACAGGGTCCCCTTCCCTTAACACGAGATTCACTGAGCCTTCCTGGGGCGGGACCTGTTTCAGTGAAACCGGAGCCCCTAGACGCACCTGCGGAAGGCCACGCCCCCAGGAGACCGCGCCCCCTTCTAACGTCCTACGCAGGCCACACCCCGGGCCACCTGGCCCAGCACAGCCTGCCCATAGCTCCGGTGTGCTGGCCAGCGTCCACTTGGCTGCTGGAGTCGCCTGCGGGTGAGGCTGGACCGGTGAGGTGGCTACATTGGAATGCAAATGACAGGAAGGTTAGGACCCAGGGTTTTTAGAGCCTGGGCGATGTCCAAAACTATCTTTAACCTTTAATTACTTCTGAGAACCAGTGAGGTCATCCTCTTGTGAATGTTAGAAAGTCTAAGCTGGTTGCCTTTGTCTTCAGTAATTGGTGTGGAAGGCTTTGTGGTGTAATGGGCAGTGCGGGACTGATATGAAAGGGGTTTTTGTTGGTTATTGTTTTGTTGATTGTTGTCTTGGTTTGCCTTTTTTGCGAAAGCTTTCTTTCTCCCCTACCCACCTGACTTCAAACCTGTGACGATTCTCCAGCCTCGACCTCCTAAGTGCTGGGGTGCCAGGATCGTGGCACCAGTTCTGGGATAAACTCATCTGTTAACCAGTGTCATTAAACAAACCTGAATGTGTGGGAAGCACTAACCACCCATGGTTCCGTAACTCTTAGCTTCTCTAATGCCCTCTGCGCTGTATGTGCCCACTCCGTCTGTCTTCCCATCTTACAGAATAGGAGATGGAACTTAGACTGTTTGCTGCCTCTTGAGTTGCACAGTTCTCTGGCACAGTTTGTAAATGTCCAAGCTCAAGTCTGTGACTGAGATTTGTCCAGTTTGTCGCCCTATACCTGATTCCACTCCGCTCTCTTCTGCATCGTAATCCCGTGTTCCAAAGAACTATATAAGCACGGGTTGGGGTGTGTAGCTCGGTAGTAGAGCACATGCCTAGCGTGTCCAAGGACCAGAGTGAATCTCCACCAGAGACAGAGGCAGGAGCATAAAGAATTGGAGACCATTTGTGCTACATAGTAAAACCCTATCTTAAAAATAAATTAAAACTAAGACAATCAATCAGACTTTACTGCTGCAAGAAAACTGTGGTTTGAGTTACAGAGAAGATACTGGAAGGATTCATGAGCGGAAGAGGCTCGGATGAGCCCAAAACAGGTGTCTCCACGGGGAGGGGATTTCAATGTAGGAAGAGCTGGCTGCAGTCCTGGACGGCTCTGAGATGATGACAGAGTTAGAAGAAAGACCGGAGTTAGCCATTTCTCCCAGGTTTGAGGACGTCCACCTGGCATGTTGCAGAAGGGTTCTACTCCAGAGGGAAGGAAGGGTCAGATTGACTCCTCTTCTCAGGAGCCTTCAGTGAGGCAGTCACTGTTGACAGTTATTAATATCTGTGCAGCCTTGAGCCAAGTGGTCACCGCCATTGTGCCATAAGTGTGTAGAATGCAGTTTCCATCTGGTGAAAGTTCTGGGTCACACTTCAATGTGCCTGATGGATGGTTAGTCTTCTGCCTCTTCATTCTGCCCCCTCAGGGGATCACACACTGCCAGAAATCAAAGGGCGAGAAGCAAATGGTCCTGAATAGGCCAGGGAAATAGAATGCTTCCTTTCTAGATGGCTGAAACGGACAGGTAATGGACACACACACACACACACACACACACACACACACACTCAGGAGTGGTCAGAAAAAGCAGCCCAAGGGTTGAGACAATTCTCTTTAATGGACCATCTCTGATGAGGTCTCTCTTGGCTGTGTCTCAAAGAAGTTCTTTTGGGAATGTGAATGGAACTTAGCTTTTTCCTTTGTGTAGGCCTTGGGTGTGGTCTGGCTTCTCTCCTTCTGTACCTCTATGACCTTGGATAAACTTTTCAAACTAAGTTTTGATTTCTCACTTACGGAAATGGGATTAGCATTTTGTCTACTTAAAGACACCTAGGGATAAAACAGAGGTTCTGATATGAGGTAGAACAAGAATCTTTCCTTTCTCTCAGGAGTGCCTGCCCCACCGCCTGTACCACAGCTTTCAGGGTGTGGCTCCAGGACCCACCCTTCAGAAAACTGACTTCTAAAAGCACAGAGTGCAATCTAACCTAAACATTCCTTATGTCAATCAATAGGTGAAAGTGGCCAGGCAGTGGTGGCACACACCTTTAGTCCCAGAACTTGGGAGGCAGAGGCTGTTGGAATTCTGAGTTTCAGACCAGCCAGCCAGGTCTACGGAGAGAGTTCCAAGACAGCCAGATCTATACAAAACAATGCTGTTAGTGGGGAGGGAAGAACCAGGAGAGAGTGGGGCCATGAGTCAGTATTTTAATGTGTTCTTTTTACATGTGTTTATGTATTTATGTTGTGTGTGTGTGTACCTACATACATGACCCTGCACAATTCCAAAGTAGCCAGCGATGACTCAAGAGACCACTACGCAGTAGTGAGGTCCTCTGGGTGCTTTTTCTATGGTAGGGTCCAAGTTCCTCTCTGGAAGGTTGATTCATTGATCCTGGGATGGAGCACGGAAACTAACGTCTTTATTCAAGAAAGCCCATGCCCTGGGTCGTCTGTTAACTGTCCTGATGTATGCTGCTGTCTCTGCCCTTCTGCCCTAAAACACTCCAGTTTGGACGATGCTGGGTCTACTCAACAGAACCCCTTCTGAGAAGGGCCGTCCACTCCTGAAGAGAGACACCACTTCATCTCTGACGAGCCTCCAGTCTTTCCTCCCTCTCACAGTGTAATTACCACCATGTCGTCTGGCCATGATAGTGGCTCCTTTCTCGTAGAGTACTTCTGAGGGTTCCGCTTGTTAAATGCCCTGGAAGTGCTTCTGAGCACAGAAGAGAGAGCTGCTGTTTGGTGATCGCCCTCAGTGAGAAATCCCTCTCTTCAGAGAACCATGTGTCAGCCTCCAGACGCTTCCCAGCTCCGCAGACACTCACAGCATAGGAACTGAGTTTGAATCACCAGAATTTCCAAGAAATGGTTCTAGTGAACAATGCTATCCATTAATAATCTCAAGAAGGTGGTTTCTTGGTCTGGAGATGTAGTTCGGGGGTAAAGAGCTTGCCTAGCATACTCAAGGCCCTGGATTTCATCCCCAGGACCACCACAGTAATTAATTAGTTAATGTGATTGAAGGGAGGAGGGGAGTTTTAAGACAGGGTTACTCTGTGTAATGTGTTAGCTGTACTGAAACTCGATCTAGAGACCAGGCTGACCTTGAACTCACAGAGATCCACCCGCCACTGTCTCCGGAGCAGTCAAAATGAACAAATGAAGTATTCTCATAGACGACAGTTTGTAGGTGTTTTTCTCAAATCTTGCGGCTTTTTTTTTAATCTCATGATTCATTTGCCTGAACGCCCTTGAGATATCTGTTGTATGAATCTGCGAAACACTCAGGAATAGGTAACACCTGATTGCCTGGGTGCCAGAGACAGGGGATTTCCTGTGCTTTTCCCACTCACTATAATTTGAAGAGGACATTTAGACTGTGGGAGAAAAGGCAGGTAAAGAAACAAAATTCTGCATTATTCATTTGTTTATTCATTTATTTTGTCAAAAACAAGTGACTCTTCCTGGAACAGTGAAGTCCCTGGCCAGCTATTGCTGGAGGAAAAGCTGCTCGATTCACTCACCCACCCATTGAGCAGACACTCTCTACAAGGCTAGCAATAAACTTCTTTTACGTGATAAATCCTTCAGTCACTTTTCAGGCTCCCAATACCCAACTGTAGAAAAGATACAGTTGACCTCCCTGTAGAAATGATACAGTTGACCTAACTGTAGAAATGATACAGTTGGCCTCCCTGTAGAAATGATACAGTTGGCCTCCCTGTAGAAATGATACAGTTGACCTAACTGTAGAAAAGATACAGTTGACCTCCCTGTAGAAATGATACAGTTAGCCTCACCAGGCCCCATCTGCCCTGAGTCTCCTCATTGGCAGCTGATCCTCTGCTGGTGGGACCACACTGCTGGCCTCTCTGCAGTGGAGTGACCCTGGGTTAATCTTTTGAGTTTCTTTCCAAAATGTGTATTCATTCATTGGTTGATTGATCCACTCCTGTGGTTTGAAGTACTGTATATATTAGCAACTCCACAAGGTTTTCTACCCTAGATTTCTCCAGGGCAGACATAACATATTCATCTGGAGACTGGGGAGATGGCTCTCTGATTAAGAGCACTGGCTGCTCTTCCACAGATCCTGAGTTCAATTGCCAGCAACCACATGGTGGCTCATGATCATATAAAAGGAGCTGATGCCCTCTTCTGGCATGCAGGTGTACATGCAGACAGAGCACACATACATTAAAAAATTAAAATAAAATAAAATAAAACAAAATATTTACCTAGCCTTTTCCTTTGGTTATGTATGTCTACAGGCCTATCACGTGATGTAGTCACCTCACCTTTCTTTGTACACTCTCCTCATCACTTCAAGCTACACCTCTTTCCCTCCAGTTCTTCAGATTAAGAAAAAAAAAGTCGTGCTTTGCTCCTGACTACTTATGTGCCATATCTCATCTGTCAGCAATTCCACTTGACATCGTATCTCAAATCCTACCCTGGCCCTAGTGCTGGATATCTTCTGCATATGTTATTATAATAGTCTCAATAGCCTGTGAGTAGACTCCATCCTTTCATCCATCACCTTCCTCTCTACCCCACCCCACCCCAGTCTTCCCACTGCATAGCAGTTAGAGTAAATCTGTCAAAATGACCACTGAAACAGTTCACTTCCTTATAGAATGAAAGTGTCCCATTTCCCTTTGTAAAACACAAGCTTTTCACAGGTATACCCCTGCTATCTATACTATCCCTGATTTACACACACACAGTATCTGACTTGGTCTTCTATTATTTCTTTGCTTACCTGTTTCCAGGTCTGGTATGCCTCCTGCCATTCTTCAGTACTTGCTACATCCTGCTTGAGCACCTTTCCTTCAGACACTCTCAGACGTCCCCCTGGGTGTTGGCTTTCTTACACTTACAGATCATCTGAGCTGGAGGGGGGACTCAGAAGCTGAAGGCTCCCTTCCTCACTTCACATCTCACAGATTGGACACAGTGGAGCTGTGATAATGACATCAACACCTAAAGGAATACCCTCCCTAGTTGGCCACTAATGCCTAAAATGGACTCCTATGAGAATTCAAGACAGGGGCTAGCCAGGAACCATTAGATATAAACCTCCTAGGATAGATTTTAAGCCTTAGTGCCCAAGTATTGTCTAGATTATGATCTATGGAGTTTATTATTAATATATATATATATATATATATATATATATATATATATATATATATATGCCGGGCAGTGGTAGCGCATGCCTTTAATCCCAGCACTCGGGAGGCAGAAGCAGGTGGATTTCTGAGTTCAAGGCCAGCCTGGTCTACAGAGTGAGTTCCAGGACAGCCAGGGCTATATAGAGAAACCCTGTCTCAGAAAGCAAACAAACAAATAACAAATAACAAAAAAAACAAAATTATATTTTATTTAATGTGTATGCATGTTTTTCCTGCATGTATGTATATGGACCACATGCTTGCCCTGTACCCACAGAGGTCAGAAGAGGACATAGAATCCCCTGGAACTGGAGTTACAGACATTGTGAGCCACCATGCCGGTCCTCTGTAAGAGCAACAAGTGCATTTAACTGCTGAGCTATCCCTCCAGCCCTAGCTTTCTTAGTTAGATTTTTTTTCTGCCACGCAAACCAAGCAGAATGTATATGTTAATTTTCCTTATACTTATTGAGTGTGCGCACATACGTGTACACATATGTGTATTTGTGTGTGCATGTGTAGTGCTGAATGTGCCATGGCAAGCATTGAGAGGTCAAAGTCAAACGTTGGGGAGTTGGTTCTTTCCTTCTATCATGTGGGTCCCAGAGATGGAACTTAGGTGGTCAGGCTTGGAAGCAAGTGCTTTCACCTGCCAAAGCCATCTCACCAATCCTCTTAGAAATATTTTAAAAGAAGACAGTTTAGGGAGAGTTTCAAGCTTGGGCTGGGACTCTTGACAGGAGACATGTGGTAACAGAGTCAGGTATGACATCATGGGAAATGCAGCTGCAATGGAAATCCCAGCCTCCTGAAAAATGAGCATGCCACGCAGAACAGAACTGGAACTGACCTCATGTAGACAGCTGGCAACATCTGGACCCGTGATTATTTATTGAAATAAGTGCATGGCGTGTTGAGCAGTCATGACACCACCTGATGACCATACAGTCGGCAGTGGAGGATCTGCTGAGCTCAGCTGTTCATTTAGGCAGTCCTTGTGTGGGGAGATGGGGTGGGGGTGCGGTGAGGTGGGGGGGTGATAGTTGATCTTCATTACTAACTTGACCATACTTAGAGGTGTCTAGGATTGGTGATGTGCTCCTATGTGTTGTGGAGTGGTTTGTTTCTACAGAGTACAGTGACTGGGAGAGATGTAGGCAGAAACTTCCATGCAGCTGGCCAGATAAACAAGCAGGATAAAGAGCAGGGACAGTGTACAGCCCTGCCTTCTGTGCTTTCTAAGCAAGTGCCTCTTTTCTGTGGCTGCCGTCTTCCACTGACCTCTGACTCCAGCCTCTCTGACTACCAGGAACTCCATGCCAGAGACCTTCCCTCCCGACCTCCAGTGTCAGACTGGAACTGTTGAGGCCACTGCTAGGTTCTCTGACTGTTCAGCCTCCTATTACAGCCCGCCCCTTTTCTACACACACTTCTGAGAGCATTCAGCAGGCAGTGAGGGCAGAGCCTGGCTCACTGTGGGAAGGCAGTGTGAGACCAAGGGTGGGTTTTGCTCCTGTACTAGGTTCTAGAAGTGCTAAGTCAGGTTCACATGGCATAACGCAGGGGAGACGCCACCTGCTTCATTTCAGATAGAGATGGTCTCTCACCATAATTTTTAATTTTATTATTTCATATTGATTTGATAGTGTCATACATACATAATCAATCTTATCATTTTCATGCCTTAATTTCCAATCATGTTCATCTCCCTCTGGCACTGCAAATTTTCATCCCAGTAAGTCCCTTCTCTCTTTTAAGGCTTCTAGTCTGTATGTGTCCCATGAACTTTAATTAGGTTCTCTTGCCCAGGTGTTGGTGAGCAAATCTTTGCTGAAGCAATGAGAATTTGTAAGTATACCAGTGAGGAAAATGACACCTGTCTTAGTTACTGTTCTATTGCTGTGAATAGACAACATGACTGTGGGGAGGAAAAGGTATTTTTTTTTATTTCAGAATATTTACTTAGCATGCAGTTTCCCTGTTTACAGCCCTGGCAGTAATCAGAGATACACCCACTACTTCAGTGGTTCTTCGCTAGCCCCTTTCTCAAATTCTCATAGATAGGAGAAATGTTGCCTTCTCTTGTGTGTGTGGTCCTTAAGAAACAGCAGATTCATGTATAAGACTATAAACAGCGGTTAGGGAGTGTTTCTCTCATATGGTCGGTCAACAGCATTTTGTTTTGTTTCTTAGCCAGAGTGACCTAGAGCTTGACACAGAGCTGAGTGATTGTCCTGAATCCTTTGGAGCTCTGGCATTACAAACATGAAGTCCACTGGCTGGAAATCTTTTCTAAAGAAATAAACTAAGATCATAATGTGTTAGTGTTTGCAGCAGTGACATATGAATCTGTAGTTAACTTCCTCTGGTGCATAGTATGGAGCTAGAGTAGAGACAGCCATCCTTCAGTCCTACAGCTTATCAGTCACACCACAGGGAGCAGATCCTGTTGTTGGCTCAACAACCCCTCTCCCAGCCTGGGTCATCCCTTGTCTCTGTCTTTCTTTTTCACCGATGCGGTGACATTAACACCAAGCTTCCTAACATGTTCAGGAGTAGCGATAATGGCTCAAACTTCTTTGGAAACCATGAGAGAACACTACCAAAATGCAAGACACTGGCATTATTGCTTTTACTAGCCATAGCAAAAGGTCATACTAAAGCTAACCTTAAGGACCTAGGCATGGTAGGACAGGCCTGTAACCTCTGTATCTAGGAGGCAAGACAGGATCACTGTAAGTTCCAGGCCAGCCAGACCTCCATCATGTGATGCTGTTTCAAATTTTAAATAGGGGGCTAGGGATGTAACTCAGTTGATGCTGTGCTTGGTGCGGTTATAAAAAGATGAGGAGAAGCCGGGCGTGGTGGCGCATGCCTTTAATCCCAGCACTCGGGAAGCAGAGGCAGGCGGATTTCTGAGTTCGAGGCCAGCCTGGTCTACAACGTGAGTTCCAGGACAGCCAGGGCTATATAGAGAAATTCTGTCTCAAAACAAACAAACAAACAAAAGAGATGAGGAGATAGGGAATATGCTCTATGAAGGGGTGGTGAGGTATGGAGGAAGAAGAGGATGTCTCAGCAGACCAAGGCATCCCTTCCCCCTGAGGGACCAGCCACAAGAAAGTATAGTATAGAATAGAGTTTTTTTTCAGGGCATGAGGAGGGGAGTTAAGAGGGTAGTAGAGGCAGAGAAAGGCAGAGAGAGGAGAGAAGTACAGGCTGGCCATGAGTACACAGGGGGGGGGGGGAAGGGAGGGAGGGGAAGGGTGAGGGGGCAGGGAACAAGAAGGGAAAAGAACAAGAGAGGGAGGAGGGGCAAGCAGCCCCTTTTATAGTGGGTCAAGCCTACCTGACTCTTGCCAGGTAACTGTGGGGAGGAACATACCTGGCTACTGTCTGGTAACTGTGGGGTAGAACTTAGACAGAATGCTAACATTCCCCCATTTTGGTTTAATTAAAAAAGAAACAATTAGAAAGAGGTGGTTGTGAAGCAGGGATTGGGTCATTGTAATATTTAATGTATTTGAGTACACTGTCACTCCCTTCAGACGCACCAGAAAGGGGCATCCGATCCCATTACAGATGGTTGTGAGCCACCATGTAGTTGCTGGGAATTGAACTCAGGACCTTTGGAAGAGCAATCAGTGCTCTTAACCACTGAGCTATCTCTGCAGCACTGAAATTTTTTTTCTCTTAAGATATCCATTTGAAACCCAGAGGAACCCCACCCTTTGGAATAGGTAGTAAGTAGCAACTAACAGTGCTTACCCAGCATACACTAAGCCCCGAGTTTAATCCTCAGCACCACATACATTGGGCGAGGGTGGCACACCCACCCAGTACAGTAATTCTAACACTTGGAAGGTAGAGGCAGGAGAAGTAGAACTTTGAGGTCGTCCTCAGCTCCATGGCAAGCTAGAGGCCAGCCTGGGCTATGTGAGGCCCTGTCAGAAAGAATAAAAGAACAAAAGAATGAAAGAACAAAAGAAAGTTAAAAGGAAAAAGAACTGAAATATTATACTGGTTTCAAATAAAGCCTTCTGTAATTTCTAATCAGCCTCTGCCACCACTCAAGGCTACGCCATCATCTTTAAGATCTGATAAAGGGCTGGAGAGATGACTCAGTGACTAAGAGCACTGCCTACTGTGTTCTTTCTTTCTTTCTTTCTTTCTTTCTTTCTTTCTTTCTCTCTCTCTCTCTCTCTCTCTCTCTTTCTTTCTTTCTTTCTTTCTTTCTTTCTTTCTTTCTTTCTTTCTTTCTTTCTTTCAGTAGGGTCTTATATAGCCCAGGCTGGCCTCTAACTTGTAATGTAGCTAAAGACAACCTTGACTTCCAATCCTTATGCCTTCACTTCCCAAGAGTTAGGATTACAAACATACCCCCATCACACCTGGATTACATGGTGCTGGGGATTAAACTTAATGCTTTGTGCAGGTTAAGCAAACAGTTAACTGAGCTACACACACACACACACACACACACACACACACACACTGCATGCAGGCACATTGTAAGACTCTGGTGAGCTTTGGCTTACTGGGGACTCCCTGAGTGAAGCACACAGAGGCAGAATTGATGAAAAAGCAAGAGGAATTTATTGTTCCAGTGCACTGGGGTTGTCCCAGACCAGAAGGAGAGGCGGAGACCCCTGGCAGCCCATTCGACAAGTTTTTATATGGTTTCCAGGAGCAGAATAGAGCATCAGCAACTAGGCACAATATGATTGGCAGAACAGTGCACCCTTTAAACTGGTTGGTCTTTAGGGAATGAGGTAGTAGGGGCTTACTCAGCCTCTCCCTTCTGGCCTACGTGCTCTCTGACCTGTCTCTTCCAGGAAGGGGGTGGGGGTTGGTCCAGTGGAATTTTCTAACAGCTGGGCTGACCTCTTCATTTTCCCCTTTTCTTTGTGCAAGCTTCAATCCTGAAGCTATTGCTGGTATTCTGATAGCTCATACTCCTGGTCTTCTGTATCTGGTTCTTTGTATCTTCTGCTTTAAGATCATTAGCTGTACTGTACCCATGTGCTCCTTAACAAAAGCAACCAAGTGGTTCAAAATGTAGGGGCCAAAAGTCACCAATAGCAGAAGAACAATCAGGGGTCCTAACAAGGCGGATATGAGGGTGGTTAACCAAGAGGAGGAGTTAAACCAAGACTCAAACCCGCCCTGACTCTGCTCTCTTCTCTCTTCCACTTGGCTAACCCTTCTCTCACCTTGACCATTGAATCTTTAACAACCCCAGAATGGTCTCTAGTATGTGTTTTCCGATGTTTCACACCCCCAGGTAGCATAGAAGAAATAGTTGGCCCCCTAACACTGATAGGCCTGCTGCTGGCTTCTCTCATCTTGGGAGCACATATATATGGATATATATGGGGCACTTTTCAACTTTGGGTGTCTGAACCCTAAGCCCCACCCTCCAAGGTCACTTCTGGGACATGGTTTAGATTTACAAGTCCCTTATCCCCCACATTCAGGCAATCCCTCCCGCTGTGTTGCCAGGACAGCAACATCCCAGAGATCAAAGACAGCGTCCAGCCACCAGATACAATGTGGGTATTGGACCAAGCCACATCACCAGTGGCTGAGAGCCTGCCAAGTCACCCTGGTAAGGCTCAGTGACAGAAGACATGCCATAGCTGTCTCATGGTTTCTCTGGCCTTGCCGAAGGGGGTTTCTTGGGTTTCTGGCTGTTATCTAGTCGTTAGGCACAGTGCTGATCTGATGTGAACCCAGGCAGTTACTCCATCCGCTTTAAGGTCAACAATACCAGAAACGGCCCTCTCTACTTTGCTTCTGAGTGTTCAGCACAATGTGGAACCTCTGGGGTACCTGTGCTATACAGGGCACTAAGTTTAGGCCACAATTCCTAGTGGCTGGTCTGGAAAGCTTGCAATGAAGCCATAAGATCCTTGTCAGGCTGAAAGGTCATCCTGGGGGGATCAAGAGCCAGGGTCAAGGGAGTGAGTGTCCTGTGCAGGATCTCAAAAGGGGTCGGGTTAAGATGGTAGCAGGGTGTTCAGGACCAAGGGGAGGGGCACCAACCAGTTCAAGCCAGTCTCCAAAGTCAATTTAGTCAAGATCTCTTCTAGGGGTTCTGTTTATTTTCTCTACCTGCCTTGAGCTCTGGGGACGGTACACACAATTGGGCTTCCAATTAGTCCCCAATATCTCTACCAATCCCTGACTTACCTTAAGAGACAAAAGCAGGGCCATTGTCCAATCCAATTACACAAAAGGTTTGCACTCCAAACCTCTGGAAAATTTTCTTCTCTGTTACCCTGTAATGGTAGACTTTCTCAGCAACCTGCACTAAATCTCTCAACGGCTTATCCTGTCTTTCTAGCCTCTGAATATTTTTCCTGATATCTCTACTAGCCTGGTCTATAAAAGCCACTGTCACAGTAGCTGCTGGGGTCATAGGGTGCACATAGCAGCTCCATGAGCTGCTCTAGAAAGGCTGCAGGTGGCTCACCTGGTCTCTGCTTAAACTCATGTACCTTGGTCAAATTTGTGGGTCATTCATGCAGCCCTCCTTGAGACCTGCCAGTGGAGTCTGGTGTGGACCTTCAGATGCCCCTTACCTTTTTCCGTATTAATGTCCCAGTCAGGTCTAGTCAGGGAGAGCCCACTGTCCATGACAGCCTGGTCAATCGATGATGCCCCCATGTCTGAGAGGGTATTCTTTCTGGCTTCTGGCTTCCTGTATTACAAATAAAACAGTCTCGAAGAGATTAACAGGCTCTTTGGATAAAGGGGGTTGGGGGTTGAGCCTTCCACTTGTACAAGTCGGCCAAAAAGAAGGGCCAATATTGCATAGCCTGACTGCCCTTTTTCAGAGGTCCATATGCCCTTGGTGGGAAAGCAACCATAATATCAGGGGAGGTGGCTCTCAGGTCTCCTCCCACTCTCAGGGCAGGTGGCTCTCAGGTCTCCTCCCACTCCTCCCTCCAGTAAATGGGTGGGTGGGTGGGGGGTACAATGGCCCTGTCTCATATGTGCCAAGGATCCTGGAACTAATACTGGCGGGGTCATGGAGCCAAGGATAGGGAGATTTGGAGGAGGAGTGTCTTGAAGTAACAGGTGCGCTGTTGAAGGGTCTTGGAGGATCAAAAGTTTCCCAGGTCTGGACCCCTCCTCCCATGCTTCCTTCCTCCTGAAGGCCAGACCCTGTGAGGTGGGTCTTGGGAAAGAATAACCAACTTGTCTTTTAGTCTGTCCAATGTCCAAAAATGTCATCAGCCTAAGTCAAAGAACATAGAACAAGATGCCAACAAACAGAGAAAAAAATCACCACACAGACAGCTCGACCCTGCCATGGGCGGGCGTCCAGGTCCAAGAACACAGAGAAGGACAATCACCACACAGTTCGCCCCTTCCATGGGCCCAGTTACAGACACCAGATGCTCCTGCCCATAAGGCAGGAACCAGGTAACAGAGCTGCTCAGCCATACCGAAGCAAACTAGGTGCTTCTGCCTATACGGCAGGAGCCAGATAAACCAAGTTATAGCAAGACTCGGCTCCCACCATTTCCAGAAGGGGCAGAGCCTTCCTGCTTTCGAGCACAAGTTCAAACAGACTTACAGACTCAAACTATAAGGAACAGTGACAAACACTAAAGGCTCAAGACTTCCGTTTCACTGCTCTAGTGTGTTCCCACAAGGGGTTGGAAATCTGGCCAATGAACCAAAGACTCTGGCTAGTCTTAGTTTATTGGGGACCCCCTGAGTGAACCATGGAGAGCCAGAATCAATGCAAAAAGCAAGAGGAATTTATTGTTCCAGTGCACTGGGGTCATCCCAGACCCAAAGGAGAGGCGGAGACCCCTGGCAGACCTTTCAGCAAGGGTTTTTTGTTTGTTTGTTTGTTTGTTTGTTTTGGTTTTGGTTTTTGGAGACAGGGTTTCCCTGTGTAGCCCTGGAAGGCCTGGAACTCACTTTGTAGACCAGGCTGGCCTCAAACTCAGAAATCTACCTGCCTCTGCCTCCTAAGTGCTGGGATTAAGGGTCTGCTCCACCACTGCCCACCACAGCAAGATTTTATATGGTTTCCAGGGGCAGAATAAGAGCATCAACAACTAGGCACAATATGATTGGTGGAACAGTGTGCTCTTTAGACTAGTCTTTAGGGAATGAGATAATAGGGGCTTATTCCACTCCCTTCTCGCCTTTGTCCTCTCTCACCTGTCTCTTCCAGGAAGGGGGTGGGTGAGGGCGGGGGAGGTGAGTGTTCCCGTGAAATTTTCTAAAGGCTGAGCTGACCTCTTCAACATCATACACACAGACACACAGACACACAGACACACACACACACACACACACACACACACAGAGACACACACACAGTAGCCCTCAGGGTGAGATCTGAGATAGTCTCTTTCTGACCCACCTCCCCTGCCTCTTGGAATCAGAAATGCTGCCTCCCTCCACCCTCCAGAAAGGACCATGTGGTATGGAGTCAGGACCTGGACACTAGGTTCCACAGTTCTGGGTTCAATCTTTCTTCTATCACTTACTAATTTTATGGTTATGAAGGGTAATTTTGTCACTAGTTTGAACCACCCATCTGTTGTGAGGATTCTGAGGACCCACGGGTATTCCCACTGGGCCTAAGAGGTGGGAGCAACTGGAGTTTAAATGGAATCCCTGCTGTGACTACAGAGAGAGACCAGGCCATATCCCCTGGAGTGTCTGGATTTGTGTGAAAGTCAAGGCACCAGGTGGCAGCGTGACTGCAGGAAGACCTGGGGTGGGGGTGGGTGGGGTTCCTCAAAGACGGACGACCGAGGAAGGGGAGTCTGGGAAACTCCGGGAAGAAGTGGGGAGGGGTTAATTCCCAGCTGCTTCCAAGTACACAAACCAGTTTGGTCCAGTTTTGCTTTTGTGCACTGATCATTAACATTTGAAGGAAGAGTTTGTAGTCGAGAGCCGGTGACTCTGGAGCCCTGCTGTGCATTCAAGGGGAAAGGGAGGGGCTGCGGAGGGCAGGAAGTGAAAGGGCTTTGCCGGTGGCCTGGTTTTTTTAGAGTTTAGATCCGCTGGCAGCCCTGGACCTTTCCTCTCGGGCTGAATCCAAAAGTTGTCATACTTATAAAGCCCAAGGGCCCAGGGGCTTGTCCAACTCAGAAAATGTAACAATTTTGGAATTTAAAAAAAAGACAATAAGCAAAGTCAACAAGGTGTCACCTTAACTTCAGGAAATGAAGAGTGCATCGGCTTCTTGCTAGAAATAACAGGATTCAGAAGTGGCTTTAAAAATAGATGCCATATCTTAATACGCATTCCCTGTGTGCAACACAAAATGTTTGTGTTAACAGAAGATAGCATGCTTTGTTTTCTTCCCTTTTTTTCACATTTAGAAAAGCTATTGATTTTTATTTCACTGGGTGGACAATTACAGTTATTTTACCTCTATGAGCCCCCTAAGAGCAAATAGCTATGTTCCGTGTTCACGTTTGAGTTCTGGAAAAATAGCCATGCACTGGCTAAGATCCTATCTACCTGTCTTATCCAGCTC
Organism: Mus minutoides; assembly: GCA_902729485.2. Classification (NCBI taxonomy): domain Eukaryota; kingdom Metazoa; phylum Chordata; class Mammalia; order Rodentia; family Muridae; genus Mus; species Mus minutoides. The sequence continues at coordinate 1,087,550 of LR749636.1, forward strand.
CTCAGAGAGCAGTAAAGTATCTGGAACTCTCAGCACTAACGTCCAGTTACTTAATGTTCCAGCTCAGTGTCTCCTAAGTGAACAGAGCCTTAGTGAGGTGTCCATCACACACACACACACACACACACACACACACACACACACGTGAGGAATGTTAGTGTCTAACACCTAGGACAGGAAGTTTTGAAAATCATTTAGGAAGCCTCTTTGTTCTCCCAGGACACCTCCAGCTTTGCTGTGGGAGCCAAGGTCGGAACTATAAATGGGTTGTGCCAAGTGGAAAGTAGCTGGCTGCATCTGCTGTTATAGTGAAGGTGTTGAGTCCTGAATAGCTCAGGGCGCTTAGAGAAGCCTATGGAAAAGGCCAGAGTATGCCAGAGAGGTAAGAGCAGAATTCCATCCATGGGGCATCATTTCCAAACTCTCTCAACTTTTCTCCTTCACCTCGACTTATTTCTGGCATCTTTCCTGGGAGCGATCTCCTGCTAGTTTGAGTTTAGCTGGGGGAGGGGTGGGCGCACACGGCTGCAGAGCCTAAGAAAATTAGCATACACCCCGCACCGGAAGCCAGAACAGTGAGTGAGGTCAGAAGGAGCCTGGGAAGCCGAATGTGGGGAGCTTGGGATGAGGTCAGGACTCTCCAGGATTGAAGTGCTTACTCAGTGCCCGGCGGGCCCTCCTGATAATCTTTAAAGCTGCTGCTGGCTGGGCAGGTGCTAAAGTCCCTCCTCCCTCGATGAGTCACCGGCCTCCAAAACCAGTTTTATTTTAGGGCAGCTGAGATGGGGCAGAATAACAAAGGAAGGAGAGCTACACTAGTTAGCAACTGGAATTACTGAGGTAAATTGTTTGCACTTAGCTGATACTTTCAAGCTTTTGAGCTCTCTGTCCTTGGGACAATTAGCTTATCTGCACCTCCCAGATTCCTCCTTCATCACACAGATAAAGATCATCACCAATCCATGAGCATGGGAGATCCTTCCATCTTCTGAGATCTTCCTCAATTTCTTTCTTCAGAGACTTGAAGTTCTTGTCATACAAATCTTTCACTTCCTTCGTAAGAGTCACACCAAGATATTTTATACTGTTAGTGACTATTGTGAAGGGTGATGTTTCCCTGATCTCTTTCTCAGCCAGTACATCCTTTGTATAGNAAAAAAAAAAAAAAAGATCATCACCGTAGCGCCAGAGTCTAAGGGTCTTGATAGGGTTTCTTTTCTCTGCCAATTAAGGATCTAAAAGGCAGGAAAACAAAACAAAACAAAACAGAAAAAAAAACCACAAGCTCCCCAGAGATCTCAAACACCTCAGAAAGAATTAGCAGCTAAAGAAAGGTGCTTATCCTTACCAGTAAGGAAACACAGCCCACCAGCGGGCACACAGAGGAGAGTGGGGACCATGAAAGCCGAAATATCCTGTTTCTTCTCTAGGGCTGGGGAGAGGGGAGGGGGAAGCACTCTGGAGAGCTTTCCTCCCCTAACTCAGATCTGGTCAGTTTGAAGAAAGATTGGATAGTTGATGGGACTACAACGGTTGGTAGCCTGTTGGGATCTGGCCTTGAATTTGGTTAGCTTACAAGGCCTTTGTTTTAAGCTACCAGACTTTTGTTTTAGCTCAGAGGGTGAGGAAGAAGACAGCCATCTTGGAAGCTCAATACCTTTATTCTATGGAGGCGCCTCTCCCTGTGATGTGTTAGAACAGCGGCTCAAGTCTAACCAGTTAAGTCTGAACACCAGGCCAAAGCAGTTCCACGTGTAAGAGGATTATTGGGAGAGAGAGGCAAGTTGGCAGCGAAAAGAGAAGAGGGGAAGAGAGAGAGAGATGGGGAGGGGGACACCTTTCTTTATATATGGGTGATGACCTAACACAGGTAAAGGTGGGAGGTGAGCATTCTGGGAATATGATGGCTGTTGCCACGGGTTTTGGAGGTCCTGATACTGACACCCTGCCTGTCTGCCTACAAAGGACCCTAACTCCTTGTCTCTCAGTGGACTTAGTTCTGAGCTTATTGCAGGAGCTAATACTTGTAGAGTGCCTAGGATAGAGTTTGGCACAAAATTTCATCCAAGTGGGAATTGATAGGTTATTTCTGTCAGTGAAATGAGCCAGTTGGAACCAGATTAGGTTATATTAAACGCAGGTTGATTGGGAAGCTGCTAGCTGAGTTCAGAGGTCACTGACCCCAAAGACCAAGGTCAAGGTCGGGGTGGGGAAAGAGAAAGAGAGAAGAGATAGAAAAGGCACACTAGCAGAGAGACGTGAGGGGGAGAGAGTGAGAGAGAGAGAGAGAGAGAGAGAGAGAGAGAGAGAGAGAGAGAGAGGGAGAGAGAGCGCAAAATGTCTTGTCTGGATTATATAGAGAAGAGTAGTCTTGGGGAAAGGGCAGCCCAGCCTCTGGGCTGGAGAGGTCAGGGTTGGGGCAGGATATACTGGGGGATGCTGGGAAAACCTGGAGGCCAGGTCTGCTTTGACATGTAAAATATGCACCTCACCCCCTTGTCTTTGGGTCTGAAACCAAACAAAAATTTAAGAACTAGTGTTACTTTATTAATGGATGTTTGTGAATCTGTATAAACCTCAGAAAAAAAGGGCTCTGTCTGCATCTACCCCTAATTGCGGATAGCTAGTTCTTGTTAGCGTTCTGAATGCTAACAGTGTTACTTTTATTTTGCTTTTGAGTCAGGGTCTCATTTAGCTCAGGCTGGCCTCTGACTTGCCCTGCAGCAGAGGTTGGCCTTGGACTTGTAATCTTTCTGCCTCTACATACTGCGTGCTGGGATTTCAGCGAGCTCTAGCACATATATATGGTTTACATAGGCATGGAGACTGAGCTTGGGGCTTCTTATGTGCCAGGAAGCACTCTTCTAATGAGATATATCTCCAGTCCTCAACTATTTTTCATTGGAATAAACAGACAGAAGGAACCTCCCAAGTCAACCCTATACTCAGGCTGTAGCAACAGAGAAAGGGGCCCCCATCTCTACCCCCCCCCCAGGAGAAGAAGGTGAAGCCAGACTGCACAGGATCAAAGGAGCTTGTAAAAATATTATTTGGGGCTTTTTCTATGCCTCCCTTGTCCCCGAATAATGACACAGAGACCTTTATATTTATTAATAAGCTTCAAGCACTATATCTGGGCAGATGCTCATTTATTGTAACCCGACTATGCTGGCTCCTTCCCAGCCATGAACCCCCTTACCCGCCGTCTTAGTCTCCCTATAGCTGCTCCCGCTCCACCTGTGTCCTCGTGGCAACTTTCCTCCAGCCCCTCTCCTCATGGGATCCCTCACTGAGAGTTAAATCCTGCCTTAACTCTTCTGCCCAGCTATTGGCTGATCAGCTCTTTATTAACCAATCAGAGGTAAAGGAGAACAATTTTTATTGAGACAGGAGATGATTGCCAATGCCAATTCTGGATTGCACCCAGATCTCTGGGCACAGACATCAGCTTCTGAATAGGCATTGCACAAAACCATCCCCCAATCGGTGCTATGCCGTGACGCAGGCCTGCCCACAGGCCTTCAGACTTCTGGGGGGTTTTGATTGATTGTTTGTTCGTTTGTTTGTTTTGTTTTTATTTTTAAACCAAATAGGATGTGGAGCCCTCACCTGATTGATGGGAGGAAATGCTAGTCTCTGGGGACGTCTGTGGCCCAGGTCTGTGGCTCTGCCTCAGGTGTGAGTCAAGGGTGGCTTTGATCTGCTGTCACCTGTCCCTGGGAGGAAGACCCGCCATTGAAAGGAAGAGCTCTGCAGCAGTTGGTGCTACTGGGCCAGCCTCCCTTCCATCCTCTCCTACACCGGGACCAACACAGGCCCAGGCTGGATGTCTGTCCTTCACAATGCCCTCTCTGGCCCAGTGCATGTCAACCGGACATGTTGGCATCCCTTCCCCTGCCCCTCTAACAGGTGAGCAGAGTGTCCATCTGCAGCAGTTGGTGCTACTGGGCCAGCCTCCCTTCCATCCTCTCCTACACCGGGACCAACACAGGCCCAGGCTGGATGTCTGTCCTTCACAGTGCCCTCTCTGGCCCAGTGCATGTCAACCGGACATGTTGGCATCCCTTCCCCTGCCCCTCTAACAGGTGAGCAGAGTGTCCATGCCCTGTGTTTTACACCGGTGATGGGTGTCCTCTTACTTGCTGACTGGGGTAGTCTGAGATGGAAAGTTTTCTCCACAGTACTTAACCTTGGGGGAGCACTGAGATGCCTCAAGGATCAGTCCTCATCTCTCGGCTTGCCAAAGAGGCCATCATCTCCCAATTCATAAAGTGAGTTACTTTCCCCGACTTCAATAACAATTGCCCTTGGTTCTGATCTTACTCCCTACCCCCAAAGAATAGGTAAGAAGTTCTCTCTGTTTTTCCAGGTAGAGTTGGCCAAAAACCTGGGAACTCAAATGGCCTTTCACCATTGACTTTTCTCACCCAGGGCCCAGAAAGAAATGTCTTCTAACAATTTCTTCTTGCTCCCACCTTGGTCCAAAGCACTATTTACTTTTAACCAGGCTAGTACAGTGGCTTCCTGACTGGCTTCTTCTTCCTTCCTTCTTATTTATTAAGTTATTAGTTTTATTTATGTGCATGTGTGTGCTCCTGGGTGGGCACATGTGCACCCCATGTATGCGGGTTCCCACGGAGGCATCAAATCCCCTGGAACTGGAATTACGGGTGGTGGTGCGCCACCTGATACGAATGTGCTGAGAACTAAATCAGGGTCCTCTGCAAGAGCATTAAGTGCTCTTTAACACCCCCAGCCACCTCTCGCTCCTCAGGTTTTGCTGTGCAGTTTAAGCTGGACTTGAGCACTCAGTCCTTCTGCCTCATCCTCTTGAGTGGACATCTGTCAGCATTCCCAGCTCTGCACCCTTCTTAGGTCATCGATGAACTGGTGTGGTGCACACCTGTGTCCCCGCATGTACCTCACTCAGGCTCGCATTAGGACGGTGAAGCACTCGAAAGCAGTGCCTTGCTCATCTGTCTATCCTCGGCCTCCAACAATGCCTCACACACTGCAGGTGCTGAAAACACATCTGGTGGCTGACTGACTGGATGCTCTGTTGTTGAAGGGCTGAGTTTTTCCCATTTCCCCGAGGCTCTCTGAAGCTTGTTCTTGGCAAAGCTTTGCTCATGTCACACCTTCCAATGTTATGATCCACCCAAAGAAACCCAGCAAAATTAATACCCTTAATTTATACACATAAGCATGCGTGTGCACACACATACACACACATACACAATCATACACATAGCACACACCACTCACATATACATACTACAGTATATACACACACAGGTAAGCAAAATATTACAGCTCAATAAACATTCATTTTCTTTTTTCATTTTTTTTTTTTTTTTTGGTTTTTTGAGACAGGGTTTCTCTGTGTAGCCCTGGCTGTCCTGGAACTCACTTTGTAGACCAGGCTGGCCTCAAACTCAGAAATCCGCCTGCCTCTGCCTCCCGAGTGCTGAGATTAAAGGTGTGTGCCACCACGCCCGGCTCTTAAACATTTATTTTCAACTTACATTGTCCTGATACTGGACCCAGAAGTTGTCAGAGATGAGTTGGCGTTGATTCACAATTCAAAGTCCACCAAACACCAACACCTTCTTCTCCTCCTCCTCCTCCTCCTCCTTGATTTATTTATTAATTATATCTAAGTACACTGTAGCTGTCTTCAGACACACCAGAAGAGGGCATCAGATCTCATTACAGATGGTTGTGAGCCACCATGTGGTTGCTGGGATTTGAACTCAGGACCTCTGGAAGAGCAGTCAGTGCTCTTAACCGCTGAGCCGTCTCTCCAGCTCCACCATCTACTTTACTAGACCTCTCTTTATAACGTCAACAGCTGTACATCTTTCCTCATGTTTGGAGGCACAGCCTGGAGAAAGGGGTCCCGAGAGAAGCAGGAAAGTACTAGATATGGTTATGTGAGGGCTAGGCTGACCGCCAGGCTCAAACCCAGGTTTTCTCACTTACCAGTAACCTGGTCTCGGCCAAGTGACCTTCTTTCTATTTTTGAACATTTTTCTTTTCACATAGGCAGTGAGACTGAAGATAATTTCCCTCTGAGGGTTTTCGGGAAGGTTAATGGAGACAGCACACCTCAGGTATAGAGCATGTCAATAAATCCCAGTTGGCACTGGAATCACTATCTCAGGTCATGCCTTTGATGGTATACCCCACCTTATGAAGTGTGTTGTGTTGCCTACATCTGTTGGATCTGTATGTTAGCCCCTAAATTATGGTACAGGTCAACTAGAAGGTATGGGTCACTGCAGGCTAGAATACCTAGGGAGGAATGGAGATTTTCTAGACATGTAGTTATTAATTCATGGGTATCACTGGCTATATTGTTTGTTTATTATTTTACTATTTGGCAGGTATTTTGAGCCTTTTCTCAGAGGAAGATTAGGAGGGAACAACAGATTTTGACACATGATCCCATGTTTATAAGCAGCAGGGCTGGCAGGTGTGAGAAAGTATGGTGTGTAGACTGGGTCAGAACGCTTTACTGTGGAGCTCCCAATCTCTCTTCTAGGCAGCTGAAGGAGTGACTTGGAAGTGGTGTTCTCCAGGGCAAGCGCCTACACAGAGCCTTGACCTTAGCCATTAGTGCCGATTCTCTCTCTAGCTGGATTTCCTTGGGTAATTAGTGGCAGAGCATGAAGGGTGGTAATAGCTATTCCACTGAGGGCTGTTGTGAACATTAAATGAGCACTTAGAACCTACAGGGGCTCCTTATGCCTGATGACTATTATTTTAGAGGGAAGTCCTTTGTTATTTGTTCCAGCTCCAGAGCAGGTCTTGGAAGAGGGACCGTCATGAGTTTCTTTCAACATTTCCAGGCCAGGCCAGGGACTCATGAGTGTCATGTGGAACTTTCATAATTATAATCCTAAGCAAGTTTCCAGAGGGCCGTGTGTATTTGTGCTGACTGTTTTTTTTTTGTCAAGTGAGCACAATCTAGGACCAGCTAGGAAGAGGCAGCCTCGGATGAGAACGTGCCACCATCTGATTGTAAGCAAGTCAATTTTCTTGACTAATGATTGATGTAGGAGGGTCCAGTCCTCAGTGGGGGGAGGGGCCATTCCTGGGCAGGTGATTCTGGGGGTTGAACAAGCCATGAAGAGCAAGCCCTCTATGGTCTCTGCTTCCATTCCCACCTTGAGTTCCTGTCCTGACGTCCTTTGATGCTGGACTGTGCTGTGATGTGAAAGTGAGACAAATCCTTTTCCCCCATGATGCTTTTGGTAACACTGTCTTACCACAGCAACAGAACGCTGACCACGACAATACGCTTTCCAGACGAAGCAGAAGCTCCAACACCAGACTTTCTTCCTATTGCTTCTTACTGCAACCATTTTACTTACAATTCTCGAATTACCCTCCCACCAGAATTGAAATTTTAGAGCTGCAGGAGATGTTGAGTCTGGACCACTAAGAGATGATAAAAAGTCTGATGGAGACACTTGAGTCAGACTGAAGGTGTGTGGGAAACCGGGCACTGTTACCAATGAGGAAATGACCAGGACTCACTATTACGCTCTAGTACCTTGTTCCATGTGGAGCCTTGTTAGATAGGCATGCTCTACATCCTTCCCACACCTAATATCAGATCAGAATAAAGATCCATGGGTGGGTCACATGCTTTGGAAAGCTACCATCAACCTCCTAATCTATAGAATGAAATAAAATGGAAAATGAGAACCTCAGCATCACACCAGGTAGAGGGTCTATGTAGTGACATTTATTAGAATTCCGGTTTTGACTTCTTTTTTTTTTTTTAAAGATTTATTTATTTTATTTATATAAGTACACTGTAGGTGTCTTCAGACACACCAGAAGAGGGCATCAGATCTCATTACAGATGGTTGTGAGGCACCATGTGATTGCTAGGATTTGAACTCAGGACCTCTGGAAGATCAGTCAGTGCTCTTAACCACTGAGCCATCTCTCCAGCCCCTGATTTCTTTAAGAAACACAGAAGTATTATAAGAATGTGCTTTTCTTTTAATCCCAGGTGTAGGGATGTGGGTCTGTTTCCAGAATGTCCACAGCAGCGGACTGTGATTTGTCTCATGCTCTAGCAGAAGTGTGGTTTTGACAGCTGCAGATAATTTTTGTGACTGTGTGATGTTTGGATATCTGGGAACTTTTCAAAGGGTACATAAATGTGAGCGTCCTGAGAGACAAGGTTGGCGGTCATTGGTTGTTTAGGGAGGTTGGTTGAGGTTTGCCATGGTCAAAGACGAAACAAAAGGGAAGATATTAGATTTGGGGATCTCTTTCCCCTCTGTCCTTGTTTCTCTCCTATCTAGTGTTGAGGGGTGAAACAGGGGTATGGTTACTTTTGTGTCGCTTAAGACAATGCTTGGTGGAAGCTACTCATGTAAGGAAAGATTTATTTGGGTTATGGTGTCAGAGGCTTGCAATGGTCCACTATGGCGGGGAAGGCATGGCCATTCATGATGATAGAGGTGTGTGTCTGAGGCTGCTCACACCAATTACAGACCAGGAAACCGACAGTGAGACTAGAACAAGGACCAGGTATAACCTTCAAAACCCACTCCTATTGACTGACAGATGCCAGCTAGGCCCCACCTTCTAAAGAGTTGACAGTTAGCTTGGACTGACTGTCCAAGCTTTTCAAACATGTCCCTGTAGAGGAGAATTTCAGATTTAAAGATGCCAGAGTTATTAGGTATCTTTTTTGTTTCTACTACCTCAGTCTTTCTTCCTCAGTGTGGACCTAAGTGCTTCATGATTGCCTGGATGTCTTGTCTCCCTCATCACAATGAGGATCTCCAGGTCAGGAGTGACATTGACATTAATTGTGTCTTCTGTTGTATGCTCAACCCTCCATGGAGTATCACATAGAGAGTGACTGAATACATGAACCAGACTCATGACTAGGCCCTATTCATTTTCTGTGTAGGTGGTCATACTGTTTCATATGTTCAATAAATCAGTAAGTTCTTTACTTGATAGATGAAGACATTAATCATCAAAATACTAATTTAGCAGAAACTGATTATATATCTATATCTATATCTTCAGTCTTCCCTGATGATATCTTTGGACATCACCCATGTATAACAGCTTCCAGAAGACAGTCATGGGTTGGTAATGGACTGTCTGCTTTCATTTTGTAAAACTAACATAGAACTAATTCACTTGCAAAATGGGTATTTGTAAAACTAACATAGAACTAATTCACTTGCAAAATGGGTGTTTGTGAGGGTGATTTTATTCATAGACTCACATTTTATATTGCATATTATTTAGATAATTTTGTCTTCTAGAATAGCTACCATAGGAGCTAAATATATCATCCACGAGTCAGCATTGCCTCTCAATATTTTATCTATTATTAAGTTACTCTGATTTGCTTAGTCTAGGCTCTGCTATTTAGAACTGTGTTAATTATGTACAAACTTAAACAATGTTAACCCATGTATGGACTCAGACAGCATCAAGAACTCTAGTGCTGGGCTGGAGAGATGGCTCAGCGGTTAAGAGCGCCGACTGCTCTTCCAGAGGTCCTGAGTTCAAATCCTAGCAACTACATGGTGGCTCACAACCATCTGTAATGGGATCTGATGTCCTCTTCTGGTGTTTCTGAAGACAGCTACAGTGTACTTACATGAAAGAAAGAAAGAAAGAAAGAAAGAAAGAAAGAAAGAAAGAAAGAAAGAAAGAAAGAACTCTAGTGCTAGTAAAGTCAAGGTGATGCACCTCCAGACAGTGATGCTTCTAGCTCTTTGTTATATTCCAGGTACCGGGAAGTTTTTACTTCTGCATCATATTGTTTTATTCTACTGGGTTTCTGAAATGTGAAGAATGAATGTTAAAAATGATTTGCTTCTCTGCTTGTCTGTTTTTCCTGTTCCTTATAGGACACAGCAGAAAAAGGGTGGGTAGAAAACTCAAGAGGGTGGAGAAGGAGCCCCAGGAAAAGAGAGGAAGGAACAGAGGGGATGGAAGAAGAAAGCAGGTGGGAATGAAGGAAAGAATCTGAATGAGGAAGGAGAACACAAGAGCAAGATTGGGGAAGGTCAGACCACAGAGATGGCGGCAGAGACCGTGCTTACTGTCAAACTCTGAGACATGAGTTCAATCCCCAGAGCTCACTGGTAGAAGAGAGAACAAACACCCCCAAAGCGTCTTCTGATCTCCACATGTATACTATACTACACACATGCAAATATGCACACTCACACATGCACATACATACACGCTTAAGGTTAAAAATAGCAAAAACAATGGGTATGATTCTATTTTTTAAAAAGGCAAACCCTTGCTATTATTGCTTTGACAGGGTCACTGTAGCGGAGGCTGGTCTTGAACTCCTGGTCCCCGTGCCTCCTCCTCTTCAGGAGGGGAGGGATCACAGGTGTGAATCACACCTAGCATAAGCTCACTTTTAGGTCATGATGTAGCCATGTACAAGCCACATAACAAAGACTGGACGGATGTACTGCACCTGTGATAGATTAGATGACTGTTTTCCATTCTTTGCTGCTGTGGGAACTGGTGGTTCAATAGAGTGGGCTGGGGAATGCGCTTCGCAGGCAGCACTGGGTGGGGTGTGATGACTCAATTGGGACCTCGGAATGTGCTGGAATTCACAATAACTTAGTCCAGGGGAAGCTATGAAGAAACATCCAGCTTTCTGCTTGCCCTTTTACATTCCTGTGATCTTCCATGAGGAAAACTATTTCCCAGAAGCTTCCAGTCTGAGGAAAGTGACATGCAGCCCGATCTAACCTCACCCACAGCCCGGACCCCAGCCCAGCAGAGCCCAGCAGAGCCCAGCAGAGCCCAGCAGAGGCCAGCCTCAGAGCCATGGCAAGCCTGAGGGCCTCTGAAAGATTATAGCGTTTGTTGCTGAGAGCCAGAGAACTTGGTTGTTAGGCAGCAAAAACCAATTTGCTGTGATCATTTCAGGGTGTTAAGATCATTGATCTTTCTCAGGCATGTTTGTGTTTTCCAAGTGTATTTGAGAGAATGGTATGAGGACACGTTTCCCGCTCCATCATTCATTACAGTGATACATTAGCAAACACGTTGGAGTTCCATTTACATTGGGCAAAAGCTGGAAACCTGCAGAAACCTTAAAAACCCAGAGTACTGATCCACCTGCATTTGCTCTCCAGGCGCTCTCTGCCTAATGAACAGCAAACGTACATGCTTGCTTGGTAAAGGAAGATCAGCCTTTCCCAAGGTTGCCTTTTAGATACCAGTTGTGTTTCACACAGTGGCAAGCCCAGGCAGGGGTGTGGGGGCTGGAAGGCCTTATACAGCTTGAAAGAATGAATACAGAGGAGACTATCAAAAATTGTCTCCTGAGAACCCCCTTTCTGTCCTCTCAATTTTTAGTCAGTCAACTGTTGTCTTACTGTTTTCCTGGTCACTACTGGGAGACCGACTGTTGGGTGAGACTATAGTAAACAAGGTGGGGAAAGCTATCAAAGGAAGTGTTGGGGAGGGGTGGGCTGATGGGAAAGAGAAAGAAGGAACAGGGGAATGAAGAAAGTGATGAGAAAGAGGCCAAGGAAGAGAGTAACCTATGAATAAGAGGTAGGGACCCCAATCTGGCAGAGGGAAGTGGCTCCTTGCTGTGGCATGGGCCACTCAAGTCTGCCCCACTTCTTGTGGCATTCCTGGGCCATGGTGATGCCATCTTTCTCTGAAGGTTGTAGTCTTCACTCCGGTGGAGATACCTTCCCTGGGCTCCAGCCTCAACTGTCTACTCGCTAGCCAGTGTCTTGCTGAGATCCCCCACACATGCCTGACTGTCGAGATCCCACACGCCCTAACCCTCTCAAGCTTTATCCCGGCTGTAAGCTCTTCCAGGTAGGTACTGGCTTCAGGTCTGCCCACTCCTGTCTCCAAGGCATAGGCAACAAGCAGACACTCAATCTCGATTAGTTGCATGAATGAATGGATGGATGAACAGCTGCAGCGAAGCCAGCCAAGCCCTGCGGGCTGACGGTTTCTTTCTTCCGGTCAGGTTTTGCTGGCTGAGCTGCCGAACCCCTTTAACTTCCGAGACCCCGAGCTTCCACGGAACAGCCATTTCTTCTGAGCTTGACATCGTGAAGCAGAGCAGCTGTGCTGACCTGTGGGAAGCCTCACACAGCCTGTTGTCTTAGCAACAAAGCCGATAAACAGCAGCTAGGCTAGGCTGTGTGTTGATTTCCTCTTGAAAGAGGAGAGAAAAGGTCATAAGACCCCTACAAGACTCTCCCCTTGAAAGCTAATCACCAGTCCAGACTGCCCGTCCCCCGTCCCCGCAGGGAGTAATTATGTAAGTGAGGTTCAGGAGGTACTCTTGCAAGCAAGGCAAATAAACTTACACCCACAAGTTGGACTTGACCAACTCTGGTCTACAGGCCCTGTCTCTATTTGCAAATCCCCCAGAAGCCTGGAATCTGAGGGGTTTTTGTTTTGTTTTGTTTTGTTTGACTAATTAAACAGCAAGTCCCACCAACAAAATAAATATGGCTAAAAGCCATCCTTCTCAAATCCTAAGAAACTTGAATACCTAAGAAACTTGTCTGTTAGGTATTTGCTATTGTTTATTTGGTTTTTGTTGATTTTGAGCAGAATCTCCTATGTAGACCAGGCTAGCCTGAAACATGTAATCTTGCCTCTCAAATGTTGCAGTCACAGGCCAGTGGTTCTTTTTTGGTTGTTTTGAGACAGGGTCTCGCTATGTAGCTTCAGCTATCCTACTTAGACCAGGCTGGCCTCAAACTCACAGAGATCTATCTGCCTCTGCCTCCTGAGTGCTGGGATTAAAGGTGTGTGCCAACACACAGGGCTCAGCCTGTGATTCATAAGCACTCAAGTTTCATTCCTGTGTGGTATCAGCACAGAAATTTTCCTGGGTTTGGTTCTCCTTGCTTCCTGAGTGTGGCTGATCTACACATCTGGGTTATAAGCAGGGTGGGGGTCTCACTCTCCATCCTCTGCCTTTGCTCCCAGATCAAGCACTCTTAGGGAAGTATCCAGGCCTGGAGAGCATCTGTCTTCGATTAAACACAGGTCAGGCAACGCAGGGGCCCCATGCCTCCCGTGATACAAGCCCAGCCAGCCCCTGCTGGACTGAGACAAACTGTTCTGACTTACTGCCAGTGATATCCCACATCTAGGACCTTCCTCGCCAGATGTGAGCGTCTGCTCTGTTTATCCCAGCGCTCCCTTCTGTAGCAGCAACGAGACACAACAGGAAGCACATGTTTGGAGCCACTCCAGCCTCAGTTTCACTGTGTGGCATCTCTTTCACGGAAGGGCCGTTCCGAGACCATTACGTGGGTTTCACCAGAACTTTCCCACCCGGCGGTTGAGGGTGGGGCAGCTACCTCATTACTTCTCCTTCACACGGGGTCGCTGCCGAGATGACTAATGTCCATATCATCACTGCATTCGGAAGCAATCATCTGGAGACAAATTGATTTCCTGAGTCATCCAGCGGAGGTAGCCTGTGTCCGTTCTTTTTATTTTATATTTTCCTTTTGTTTCTTTCAGTGGTAAGAAGCTGAAGCTTCCTGTAGACCTTCTGCAGTGCGTGGTTTAGACGGATTAGTGGTGTTCCCACTTTTGCCTGTGTTACTCAGTCCTTGCTCTCCTAATCTCCGGTTTATTTTCAGGACACAGATATTTTCCAGGATTAAGTTATTTGCCTTTCACTCTTTTGTGTGATGGATGACTTAACACAGCTCAATAGCTGGCCAGTTGCCTTGGCTCCTCGCCCTCCTTCCTTTCTCTACTTTATTGTAAAGATGAGAAGAACTAGAAACTGACTAGGCAGTACAGGGGAAAAGACCCAAAAGAAAAATATCCAGTTTCTTTTCTTTTTCTTTTTCTTTTTCTTTCTTTTCCCTTCCTCTTTCTTTCCTTCCTTCCTTCCTTCCTTCCTTCCTTCCTTCCTTCCTTCCCTCCTTCCTGGTTAAATGCCAGAGATGCCCTTGGGCCCTTTGGCAGCCTCATTCTGGCCAGAGGTTAGACACACCAGACTTGTTTGGGGCCTCTGATCCCTGATCTGGTTCCTAAATGATTTGGGGAGGAACTTCAGAGGAGGGAGTGTTTAGAGCAGCAATAAAGACGAATTAAATGAAAGCATTAAGATCAAGAGAAGTGAATGCCTGCACTGGGTGGAGACCTAACAATCTAGTGGAACCAGGTCAGTTTCCCCTAGGAAGACAGGCTAAATCCCAGCTCTCACTGGATGCATTCAGACTCCAAGAAGGTACCAGCTCCTGCTGCTCTCTCTTGAGGAAGGTTGCAGTGCCTGGCTAGAGAGGGAGAATGATGGTCTCTTTAAAGGGTTCTGCCTTTTCCACTGCCTGGTGCAGTCCCTGTGATGGAGCTGCTGTGAGACCCCAAAGCGCTTCCCCCTGAAAGGTAAAGCCCCTAAACGTTCCCCCAAGCCTGTTCTCCCTGATCTTTAAAAATGCAGCCAGTAAGAAGCTCTTTGTTCTCTACAGCCAGCAAAAAGCCTTTTTGTTTCTATACCTTACAACCAGAGAAGCAATAATTAATTGTAAAAAGACCTAGCCAGGCGCTTGCCTGGCTCCCTGTGCCAAGAACATGGAGATAAACTCCACAAAGAAGAGCTATAACTCACTCCACACTCCTCATGCCTTGTAATTTTACCAAGGACACCCCCCACCCCCACCACCACCAGAGAAGAGCTGTAGCCCAACTCTTCCCAACTCCCCCCAATTCCTCACTCTTTCCTTTAAAAGCCCCCACTGTTACCACTCCCCAGCCCTTCCTGGTGAAAGGAGTTCATCCTCAGCTGGCTGATAATAAACCCTCCTGTGGTTTTGCATCAAGCGGTGTCTCTTGAGTTTTTGGGGCGCCAACTCATCCCGGGACCAGAGCGACCCTGTTTGGGGGGGTCTTACACTGCCATGGGGTGTGGCTGGCTCTGCCCACTTGTGCCATGGGGTGTGGCTGGCTCTGCCCACTTGTCCTGACGCAGGAGGGGGGTCTTACACTGCCATGGGGTGTGGCTGGCTCTGCCCACTTGTCCTGACGCAGGGGGGTACAGTTTCTGCTTTTTGTGACTCTTTCCTCCAGACACTGGCTAGAACCTGGCTGTGTTTTGTTTCTGACATTTTGGTCTTTCTTTTGTTGTTATTGTTGAGTTGTTTTGTTCTTGTTTTTTTGTTTGTTTTTTGTTTTTGTTTTGAAAGACAGGGTTTCTGTGTGTAGCCCTGGCTATCCTAGATGTCACTCTTTACAGCAGGCTAGCCTTGAACTCACAGAGTTCCTCCTGCATCTGCCTCCTGAGTGCTACCACCATCTGGCTCTCTTTGGTCTTTCTTAAATTATTTTACAAATGAAAATAAGAACCCCAAGAGAGGACCCTGCTGTCCTGGGGTCCAATGGGAACCTCTTCTTGACATCTCTCTATGCTGTATCAGTTTCCTTTGGCTGCTGTAACAAATGTAACTACAAACTAGATGGTTCAAAGTAATAGAAATGGGCTGAGATTGCAGCTCAGCCAGATAACACAGATGTGTCCAGATACACAGCATCCCCAGATAACTCATGTCCAGATGCATAGCATCTCTTGTTGGAACTCCTACATAGAAAACAAACCACACCAACGAATCTCAGGAATCCTTGTAGCTTCCCTCATCACTCTGAAGGCTGGGCGGCTGAAATCAGTATTACTGGGAGAAATTAAGAGAGGGGTCAGCATGGTCTATTCCTTCCCTTTCCTTTCTTTCATTTCCCTTCCTCTTTCCCACCTTCCTTTCTCCCATTCTTTCATTTCTTCCTTCCTCTCTCCCTCCTTCCCTCTCACCTTCTTCCCTCCTTCCCTTCCTTCCCTCCCTCTTTCTCTCTTTCCCTCCCTCCCTCCCTTCCTTTTTTTCTTCCTTCCTTCTTTTCTCTCACATCATGTCCGCTAACCCTCACTACTAAGTTTGAGTAAAAGGCCTTGAGCATGAAGTCAAGAGCCCTACCCCAGTTACACCCCAGCCTCAGCTGGACACTGCCCCTTCCTGCTCTCATGTATGGATGCTGGCTTTACTTGACTTAGAAGCTCATCACACCTATCTCTGCCCTTCTGGTAACACTGCCACCTCCTTTTCTTTTTGCCTTTTTTTTTTAAGATTTATTTATTTATTTATTATACGTAAGTACACTATAGTTGTCTTCAGACACCCCAGAAGAGGGCATCAGATCTCATTAAGGATGGTTGTGAGCCACCATGTGGTTGCTGGGATTTGAACTCAGGACCTCTGGAAGAGCAGTCAATGCTCTTAACTGCTGAGCCATCTCTCCAGCCCGCCACCTCCTTTTTCTTGTATGTCCAGTTTCCCTCTGATATTTTCACCCAAAGACACTTCTCTTGGTAATTCTGGGAGATATACACCCAGGCAACTCCCAGTATTCCCCATGGCAAGATCCTTAACTGTATGGACCAAGCCTGCTTTTTCCATGAAAGGCAAGATTAACAGTTCCATGGAATAGGACCAGATGCCTTTGAGTGACCACAGTTCAGTTAAATATACTTCCCATTCCCTGCCCCCATCCTAATGCACAGAGTGTTTTTATCTAGAGAATAAGGTTGGTGAATGTCTCAGTCAGTGTTCTATTGCTGTGAAGAGACACCATGACCATGGCAACTCTTATAAGGGAAGACATTTAACTGGGTGCTGGCTTACAGTTCAGAGGTCCATAATCATCATAGGGGGAAGCATGGCGGCATGCAGGCAGACATTGTGCTGAGATGGAGCCAAGAGGTCTACATCCAGATTGGCAGGTACCAGGAAGAAGGAAAGAGTCACTGGGCTTGGCTTGATCATTTGAAAGTCCAAAACCCACTCCCATTGACACACTTTCTCCAGCAAGGCCACACCTACAACAACAAGGCCACATATCCTAATCTCTGTCAAGTGTCACCACTCTCTAATGACCAAGCATTAGAATCTGTGATCCTCTTGAAACCACCACAGAAAGGAAGGTCAGCGTAAAGGAGCAAACGTGAAGGAAGCAGAAGAAGATGGAAAAGGTGTCCAATGGGACACTAACTGTTTCCTGAAGTGCAGGAACCTCTTGGCATGCTATGAACCTTTGCTGGAAATGTGGAGCTAACTGGAAAGCTGTACATTGGGAACAGAAGTAGTTTACCATTGGTAGTTCCCCTCCCCCACCCTGCCACTTCTCATTGGACACCCTGGTCACTGACTCCTACCCATCCTGATTGGTGCCTTGGGCATGGCACACAGGGCTGGGGAGAATGCGGTCATTTCCAGAGCAGTGGTGTTAAAAGTTCAGAATGAGCAATGGCCAGAGTCCAGAGGCACTGTCTTCAGTCACACCATGGCTAGGGCAACACCCAGCTGAAGTCTCCTTCTGCTTTGTGTCCTTCCCCCAAGATCCCTGTGGACCTCTCTACCATGGCTCTCTACCATTCCTATGAATCCCATGAGATACCCAGATGA
The DNA here is from genome assembly GCA_902729485.2 of Mus minutoides. NCBI lineage: Eukaryota > Metazoa > Chordata > Mammalia > Rodentia > Muridae > Mus > Mus minutoides. Next base: position 1,105,024 of record LR749636.1, read on the forward strand.
CTTCTAGAACTTTCTTCTGTTTGTTTGTCTAGGCTGGCTCCATTGTTTGTAACTAAGAACCTTCCCTAACTTAAAAGCTGCCTACTGAAAAGCTCTGACCAACACAAGTTGGCCACAGCCTTCTACTCATAGGGGAGTTCCTCACTAGAGGGGCACAGGCCAGGCAGGAAGGCTGCTCAGGTCCATGCAGAAGTGCTAGGGACACTTACTAGGGTTCTGCTTTATGATTGGACCATACTATGGTCACTGAGCCCTGTTTGATAAGGAAAACCTCCAGGATTCTCACACACACATACATTCACACACACTCACACACACACTCATACATGCACTTTCACATACATATACTCACACACACACACATTCACATACACACAGACATACACTTGTACACACACTCATACACTTACACACATATACTCAGACACACACATATATATACATATATACATATACACACATACACTCACACCTCACACACATACAACCCACAAACACAATATGCTCACACATATACTTATATATACATATATAAATACACATATACTCACATTCATATACATATAATCACACATATGCATATATATATATATATATATATATATATATATATATATATATATATATATACATACACTCACATACATACACATAAAACACACACAGATACACACTCACATACTCACGAATACAGTCACATATATACTCACACATACATATATAAATATACACACATATACTCACACTCACATGCATATACATATATACATTCACACACATACATTCACACATACATATACATACATATATAAACACACACATATACTCACATTCACACAAACTACTCACACACATACATTCATGCATATACATATACATACATATATAAATACACACGTATACTCATATACACTCACAAACATACATATATATACATATATATAAACATACATATAAATGCACACACACACACACACACACACATATATATACATACACATACTCATATAAATCCACACAAATAAAGACACACACATACACAGCACTGGGGAACAGACCTGTCTTCACACAGCCTAATCAATGCTTTGTCACTGAGTGAGACACCTAACCCATAGAAAATTAAATTGCTTATCTTTAGTACCAAGGATTGAACCCAGGGCTTCGTGCATGCTAAGCACATGCCCTATCACTGAACTACATCCCCAGCACTGAAGAAAAATCATTTCAATGCCCCCTTTGCTATTCTAAAATCAGATTTATATATAATCTGTAATTTATTTTTTAAACTCTTTTTAATTAATTAATTAATTAATTAATTTGTTTTTTTCCAGACAGGGTTTCTCTGTATAGCCCTGGCTGTCCTGGAACTCGCTTTGTAGTCCAGCCTGGCCTCGAACTCAGAAATCCACCTTCCTCAGCCTCCCAAGTGCTGGGATTAAAGGCATGAACCACTATGCCTGACTTTGTTTGTAATTTTTATGTAATCAAAAATAGTTTTAAATTATTTTGTGTGACTGAGTGCTTTGCCCACACACACATGTATGTGCACCACTAGGTACATGCAGTGTCCACAGAGGCTGGACTAGGGCACTGGGTCTCCTGAACTAGAATTGTATATAGTTGTGAGCTGCCATGTGGGTGTTAGGAATCAAACCCTGGTCCTCTCAAGAACAGCAAGTGCTCTTAACCACTGAGCCACCTCTCCAGCCCCTTCATGTAATCTTAATGGACCAACATAATATGAAGAACATCAAGGAAATTATTGATAAATTATTTGCACATAAAAAACATAATTGAAATAATGTCCTCCAATGGTATGAATCCATTGTGTAACTACACAAGGGAGACCTCCAAATTTGTGTCCTCTGTATATTGAGAGACATAGCCAATGAGCATAGCACAGCACAGGCCATGATTAAACACTTTCTGAAAAATCCAGTGTACAGGTGAGCATGCTTCTATGGGTAGATATGTGCCCAGTAATAGAGTGTGTTCTGTGAAGAGCTAGACACAGCCTTCTCTGAGGAAGGCAGTGGTCAGGGAAGAGTGAAGAGAAGAGAGGAATATTTGCATTTTCTCTCCATCTTGTTCTGTCCTTTGCATCTTAAAAAAAAATCCTTGTTTCATAAAAAGCATGACTTGAGCATGTTGGCGGAGCCTCATGGAGCAGCCAGTGGGCCTGGCGAGCTTGCTGTTCCATGCCTCTGGGTAGCAGAGCATGGCTGTACGGTTGGCTTTGGCCTGTGGCCTTTAGCTCTGCCAGGTGTGTGGCCCGGAAGCCGTGGACTTCCTTATTGCTAGTGTGCCTCTGGGTTTTGTGTCAATACCACAGCATACCAGTGGGAAGTGCTGGCCGGCAAGGTTGGCCGCTGACTCCCCATAGCCAAGTATTCCCACAGGCCTTGCCCTCCTCTAGGCCTGAGTCCAATTCACTTGCCCTGTGGCATCCTGAAAGCCAAATACAGGATGATAGCTGTCCTTTGGCTTATTTAACTGACAGCAATCGATCGATCACTGACCACAAGGTAAATGGAACAGTTCTGTGTGCCCAGCAATGAGAGAGCGCTGCTGTTTGGAAATGACACTGAATTTCTGTTTCTGCGCTGCAACTTACCAAATAGTCATTGAGCTTTGTTTCCCCACCTGGAAGACAGGAAGGATTTGTTGGGATAGATTATGACAGTGCAGATCAAAGTGCCAGCTGCCAGCTCTTTCAGTCTGGTTATTGGAATCCTCGGTTTAATATCATTTCACTCTAGTGTAAATGTCTGGATCATTTTCCCCCAAATTTGCATATGAAAACCTCTAAAGGAGCAGACAAGATAGAATGAATGGAATGAGCCATTGAAAAGATTTTTAGCCTGGTTTCCAAGATATGTTCTTGGTAATCCAACAGTGGCTGTTTCACACAGGAGAGATTGAGAATCTGGTAGAGGCTGGCTGTCTCAGCAGTCCCAATGGGGCACTGAAGCTCTGGGAGATTTGTGAGGTGCTGCTATTCTTCCGTCTATGCTGGAATCCCCAAAGACGCTGGTTCTAGTCTGAAGGAACGAAGGAACGTCACAGCGGCAGAATAGATGATCTTGCCAGGAGGAATGAATGACTGTCAAAGAGCAGTTTCCTTTTTCCATGTCCTTACACTTGGGCCGCCACCAGAGGGTGGGACTTCCTGCTTCAATGAATTTGATCAAGAAAATCCCTCAAAGGAGTGCCTAGTAGGTTGTGTTTTAGTTGACTCTAGATTTGAACAAACCTACAATCAAGGCTAACTATTACAGAAACCTAACCCCCAGCGTTTAGAGTGGCTGGTAGGGCTCCGGGATGAGACAACGGTAAGGAAGGCAGAGCTAGTGAGCATTGCACTGGGGACATTCTGACCCTGTCAGGGGCATTGGTAATATTTGGATATTTTCTTTTGCCCTCTTTCCCTCCCTTTTCTTTCTTATCACAACTGGGGACAGAGCTGGGCTGGCACACCACTAATGCTGCTAAGCATCCTGAGGTTGAACTCAAACAATTGTCTTCTTAAAGATTGATTGATTAATGCATTTATATATATGAGTGCTCTATCTGCATGTCAGAAAAGAGCATCAGATCCCATTACAGATGGCTGTGAGTCACCATGTGGTTGCTGGGAAATGAACTCAGGACCTCTGGAAGAGCAGTCAGTGCTTTGTTTGTTTGTTTTTGTTTTTGTTTTTGAGACAGGGTTTCTCTGTGTAGCCCTGGCTGTCCTGGAACTCACTCTGTAGACCAGGCTGGCCTCGAACTCAGAAATCCACCTGTCTCTGCCTCCCGTGCACCACCACGCCCGGTGAGCAGTCAGTGTTCTTAAGCACTGAGCCACTTCTCCAGCCCACAACCGTCTCTTGAACAGAGCATCATCAGAGGTGGTGCAGCTAGGATGCCCTAACGGAGCAGACGTTCTTCAAACAGGTGATGGTCTCTTATTGGGAGATCCAGAGGGCAAAACTGAAAACCCAGGAAAAGGTTCTCTTTGTGTCTTTCTCCTGCTCCCTTACTCTTATTCCTTTTTTTTTTTTAAAGATTTTTGTTTTTAATGTGTATAAGTGTTTGGCCCGAATACACGTCTATGTGCCACATGCTTGCCAAGTGCTCATGGAGAGCAGAAGACGGTGCCAGATCCTCTGAGCCTGGAGTTACAGGCCGTTGTTAGCCACTATGTTGGAGCTGAGCATTGAACCTGAGCCCTCTGGAAGATCAACCAGTGTTCCCAATTGCAGTGCCATGTCCCCAGCTCCCCTCTCACACCCTAATGGAGACTCATACACTGAGAAGTTGGGCACTAAAGTTTCTGTTCTTAGGTTGGAGTGATGTGCCTCTGTGGTTGAGAACACTTGCTGCTGCTCTTGCAAGGGACCTGGGTTCAGTTCCCAGCATCCACATGACAACTCAGAAACTGACTGTAATTCTAGTTCCAGGGTATACATCTCCCGCTCTGGCCTCCAGGCACCAAGCATGCACATGATACACAAATATGCATGCAGCCAAAACACCTATATGCATAAAAATAAATATGTAAGAAATCTGTTCTACCTAGTATTTTTCAAACGTTCTAGAACATCCTAGGGAATGATGAACTTCACTATATACTAAAGAAAACGTCGTTTAGCTGATGTTGCTACCACATAGCTTGTTTGGTATGGATGCATGCTTGCCTGTGCACACACACACACCACACACTGTTGGCAGGTGCTGGTGTAAGAAGCTGGCTAGTGTGTACCCTGAAAGTTTCTTTTTTTTTTTTTTTTTTTTTTTTTAAGATCTATTTTATTTATTATATGTAAGTACACGGTAGCTGTCTTCAGACACTCCAGAAGAGGGCGCCAGATCTCATCACGGATGGTTGTGAGCCACGCCACGTGGATGCTGGGATTTGAACTTATCACCTTTGGAAGAGCAGTCGGGTGCTCTTACCCGCTGAGCCATCTCACCAGCCCGAAAGTTTCTTATTTGTAGTCAGACTTTTGATTTTGATTCTGACAGCGTCCATCTATATGGCTTTAACACTTGTCCTGGTTGGGTTTTTGTTTGGTTTTGTTTTTTGTCCATTTGACACAAGCTAGAGTCATTTGAGAAGAAAAATACCTCAATTGAGAAAATGTCTCTGTCAGATTGGCCTGCAGGCAGTCCTGTAGGGCATTTTCTTGACTGGCATTTTCTTGACTGATAATTGATGTGGCAGGCCCAGCCCACTGTGGGTGGTGCCATCCCTGCTGGTGATTCTAGATGGTATAAGAAAGCAGGCTGAGCAGGCCAGGGGGAGCAAGCCAGGGGGAGGAAGCCAGTAAGCAGTACCCCTTCATGGTCTCTGCTTCTGCCCCTGTCTCAGCTTCCTACCCTGACTTCCTTTGATGATGCTCTGTGCTGTAGAAGATTAAGCCACTCTCTTCCAAAGTTACTCTTAGCCATGGCCTTTTATTATGGCAATGGAGACCTGAGTAGGACAGAGCTGTTTGTCTTTTTCTGTTCATTTGTTTGCCAGGCTCATCTATGTTGTGGCGGCTGAAGCTTACACATTCTTTTCGCCCTCCCCTTATGTGTTATAAAATACCAATTATTTACCCATCCCATTGTTAACATCCATTGGCATTTTCAGCTTTGGGAAGCAGCAAGCAGCACAAATCTCATGGTTATACTCTGTGTGTGTGTGTGTGTGTGTGTGTGTGTGTGTGTGTGTGTGCGTGCGCACGTGCGCACATGCACACGCACACATACGCACACATGTGGGTGCATGCACGTGTGCACACACAAAGACAGGGTGAGACTTTTGTATTTCAATTAAGTTAATCTAGAAAATTCTTCACCTACCTGCTCAGAAGTTTCCCACCACAGTGACCCCATCAGGATCAGCAGCACACCCCTCACCAGTGAGCAACACTGAAAACTTCTTGGTTCACCAGTCCTCACTCCATCTTCTGATGCAGTTTTCATTTGCTGTGATAATCTATGGATATTTTTCACCTTTCTCTCTATCCATGGGCTTATTTATTTTTCTAGTAATTTTCTATTAGAATAGAAACTACACAACAATCTGATATAACTATCTATAGACACCATTCCACAGTGTATGACTGTCACTAGGAAGCCCCCTTTAATTGTTAAATAATAATATAATATACTATATTTAGTGTCAGCTTAATCTGCTATACTCTGTCCTCTGCATACACGCTGTGACATTCTTGCACTCACATACATGTACACACAAAATAAATACATGTAATAATTTGTTCTTTAAAAAGAAACATACTGCCCTGATGTTAAAAGATCTCTCTGTCTCTGTCTCTCTCTTTCTGTGTGTCTGTCTGTCTGTCTGTCTGTCTGTCTCTCTCTCTCTCTCTCTCTCTCTCTCTCACACACACACACACACACACACAAATTTAAAAGATCAGAAAATACTAAAATGGAAAATAAAATTTATCCATAGTCTCGTTGACATGATGAAAACATTTTTCATCAACATTTATGTTGGAAATCTTTCTTTCCATGTATGTACAGAAACATTTATATAGAATGTTTATAGAAAGAACATGCAATGATGTTCTATAATTACCATATTGTACTTATATTCACAATACCTGCATTATGGATTAGCTGTAGCTCCTAAAGATTCTAGAACATGGATTCCCATCACTATTATCCAGGCCTCATTCCAGACACAGATGTGTAAAATACAAAATGGGGAGATGGGCTGTGTTACCCACAGGTAACACATGCTTGGGGACCCACTTAAAGCCAGACATGATAGCAGAGCTCTGGAACCCTGTGAGCACCTTCTGCAATATAGTAAGTAGACACAGGAGAATCCCAGAAACTCAGGCCAGCTAGCTCGGCAGAGCCATCAAGAGATTGTCTCAAGGTTAGGGGGTGAGAACTACCTCCAAGGCTGTCCTCCAGCCTTCAGATACGTGCCCCAGCATTTGCGCACCTGTGTTCACACACAGGAACATAAGAAGGATGAAGGCAGAGGGAAGAGCTGACGGTCAGAAACACACAGCAGCCACAGATGTGTTACGAACACATCATGGGATGGTACCGTTACAGTGCAGCCCAACAGAACAAACAAACAAACCCCTGAAATTAAAGATACACTCCAAGATCACCCCCTGTCCTCTCGCTGGCTCCCCTGTGATCACTGAGACTCTTGGCACCCGAAAGAAATATGCTGGGTTGCCTTCAGGCCTCTTCCAGCTTAAACATCTCAGCCAGGGTGGGACTGGCACTCTTCAGATCCCTGGAGGCAGTCAGAGCTCTGCAGCAGCTCACTGGGCTGGATGCTTATCTTAGTTTGCCTCTCAAAGACTAAGAAGACTGTCAACAGCCTTCCGATGCGGCCTTTGGATGTTCAGCAGCTGCCTTGGGACATAAATAGGATGGCAGGATGACCAAAGTGTCGACCTTCCTCATCTTAGGCCTTCCTTCCCTTCCCTCTCTCACAGACCTAGAGCCATTTCAGAATGAACAAAAGCACAGAAGAGGCTCAAACTTGTATAACACTCATGGTTATACAAGTGTGTGTGTGTGTGTGTGTGTGTGTGTGTGTGTGTGTGTGTGTGTGTGTGTGTGCCTTTATACAGACTCTCACTGTATAGCTCTGGCTAGCCTGAAATTCACTCTCTAAATGTAAGTGGCATATTTTCCTGGATTGGGGGTCCCTGACTCTATATTTAGTCAGGTTCTCTAGGAGGACAAAACTGACAAAACGCTCATGTGTGGGATTCATTAGAATGGCTTACAGAATGTGGTCCGATTAGTCCAAGAATGGCTGTCTACCAATGGAAAGTTCAAGAATCCAGGAGGTTGGACATCTCAGCTTATCTCCATGCTTGGGTTTTAGTTCATTCCAGATGTAGCCAGGTTGACAACCAAGAATGACCATCACATGAAGTAAACTAAAGGGAGAGGAGGAACTGAGTAGTGGCATTTGTCACACTCTGGTCCCCAATTGTGGATGCAGTGTGACCAGCTGCCTCAAGCTCCTGCTCATTCATATTCTATCTTCTAGCCATCAGCTATCTGACTGTCTGTCTATCTATCTATCTATCTATCTATCTATCTATCTATCTATCTATCTATCTTCTACTATTACATCTATCATCTATCTATCTATCTATCTATCTATCTATCTATCTATCTATCTATCTATGTCTCTTTCTCTCCCCTCTGTATGTCGCCCCCAGGTGAGAGTCTCTTCCTCCAGTCTCAGAGTTGTGGTACAGATTTGCTTCCACACCCAGCTGAGCTTTTGTTGTTTCTAACTGAAGTCCCCTGAGAACACATTCCCAAGTGTTTGAAAGCTCTATCCAAATCTGCAGGAGGTGCAATTACATTGTTATGACACAATTATGCTACATAATTGCTGGGTGTATTTTTTGTATTCATAATGCACCTGAAAAATAAACCTCTTAGGGGAAAAAGTCTGTCCTGATTATTCGAGAAGGACCGTGAAGCTTAAACAAGACTGTTTTAAAGGGGTAAGTTGAAACTCACGGGAACCATGTGATATTTTTATGTATCTGTGGAAAATGACAGTTCTCTCTGGGGGTTTTAGACTACCAGTGGTTTTGCATCTTGCTAAAAGTCACTTATGTTTCAGTTTGTAGGTAATATTAATGAGCGACTTTTGCTTGAAGGTCTTTTGCTTGTTTGAGCGCTCCTAGGGCTTGGACCTAGGGTTTCATATGCTAGACAGTCACTCTTCCACCAAGCTCCACTCCAAGCAGGAGGGGCTTTATTTGTTTGTTTTTTAAGGACATGTAGGTATGTGTGTCCACATGTGACTGTGTGCATGCAAGTGCAGGTGCCCACGGAGGCCAGAGGCATTAGTTCCAGGGCTACTGGCATTGTGAGACACCTTGTAGGTGCTGGGAACCAAAACTAGGTCCTCTGGAATTAGCAAGTGCTCCTAACTACGGTGCTGTCTCTCTGGTACCAAAGCTCAAGCTTTAATATTAGTAGCTTCCACTGCAGAAAAAGATGGATCACCAACAGAAAGCTGCACTCAAGTCTACATTTATCGAATTTTATCAAGCCCATTGTAACATATCAACTAAGTGTGCGACTTACATGACAAAAACGAACTAGCAAACAGACAAATTCACTTGCTGTTTGCCAAAGTCTGTGTCAGACGCAAAGGGTGATAGGCTGAAGCGTATCCAAAGTGCTCACCCTTTGGAGTGTAAAGCATCAGTGTGCAGAAGACCACACTCTTCAGGGATTTCCTCGTGGCTGTGCAGGACACTCTCAGTGAGAGCCTGGGAAGATACCTGGGGCAGAGAAGTATTCCCCATTCTGCCTGAGAGGGAATTCGTTCGGTAAAGGACTCGATGATGGAGAGTTTGCTGCTGCCTGTTTTCCCCAGGCCCTTTTCACCACTCCTATTTTCTGCCTCTTAGAGATACCCATGTATCACCATCAATTCTTCAAATCTTAGTCATTGTGGTGCTCTGCACAGTATTTCACAGTATCTGACAGAATTGTATTCACACATACACACACACACACACACACAATTTTTTTAAAAAGTGCTAAGCCGGGAGTGGTGGCGCATGCCTTTAATCCCAGCACTCGGGAGGCAGAGGCAGGCAGATTTCTGAGTTCGAAGCCAGCCTAGTCTACAAAGTGAAGTTCCAGGATAGCCAGGGCTATACAGAGAAACCCTGTCTCGAAAAACAAAAACAAACAAACAAAAAAAAAACCAACCAAACAAACAAACAAACAAAAAAAAGTGCTCGGCTGTATATACATCTGCAAGCCAAAAGAGGGCATCAGATCTCATTATAGATGGTCGTGTGCCTCCATGTGATTTCTGGGAATTGAACTCAGGACCTCTGGAAGAGCAGCCAATGCTCTCAACGGCTCATAGCCCCTATTTCCTTTTCCTACGGAGATAGTAACTTAGTCCTGACCCAAATGACCATCAGCAACAGTGCCTTGTTCCTCCTGTCTAAATGCTCTAGGAAATGTACTCAGAAGCAAGTGTTTAGGTCACAGGATATACAGGAGTCTGAATGTACTGAGGACAGCCAGGACATTTTCCAGAATTCTGACCTGTTGTGCTGTGGGGCGGTGGACTGTGCCACCATACAAGAAATGGTAAGGTAGTAGTAGCAAAAGTTCAGAACCCCGAACTCTGTTTTTTTTTTCTTTTCTTAAACATTTTATTCGTGTAATAAAGGGATTTCTTTATTGTTTACCTTCTCAATCATTAGGAGTTTAGGAGTACTGAATCCATTACTACTCTGATGACACAGGTAAGAATCCAGATTCACATTTCCAGGTACCAAGAGTTCCCTCTAATTCCACAATCCAGCCAGCTTTCCTCTGCTTCTACTGAACACAACAGTGCCCATTGGTATCTCTGATGTGTAATCGCATCTTAGGTCGGTCCTTCCCCAAGTAAAGCAGCTGTTTGGAATTGAATGCTTATGAATTGAAGAGCATCTTCGTATTTCATTCCGCATTCAATCAATGCAAGTGTGACTAGCACAGGAGCCCTTCCCAATCCTGCAACACAACAGCCTGGCTCTTCACGAAATTTGTTTTTTAACAGGTTTAGCCAATCATCTACCATCTGATTAGGGGGTGGAGCTCCATCATCAAACAGCCAATCTAGACCATAGAACCCTGAACTCTTAACTGAGAAAGGCAGGAGTTCACTAGCTCCAGACCAGCTTCCTGTCCTGGAGCATGTGACCACGACACCCCACTAAGAGGACATAACAACTAGTCACAGTAGTATAGAAACAGAGTTCTCCATGCTAATGTGGTATCTAGATGGGCCCCAAGGGTTTAGCCAGTAATCTTCCCTTACGGAGCATTCCTTCCTGCAAAAGGTATTTAATCTCTGGTTCACCCTGAGTAAGTCCTATGCACCCATTTCCCTGGATAGACAACCTGGACAGGCAAGGACTGTCTCTCTCATCAAAGATGACCATGGGGGGAGGCCTTCTTCATACAGAGCTGTGCCTAAGTCTCCTGCAGAAGCCTCTGGGCACTCCTGGCACTCACCCTGAACTAAGCTGGATGCCCCTCCTTACACACACCCACACCCCTGCCCTGTTCCGTCTCAGGCCCACAGGCCCCCATTCTCAACTCCTTGATTCCCAGTGGCATTGCCCAGGAGTTTGAGAACCATAGCCTCCATCCCAGCCCACAGAGTTTCTCACCCGGAGAAACATGGGCTGAGGCCCCTATCTTAGGCTGCATTTTGTCTCCCCTGAGCGGCATGTCAGTATCCTGTGAGACTGGCACCCAAACAGGGAAAAGGAAGTGTAGCCTAGCGCTTCTGTGTTTTCTCTCCCCATGAGGCGTTCTGACACCCAGCGGTAAAGCAAAACAAGAGTGTGCACCGCAGGAAGGAACTCACTCTGTGAACCCTGTGCTGGCCAGCAGAGGGAAGAGTAGTGGGGCACATGCTCCTCCAAGGCGTTGCCATAGATATGTCAAATCCATCTCCCTGTCTCAGCTGTCACTGTGTGCTGTCTAACTGCAAACGGCACCACAGAATGTGCTGCACCAGACTGGCAGACTGCCTCGGAGCCACACGCCGACAGTTCTGGCACATGAGAATAGATTTTAGGAAAAATTCCGGCTCCACCATTGAGTCGAAGGTCTTTCCTCTGTGCATTTGTGAGAGTCACCTTCATTCATAAAATTTCCTTCTCTGACTATCTCATCTGGTAACTTGGAGCAGAACACATCATTGCCTTGACATTCTTAGCTCTCCTTCAAAATTATGCACAAGTTTCAGATATGTAACGAAGTGGAAATGACATGGTAGCCCACAGTGAGATCTGGAGAACGGAAACTGACAGAGTCACTGAAGAACTGTGACCTTTCACCACTGAACACTTCAGTCTCCATGAAAATGAGGGTGCTCTATAAAGGTTAAAGTATCAGTAGGAAGAACGTTACTAATAATGTGCATAACCCATCTGATCAAGCACTCATTTAAGTACCCAAAACTGTTATATAAGTTTTGGAAATCATGGTTCCTGTTCACCCACTTAGCTACTTTGATGCATGCCATGCAGGGCCCAGATGTTTTGTTTGGTTGGCTGGTTTGGTTCGCCTCACCCAGGAACGGTGTCCAAGAAGGTGTAATTTTCAAGAAGGACAGTAGGTGGCAGAAGAGGACTGTTTTGCTGTTTGCCAGTGCGGCTTTCTCCTGCAGAGTGGGTTATACGGGGAGACGGGGAGGGTTATAGGTAATGCCATGGCCACATAAGCACCTGTGGTTTTAGGGTACACTCAGAGCTTCACAATGCCACCATTTCCCTATGGGATGCTCTAAGGACTTGAAAGCAACATTGAATTTTATTCCATCGAACAGCTAGCTAGAGAGGCACACCATCCTTGTGCAGAGATTTTAAAAACTGCTGTGAAATCAAATAAGCAGAAAGCTATAATCAATGGAGCTAAACTAAGTACTGTACTTAAAGGAAAGGATGATAGTCATCTCTTAACCATACCTTTCTTCAAAGACAGCCTGGCAAGTCAGAACGCCTGTTGACACACACCTGCGATTCGGCTGTTACACACTGATGATTTTTAAAAATCGAAATGATCCATGGATGTGGATACAAAAAGAAAAACAGTTCGGGGGATTTCGAGGAAAAAAAATGTTCTAAATATTTGTGAAAACTCAGAGGCTCTTTTGGGGTTGGAGTGCTAGGGATCAAACCCTGGACCACAAGATGCTCTGCTCTGCTCCACAGGAGCCACAAGTGGAGAGAAGTTATGAACTAAAAGGAAACATGTCCTGGTAGCAGACCAGAACTACCAGGGAGTTCTCGAGACTTTTAGCCCTGTTAAAAAAAGAAGCCTGATCCTGCTGCTTAGGAGTAAGAGACAGCAGGACTGTTGGAGTGGATGCCCCTGAGATGTGTCAGAAGGAGCAACAATGTAACTCCTCCAGTCTCTGCATTGGTTTAGATCAGGGTGGAAGCAAAGCCAGGCAGGAGAAAGAGTGAAAACCTTCCTTAGTAAGATGAATAATTCTCAACTTTCCCCTCCTTCCTCACTTTTGACGTTACCTTGCTTCCTTGACAGCAGAGTCTCATTTTGTAGAGGAAGCAGGTGTGGAACTCACTATGTTGATCAGGCGGGCCCAGCTATGGACCAATCTCCCTACCTCAGTCTCCTAAGTGGGATGATGATGGGCATGAACCATTATGACTGCCTCCCTTACTTTAAAACAAACGAAAGTCCAAAAAACAGAACAGATAGCTCAAAGCAAAGTTCATCTCTAGGGAACTCCGTGGCAAAGAACGTTCTCAGCACGTGTGCGACTCTGAGTTTATTTCTTGGCTTACATACCCCACCAAAGTTGGTCTGTTAAGATGGGGGGCTCCTTGCCATGCTTTTTCTTTTTATACCCTGTATCCTTTAAAGTGGGATGTTAGAGGTTTGCAAGACAGCTCAAAGAATTCTTGTGGCTTGAAAGCCTACCCTGTTGGGTCTGGAGATAGTTAAGCAGTCAAGAGTGCTTGCTGCTCTTTCAGGGCACCAGAAATAACTCAGAAATAAACTCAGAGTCCCACACATGCTGAGAACGTTCTTTGCCACGAAGTTCCCTAGAGGTGAACTTTGCTTTTAGCTATCTGTTGCTCTGTTTTGCTTGTTTTTTGGACTTAGAGTTTGGTTCTTAGAACCCAAACAGGCAGCTCTCCAGGGATCCCTCTTCTGGTCTTCAAAGCCAAACTCATGTAAGTGGCACATGCACGCGTGTGTGCGCGCGCACACACACACACACACACACACACACACTCACATACACTTTAAAAAAAATAAGTAAAGCTATGGTGTGGGCACGGGGCAGAACCCAGGAAATGGAAGAGCAGACAGGAACAAGGACACCCTGGCAGTTGATTGGGGGGCCTTGGTGACTCTGGATTCTCCACAGTACCCCAAAAAGCACTAAGGCTTTCTTTGGCTGTGAATATGGTGTGCATATTATGGCTAAAGAAACATGTGGCAATCAAGAGGAAGAACTTTCAAACCAGGAAAGTGAAAGGTTACAGAGAAGAAACTTTAGAAATTCTTCCTGTGCACAGGGTTTAGCTAAGTCAGATTCCCCGGTGTGCACAAGGCCTGGTGGGGCCAGCATCTCTGCTAACCTAATTATAGGTCTGCTGCATCTACTGTATAATCTGAGACTTACAGCTAGCGTAGCCCACGAACACTTGTTTCTGTCTTTGGATTTACTAGAGTGGAGAAATAATTTCCCTTCAGGCTGATATGCTATGCCTCTCTGTGTTTCTGTCTGTCTGTCTGTCTGTCTCTCTTTCATGGTGTTTTTGTTGAGAAAACAAAACAAAACAAAACCTTTTCATTCGTCTTTTATTTGGTTTTGTTTTGGGACAGTGTAGGCCAGCCTGGCTTTGAACTACTTAAGGTAGAAGGTAACCTTAAACTCCTGACCTTCCTGTCCCAGCCTCCCTAGTGGTAGGATCATGGACATGGCCGCCATGCCCATCCCCCCTCTAGGTTTTTTTTTCCTTAGCTCTATATTTCCAATGATACTTGGTTTTTGTATCTAGATGTACCAGTGTCTATCTCATGATTCTCAGCTCCAGAAATCTCTATTGACTTCAAATAATGAAGAACTAGGAGTCAGCTCACCTAGACCAATGCCTAATGTTGATGGCCATATCCGTTCTAATTATTTTGAATGCCCAATTTCATAATTGTAAATCATATACTTTAACTTCTTTTCTTTATTTTCTTTGAAATGAGGTCCTACAAGATGCTCAGGCTGCCCTTTAACTTCTGGACCCAAGTGATCCTCCTGCTTCAAGCCCCTACGTAGGCAGGATTACAGGTTCCTGTTGAAGGGCTCTCCCATGCCCGAGCATGACAAACATGGTGCTGAGAGTCTTTGCCTTTTACCCTTCTCCCCCTTGCTAAAGATCATTAGGTTATACTCCTAAAGCGAGCCACCAAGGTCCAGTCCCTTATTTGACCACTTCTTCCTCCTGAGGCTGACCACCCAGGTCGAGCTATCAAAGTACGTAAGTCCAGCAGTCAGAAGGCCCCTTTGGCTCACCTAATTAATTTTCCCAACCAAAATTTAGCACTTCATCCTAACCAAGGCTTTCCCCTTTTCTCTTTATAAACTGCCATTTGCCTGTGGGCCATGTCTGTCTCCCTCTATCCAGAGGCAATTCTTTGTTTCTCAGGAGCAAATATTCCTCCACCCCACCCCACCCCACCCCACCCCCCTTTAGCCCATTTTCCTTCTCCCTAACCTTCTGTCTGCTGTCTTTGTCTCTTATTCCTGCCTGTTCCCCCTCTGGGGCAAATAAATCTCCTTTGCACTGAGAACTTGGTTTTGGTGCGTCCTGTGCCAACCTTTCACAGGCTCCTTCTCATAGCTTACCTACCTATTCTTACGAAACTAAAGAGAGAAGAAACAGAAACATGTCTTTACCACAAGGCTTTCTCATATCCCTTCCCCACCCCAGTGGTAGTATACGTGTGTTGCTAGTAATCAAACCCAGTCTGTTTATGAGAGATAAATTCACTGAGCTACATTCTAGCCGCCCCCGCCTCCCTTGTCCTTTTTTAACAGTTTCTGTTTTACTTTTGATATGACCTGAAACTCAGTACAGTTCTGCAGTGTATTTCTGCCACCCATGGGCTGTGTCTGTCACATGGTTCCGGCATTGCTTGCATCTCTATGTCTTCTCCTCTCTTCTCCATCCTTCCTTTTTTTTTTTTCTGGAGGATATCTTCACATAACTTTCTAAGGCAGGCAATGTGATAAGTGAACACTGCTGGTTCATGAATGTCTTTATCTGTCTTCATTTATTTTTTCAGTACTGTTTACTTACCTTCCTTCCTTCCTTCCTTCCTTCCTTCCTTCCTTCCTTCTTTTTCTCTTTCCCTTTTTGTTCCAAAACTGGAGATTGTACTAAGCTTGCTCTGCTAGATAAGTCATCTGCTCTAAGTTATACAGCCAGCCCCTGATTTTTAAAATCATATTGTTTTGAGACAAGGTCTTACTAAATTGCTCATGGTATAGTCCAGTCTGGAATTCCTCATTCTCCTGCCTCAGCAACCAGAACAGCTGAGATTACAACCTTGTGTTACCAGGCCTGGCTGCTTTTTTTTTTTTTTTCCTATTTTATGAAAAAGTCTTGCTTCTTAACTTAGATATAGTCTATTCTAGGTTCCAACCTGTAATCCTCCTGCCTCAGCCTCCAGAGTGTTGAGGTCGTAGGAACTGGTTTATATAGTAAATAATTTTCTTCCTCATTTTGAAAGTGCTGTCTTAAGCCAGGCATGGTGGCACACACCTTTAATCCAGCACTTGGAAGGGAGGCAGAGGCAGGCAGATCTCTTGAGTTAGAGCCCAGCCTGGTCTACAAAATAAGTTCCAGGTGGGCCAGGGCTACACAGAGAGACCTCAGAAGTGGGTTGAGGGGGTCTATGTCAGCCCCTTTCTCATTTTTTCCCTCCTTCCATACAGCCTGAGTTCATTATTTCTGGACAATAACACCCCCTCCTGCTACCCCTCTTGCCCTACCCCTCCTCTGTCACACTACTGTGGTTTTTTTCTTTCTTTTTTTCTTTTTTTCTTTTTTTTTTGGTTTTGGTTTTGCTTTTTCTTTTTTCCTCGTTCCGGTCAATCCTACTCTCTCTGGTCTGCCCTGCTTGCTCCGTTAGCCTCCCCCCCTCTCTCTGACCGTCCCCATTCGGCCCTGCTCGCTCTGGCCAGCCCCGCTCGCTCCAGTCGTCTCTGCTCTCTCCGGTCCAAGGATTCATTTATTATTATACACAAGTACACTATAGCTGACTTCAGATGCACCAGAGGAGGGCGTCAGATCTCATTACGGGTGGTTGTAAGCCACCATGTGGTTGCTGGGATTTGAACTCATCACCTTCGGAAGAGCAGTCGGGTGCTCTTACCTGCTGAGCCAT
>LR749636.1:1358464-1400964 GCA_902729485.2 Mus minutoides
GAGAGGGCAGAAGAAGGAAGCCAAGAGCCTGCTCAGATCAGTTAACACTTCATCAGCACCTGTGTATAAGTCCCCAGGTTGCTATTTTCTCACGATTAGGTGACAGGTGAAATGCTTTTGCTGTCCCCTTTTCTAAAGGACTTCTGTGTCCATGTCACCTAGCACATGGCACTCAACTTCTTCAAGCGCATGTGTGGTGGTGGTGGGCCCAGTGCTTCCCTGGACTGCAACACTTTCTGCTTGAACCACTCATGGCCAGAACTTCTCAGCTCAGTCTCCTACTTTGTTCTGCAGAGCTCTGCTCGCTTCTTCCATCTCTTGGAGACTGTGAAACCAACACCAGGAACACCCAAACATCTTAGTCTGACAACCATAGCTCTCCATAACCACCTGCCTAGATCCTTCTCTGCCCTCCTTAACAAAGTCCGGAACTGGAAATCTCTGCTCCAACCTTTTGCCCAAATCCCCTGATCCGTGCAACACTAATCGTTTCCTTGTGAGCCCTCCTTCCTCCCCCACAGTTTATAGAAAGTTTATTCATCCCAAGGCAGGGCCCAGGGCCACCTTTCCACAGTCTCTGACTCCTGACATATATTCTGGCTCACACCCCAACAACTTGGGGGGGGGCGGCATAGGGAGAGGAGGGGCAGAGCCATTCCCATAGCCCACACTTTGGAGAAGGCACTGTCCACAGCTCATCCAACCCGGGCCCACTTTATCATCCCTCTGCTTCCTAGCACTGCAACTATCCAGCTCCCCTGAATCCATCTGTCAACTCACAAGCGTCTCTAGCACTGCTTGGAGTTAGAGCTAGGGCAGCCAGCGGTGCTATCTCAGTATGCTTCGTGGTACAGTGATGGCTACCCAGGGCAGCAAGTGATGAGAACTGTAGCCTAGAAGAAGTGAGCCCTCTTAGGCTCAGAAGAAGCCCTGTGTGTGCAGAACCATGGTGGCAGCAGTGGGGTGGGCACCAGGAGCACCAAGAACTTTGGGAGGCCACTAAGCCCAGCTCAAGTGTCCTTAGACATGTCATTATTGTTAGTCACACAGGAAGAGGAGGGGTGGTCAAGGAAAAGGCACAGCGTGTTCTTTGGCAGGCGACAAGTTATGCAGAGAACCTCTAGGCGCGCTGTCTGCAGGCAGGAGGCGAGCGGGTGAAGAGGAAAGGGGTTGGAACAACTGGGTGGCTAGATGTTCCTCACCTCTTTGAGGGTTCAAGCACAAGGCAGGAAGCACAAGTAGACAGTTAGGCAAAGATGAGGAATGTCATAAGGGGTCCCAAGCATCTTCTCAAGCGGATGGAAAGCCCTACAGTACCAAACACTGACCAGTTCTACTTGGCACACATCACAGACCAGCCCCTACCGTTACATTGCTCCGTATTTTCGTTTAGTCTGAGAACAAAAGCATCCTCATTTTTTAAATCATATTTATTATAATGAAATGCCTCATTTCTTCCCTTTTTTATTTTATTTTATTTTATTGGAATTGTCAAGTCAATTTCTTTTTACGAGAATTTTAAATTTTTGAAATTATAATTATATCATTTTCCTCTTTCTTTCTCCTCCTTCTAACCCCTCCTGTGCACCCTCTTGCTCTCCCTCAAATTCCTGGCCACACATATGCATATACATGTAATACACTGATTCCTAAATACGTGAGTACAACCTGATCACGGCTTAGCAGAGAATGAGCACACACGGGCAGGTAGGGATGAGCCCTGGCAGAAGCAGCCACAATAACACCAATTAGCCTCCCATGACTACATGACCATGACATACACCACAGCAAGGACAAGACCCAGGGAGAAACCCGCCTTCCAGGAATAAAAGAGACAAGATGAGGCCATTTGAAAGGACACACTAATCATGCTTGTTCCTGTGTGAATATGCAAGCATGTCATTGAAAGTTTCCAAGTGATAAACTCAAGGCCTTAAACAAAGAAGCTGTGGGAATCTCTAAGGCCACATATTCTAAACAGTATCCTCATTTTACAGGACTTCCTTTTCAGAGGTGCTAAGAAATATACCTTCAAACTTGTATATCGAAAGCAAGATGTCTTAGAGTACTTGGCCTGGGGTACTACCACCCTCATCTAATTTGGTTTCCTTAAAGATATGCTACCACGCAGATGCCATGGTAGTTTTACAATGGAACTGTTGTGTTTGAAAGTCAACGTGAGAGTACAGTATTCATCAGATGACAACCTGAGAAAGGACATCACTGCATAGGGTACCACCTAAGGTAACAGCAGCAAGGCTTTGTCTAAGGCCACAGTTCTGCCTTAGGCCTCATCTTGACCAGGCTGCCTTGCTTCAGCGGTACTTTAAAGTTTTTTTTATTAGATATTTTCTTCATTTACATTTCAAATGCTATCCCAAAAGTCCCCTATACCCTCCCCCCACCCTGCTCCCCTACCTACCCACTCCCACTTCTTGGCCCTGGCATTCCCCTGTATTGGGGCATATAAAGTTTGCTAGACCAAGGGGCCTCTCTTTCCAATGATGGCCGACTAGGCCATCTTCTGTTACATATGCAGCTAGAGATATGAGCTCTGGGGGGTTCTGATTAGTTCATAATGTTGTTCCACCTATAGGGTTGCAGACCCCTTCGGCTCTTGGGTATTCTCCCTAGCTCCTACATTAGGGACCCTGTGTTCCTTCCTAGAGATGACTGTAAGCATCCACTTCTGTATTTGCCAGGCACTGGCATAGCCTCACAAGAAACAGCTATATCAGGGTCCTTTCAGCAAAATCTTGCTGGCGTATGCAGTAGTGTCTGCGTTTGGTGGATGATTATGGGATGGACCCCTGGGTGGGGCAGTCTCTGGATGGTCCATCCTTTCGTCTTAGCTCCAAACTTTGTCTCTGCGACTCCGTCCATGGGTATTTTATCCCTATTCCAGGGAGGAATGAAGTATCCACGCTTTGGTCTTCCTTCTTGATTTTCTTGTGTTTTGGAAGTTGTATCTTGGGTATTCTTGGTTTCTGGGCTAATATCCACTTATCAGTAAGTGCATATCAAGTGACTTCTTTTGTGATTGGGTTACCTCACTCAGGATGATATCCTCCAGATGTATCCATTTGCCTAGGAAATTCATTGTTTTTAATAGCTGAGTAGTACTCCATTGTGTAAATGTACCACATTTTCTGTATTCCTTCCTCTGTTGAGGGACATCTGGGTTCTTTCCAGCTTCACTTTAAGGTTTTATTCAATCACAGCAAATCTTTCTCTCCCTCCCTGCCTGCCCCAGAACCCACCAGACCCAGTATGCTCTGAAAGCACTGCAAACAAACACTGATATTTTTACACTGAAGGCATTACTTATGGATCACTTCAGGAGGATTAGTGGTAGATGAGGGAAAACCGGAAGACTGGCGATGGCTACTCAGGAACACCACACAACTACAAAGTCACTTTCCACAAGCCACTGCCACCCCTCACTGTGCAAATGCTCAGACGAGCTTATATTGTGAGCTACTTCAGCAATGGGCCTGATTTGTCTTAGTGAATCACCTTCAATCTCGCTGCACTCTAAAAACCAGTTCTTTTCAATGCTGGCAGGCTTGGCTGAGTCTTTCTCCAGGGAAGCCAAGGAGCGTGAGAGGCTGCATAAGGTAATTTCCATTTCAATGGAAACCACTGCCTAGCCTGACTGGAGATTTCCACCCAGCCCTCCAGTTGGAGGCATCCATTGAAAACATCAAGTGGGCTGCCTACAGGACTCTCCTCTCCCCGTGTGTGTGTGTGTGTGTGTGTGTGTGTGTGTGTGTGTATATATATATATATATGTGTGTGTGTGTGTGTGTGTGTGTGTGTGTGTGTGTGTGTGTGTGTGTGTGTAGCAGAGAAATGTCCCCGCTACCGGATTAGCAAAACCCCACTTCAGTGTGACTCATCTGTTAGGTGGGTGGTGTAGAGCCAGGTGAGTGAGCGTGTGGTGTGTACACCAAGTGCATGTGGCCGTGGGGGTGACAGGAAAGGAGAGATGGGAGCCAGAATGATTCTTATGGAAACCATAGCTTAATTAATTCAAAATTTCTCAAGAAAAACTATTCTTTCAAAACACACATGCAGGAGAGAAAGGAGAGAAAGGTGGAAGGTCATCTTAACCAGCAAAAAACCACTTTCCTACAAAAAGTTACCTCTCAGTCTAAGAAGCAGCCACAAACACAGGAGTAGGGTCCAGAAAACAAGACTACATGGGTTTCTTTTTTGATGAAAGTTTTACCTGTTGGACTTATAGCTCCATGGGACAAGGGCCTGCCTACTAGGATGTAGGCCTGGGTTCAACCCCTGACACACAGGCACAGGTATACACATACCACATACAACTTATAACAGCCTCACATGACTGGAAACAATACAAGTCAACCAAATCACTTTGGAATTTTGACCTGTCATGTCATCGAGCCCCATTCAGGATCGAAAAGAAAAAGGGAAAAAAACAACATAAAAGAAGGAGGGCCAAGAAAAATTGTTCCTCAGTAGTACAGCATGCTTGACATGCAGAAGGCCCTCAGTTCCAGTTCTGGCACTGCTCAGAAGGCCATTGACAGGAAACAGTAGACTAATGTAGGGTTCCTGCAACAACAGGGGTGGATCTCACAGGCACAGTGGGTGAGAAGGGGAAGGACACACAAAATAATGAGCTTTTGAGCTTTATAAAGCACAAGAAAAACTGATGGCTAGCAGAGGCAAGGAAACCAGTGATAGTGGGCACCGCTATGACCCCTGCGATCCCAGCGGGCTTTTCTAAACCGCTTCAGTGCATTTCGGGGCTTTCTGCTCACGAGGGGAGCTGTACCCTACAGTAACAGCACCAGGACAGAATCAAGGGCAGGCAGATGCAGGGTCTAGCTGAAGAGATTGCTGTCCCAAGATCATGTCTAGCACTTCAGAGGGAAAAGACCCCACTTTCTAGTCTCCGATCTTACTGCATAAGAGGAGAGGAGGGAGGGAAGGAGAGAGGGAGGGAGAATAAGAGGAGAAACAGAGAGGAAGGAGAGAGAAAGGGAGGATAGAAGGAAGGAAATATTAATACCAATAGCTCAACTTTTATCTTAGCATAATCCTAACTGTACCCCTTATTCAAACTGACAAATTAAACATCAATAAATACACACAGACATCAATCATTGAGTAAAAAGTGACAGTGTTTGGCGGAGAACATCCTGTCATGACAAGGGTTGGTGACTAAATAAGCATCTAAATATCTTACAGTCCAGCTGGACTCTGGGTAATGCTAGCTAGAAAATGTGCTCAGGGTGGGAAACGGGAGAAACAAGAAATGGGAGCAAAGGGGAGAATACGGAAGAAGCTTCACTTCAGTTATCCGGTTTCTCCTCACGTCATTCAAAGTCATTCAAATATCCGGTTGGCTGGCTTCTTTTACACAGAAGCCATTCCTGTGGTTTGAATGAGAACCGCATCCCATCGCCTCCGGCATATGAACGTGTTCCCAGTCAGTTTGAGGGTGGGGATTAGGTGCTGGGGCCTTGATGGAAAGGTGTCCCTGCCTGGCGAGCTTAAAGCCTCACTCTCTGCTGTGTGCCTGATTGGAAGATGTAAGAAGCTGTTGGCTTCCTACTCCTGTCGCTAGGCTTCCCCACTGTGATGGAGACTTATCCTTCTGGAACTGAACTACAGAAATGGTCTTCATTCTCTAAGCTGCCCTTGGTCATGATGTTTTAGCATAGCAACAGGAAAGTAACTAATACAATCATTTTGAGGGTATGAGGGCATTCTTATTCCAATAATGTTTTTGAAGATTACAGAAAGCTGAAGAGATGGAAGGTTCAGCAGGTAAAGGCATGTGCTGCCAAGGCCGATGACCTTAGGACCTGAATTTGGTCCCCCAGGTCCCATAAGATGGAAGAGAGAACCAACTCCTGCTGGTTGTCCTCTGACCTCAATATGCACAACGTAGTAAAATGTGTGCCCATACACATATGCACACATAAATAAATGTGGAAAATATAAAAGAACATTGAACTACAATTGTCTTCTGTGCTGCCAAGACTAATAATCCATCATATGTCTACACTGTAGGCCTGAGGATATGGCTTAGTGGCAGAGGGCTTGCCTAGTATGTGTAAAACTTTAGAAGGGGTAAATTCTATATAACTGACAAATATATACATATACATATATACATATACATATACATATACACACTGTTTGGAGAAACTTGTACCTAATTGGGGGGGGGTAAATTTGTAGAAATACTTAATATCATATTTTGCCAACATTTTGCCACAGGGTTGAAAATTGATGTGTCAAAGAAAAAAAATGAATTTATTTTGACCTCAAGTAGTATACTAATATAAGCCTGAACGATAATTAATATTGTAAACTAATCAATGGGTAAAATTATGTGGCGGGTGAGAAGAAATGAACTAGGCAGAACTTAAATCCATGTTGCATGGATCAAGCAAAATCTGAGCTGATAATATTCATGTAACTAAATGAGACTGATTTTACTTTAAAGATGGCTAAAATTTTCCACGGCAAGTTATACAAGCTTAAACCTTATATATTTTTAGTCGCTGGCAACTCTTTTCTTGAAGGTTCAGTGGATACCGTTATGCCAAAGCCAATTCTTCCTCTGCATGCTAGAGGAAATCTACTGCGCAAACTTCTTTGAGCATATTTGCATTAGTACGCGGGCTCAATCTCACCACCGTTGCCATAGCAACTCTTGCTAATTGGGCCTTGGCTCCGTGTTTAAGGGTAGAGAAAGGTGAATCCAAACATGAAGGACTAAGTTTTCACAGAAATCAAAACCAGAATGAGTGTTGGGGAGTCCTTGATAATAGGCTGTGAGAAACTCCAAATTAAGACACAAAGGAAAGATGTGTTTTAAATATACCAAGCATCTAAAATGTAATTAATTGGAAGTTAGACATGGTGGCACAGCCCTGTAAACCCAGCACTTAGGTGGCTAAGGTGAGAGGGTGGGGAGGCTGAGGCCCACCTGGGCTATAGAGTGAGACTCTATCTCAAAAAAACAATACAGTACAATACAATGAAAAAGCTCACTCTGGGCCTCTGCCCCAAAGCTCTAGGGGACAGGATCTTCTGGGAGTGCACATCCATCACTCGTTCAACTCATTCAGCTCACCAGGGGACAGTGTGAAATGAACAGTGGTCAAGAAGGGCACATAGGGACCTACCCAGCTTCCAAGCAGCAGCTGAGACCTCCAAGGTTGCATCCTTCTCTATGATCATGTGGTCTTGAGACCCCCTTGTACAGGGACCATGCCATACAGAGAGATGGTTTCTACCTTTTAAAGAGATAGAACACTTCCACTAAGGATGTAGGAACACAGGATGTTGGAACTGGGAGAAAGCATCAAGCTGATAGACAGAAACCAGTTGGTACCCAGACAACCCTCCTCATGAGGGGGTTTACCAGAGCTGCCCCTAGCAACCAGAGTCCCACCCATACAAGTACAACAACTGGACTAGAGGATTCCTGTTCACCTGACAAGATGCTGGTGCCTGTATGAAACCACCCTCAGAAGTCTTGACAGTGCTGCTCTCTCTGGTCCTTTGAAACCTTTCTTTGCTTTTTCCTTTGGTACATGAACATGTGGCTCAGGTACACATTTGGGGGAAAAAAGAGGGATGGGATAACCTACCCAGTAAAATGCCTGGGCCCCATGATGGATTCAGCCCTGACCACTACATATATGCTGAAACTCATATGTCCTATAAGGGATAGAAGTCAAAACTATGATCAATGAAGTAGTCTCTGACCTCACAGGACTTGTAGTCCTTATGCCCAAAGCCAGTCTGCCCAAACTACACTGCTGGTTACTTTAAATAAATCAATCACATTATTCATCTGTTAAAAAATAAAAAGAAAAGGATATATATGATGTGAAGAGAAAATAGAGTACTATTGAGCCATCTAGAAAAATCTAACTATAAAATTCACAAATATACAGATGGCAAAACAGTGGATGGAAATAATCATTCTGAATGAAGTAGCCCAGATCCATCTTCTTCTCTCACTCATGGCTATGAGCACTGAATCTTCAAATATGTTCCATTCAGAATAGCCAAGCCGGGCATGGTGGCGCATGCCTTTAATCCCAGCACTTGGGAGGCAGAGGCAGGAGGATTTCTGAGTTTGAGGCCAGTCTGGTCTACAAAGTGAGTTCCAGGACAGCCAGGGCTCTATACAGAGAAACCCTATCTCGAAAAACCAAGAAAAACAAAAACAAAAACAAAAAACAGAATAGTCGTACAGGTTAGGAAATCAGCAGGGCCGTGGGGAGGAGGGGGCTCCCAAGGGAGCGGAGAAAGACACAGTGACATGAAGGGTACAGGAGAATGATGGGAGGTTAACTTAGGGTGGGAGATGGGGGAGGGTACAGGAGGAAAAAACATGGAGAGATAATTAACACTAAAGACAGTTTTGAAAAAGTCATTTGGTACTTACTACTTTAGAAGTTTCCTAAAAATACACACACACACACACACACACACACACACACACACACACACCAAAGAGTTTCAGTGCAGTAAGCCTATAATAAGCCAACAATGTCCCTACTATATTTCACAGGCTAACAAAAACCTCAGTGCCAGGAATGAGTTACCTCTTCAGGAGTTATTGGAGGAATTAAGGTCTCAGAGACCCTGCCTCCAAATATTACAGGCTAGTGCCTGTCAAAGGCCTGCAACTGTTCAAGTTGCAGAGAAGGAACTGTAAATTGCTCCCCACTAAGTGGGATGTATGTTACCTGGCCCCACCATCCAAGGCTTACAGATTATTGCAGAAGTGAGGAGGGGAGACTGCAGGAGGCAGAGGTGATGGCGAGTACAAGGGAGCACACATCTGGACACATCAGAGCACTCGCACATACAAGCTTACAGCAGCTGTGGCAGTACGAGCAAGATCTGTACAAGCTCAAGCCAGATGAACCCCAGCATGGGGCAGGGGCTGGGCACACCCAACTGAGGAGATCCTGGCAATAGGTAGCTTGTAGGAGAGGGGGAGCCAGTTCCCTCTAAGGATGCAGCCTCTTAGAGGTTGACTATGCTCTAGTGGAAAAACCATATACCCAAGAGTGTGTAGGCAGCACAAACTTGACTTAGTGAGTTTCTAAAAAAGAAAGAGAAAACACAGAGTTAGGTGGGTAGAGAAGGGGTGGAGGTGGGAGGTAGATCTGGGAGGAGTTGGGGGAGATTTGAATATGGTCAAAATATTGTATGAAATTCTCAAGAACTAATAAAGATATGGAAGAAAGAAAGAAAGAAAGAAAGAGAGAGAGAGAGAGAGAGAGAGGGAGGGAGGGAGGGAGGGAGGGAGGGAAAGGGAAGGAAGCACTTACAATACCTGAAGCTGGAAGGTTTCTTGGGAGGGGAAAGCTACTCACCAGATCCTTAGCCATCTACTTCTCTCCTCCCCCAGGCTGAGAGCTAAGGAGTTATTTATTGGCATCTCTGCATGGAACAAGGGAGGGACACAAGCATGATAGGGCAAAGCCTTACGACTAGGCTGGGCAAAACCAGGCACATCCAAAGCCCACCAAACAGGAGTGAGGACCTACAGCTTCTTACAAATTCATAAAAGGTGGCATCCTGTCCCTGTGTTCCTGATATTCAGAAGGAAAAACCTGCCACCTTGGTGCCCCTGACTCCAGGAAGCCCAGCTAACCTGCTGCCCAGGTTATCTGTGACAGCTGGCACTAAGGTTCAGCTCTGCCCAGGTCAGGCCAATGAGTCAACTCTTTCCAATCACCCCAGGTTCCTTCCTGAAGTAGTTGATGGTTCTTGCCATAAGAAATATATCATGGACAGAATTGGCTCTTATTTGGTCTGAGAATTTCCTTGATGGTAAATTTCATTTACCATAAAAAGATGTAATTAAACCATGTGTATGGATTTTCATGTTTAAAATAATTAGTTCCTTCTCTCTGGGTGCTACAACGGAGAGCCCTGTGCTGAGCGTCAAGAAGTGCTATTTACAGAAGGAAGATTGTACTTCTAGGACATTCCAGTATCCTCATTCCCCCCTTCATAACCCACTCCACCTATATTTGTGCTAGACAGAAGTAAATATGCAAACAGCACCAGGAAAAAGCAGCTGAAGGTGCACATTCTTCAACTCTAATTAAGCCGGGATGCCTGATTCACAGCTGTTCCTATTACTGAAAATGTTTTTATAATAAACAATGGAGCTTGAGAGTCATTCTGTTCCCCCCTTTCAACATTCTACAATGTATGCCAACATGGCTGCTTGATTTTTGGCTCTTCTTCCCATGATAACGCTGCAGCAGACAAGCACGGGGCAGGTATGTACTCTCGGACCCATTTCACTAAGGTGTTCTGCTCAAGACCATACAGCTATTGAGAGAACCAAGAAAGAACCCCCTAGGTCCCATCCTCTGTTTGAGAAGAACAGCAGCAGCCAGGGAGCTCCACACCTTGCAGTCAAGGCCAGTGAATGTCTCCTCTGCTCTCCCCGCGTTGCATTGTCTCTGCAGCTGTGCACAGTGAATATCTGAGCCTAGCTCTTGCTGTGAATAAAACCTGGCCTGTAAGTTAGTACTGCCCTCCTCTGTGTTCCAGTACCACCCTGATAAAATTAAGTAGTGTGGATATGTCTTATCTAATTCCACCAAGTCTAAAAATAAATGAGCAATTTTGTCACAGTTTGTCACTAAGTCCTTTATTAAAAGAAAAGGACAAAAGTGACATAGGTTTGTGCCCAGAGAGAAACGCGTCAACCTAGATGTGACTTTAGATCACTTCTTTATGGATGTCATCCTGAGTGGAGTGCTGGGCCCTCACCAGACCCCAGCCCTGTGGGTACCTTCATCTTGACCCCAACCTCAGGAATTTTGTTATGGCAGCACAACAGATAAGACAGCTGTGCACCGCTGTTTCATGAACACAGTAACTTACTTCTGTACCCAAGCAAAATCCCCTAAGGAAGGTAAGGGAGACAGAAAGGTCATTTGGGAAGATTAGACAGGAGAAAACAAACAAACAAACAAACAAATAAATAAATATCTGAAGCTACCTGCATATGTATGACACAGGAAAGCTGAAGTTCCTCCACCTGCTGTTTTATTAACAAATGTCCCAAGAGGAAAAAGAAAATGATTCTAGAAAGAACTTAGCAAACAAAACATCAAACAAACACACATGATGGTAATCAAGGAAGAGGGGCTTTTGGACAAGACCTGCCTCTCCACTCCTCCCTTGAGCCCAACCAACTCCATAGAATAAGTTATCACCTGCTATATGACCAGACTGACATCTTATGTGCACACTCTAATAAAGTCTTTGCAAACTTCCCTGCCCGGCCCCGCCCCTCCCCAGCCTTACTCTATTGGTATAGAAAATGACTCAACCACCATTTCCCATCTCCTCCTCCTCCTCCTCCTCCTCCTGCCCTTGGCTGAATCTGTGTATTTCCCTTTTGTCCCCTGCTGTCCCCAGCCTGGGAGAGCCTACAGGAAGAGAGAAACTCTGTCCTCTCATTTTTTCTCACTTTTCCAAAACCAACATAACATTCTGTACAGTGTAAATAAATAGATTTCATTCTTTGCCTCAGCTAACACAGTCAGTTTATTGTGTAAACTTGCTGAGCCTATGCTAACCCATCCTCAGATCTGTATGCTTCACAATGAATGTGTTTCTGATCGCTCTGACGGGGCCTAAGGATCAGGACTCAATAAGTTCAGGGTTCCTTCAAAAATCTTGATTTCATAATGTGCAAACAAAGTGGCTAGCAGGCATATTGCCCGTATGAGCTGGAGAGAGGCACTAGGATCAATACCTCAAAGAGGCATGACATATTACTATGGGATGAATTCGGCCCCCAAATTTCATGTAATTGAGGAGGGTACCCAGTGTTGACCTCTCTCTACATGCATGTACACACATGCACAATGCATCTATGTATATATGTGCATACACACACACAGTCGTGAACATTTACAAATTATTTATTAAAAGTATATGTCCCAACTAATAAGTTAGTTATACATTTGGAGCAAAAGTCTTTGATGGGCCCCTCCTCTCGGAGGAAGCAGAGTCCTCCATGCTTTTCATCTAAGCCAGGTTGGAAAACTGGGGCCTGTGACAGCATCAGCCATCAATGCTGGTCCCTCTCCTCCAGAGCGGGGACGGGGGGGGGGGGGGCATTAAATTTTACAGGAACAGTTTGTCACTGTGGACACCTCCTTTTGCATCCAAGAGCTGGGCCTGCATTCGCTCGACCAAACTTGTTTGGGTGGTTTTAGCCCCTAACTTAGCTCCAGTGGTCAAGCTGTCCTAAGATGCTTCTAGATACACTCATTTGCCTCCCTCGGTCCTCCCCAGTCTCGTTCCAAATCTACCCACTCCTACCCAAGTGCCCGATCTGTACAAAAACACAACTGTCACTTCCAATTGTTTAAACTTGTTCTGCCTACTTAACAGCTTTCCCTTCCCCTTCATAATACCACTTCAACCCACTTCAGAGGCAGCTGTTGTCCCCCACATCCCCTGACTCACAAGACTGAAGTACAGACATCACTGTCTTCCCCGGGGGTTTCTCCTAACCACACCACCTCCATTCTGGATGAATGACTAGAGACTGCCAAGCCCTAGTCCTGTCCTGCTTGGCTTGAGCTCCAGGACTCTGTCTCCCTGTCTCCCTCTCCCCCCTCCCTCCCTGCCCCCAACCTCCAGTGCAGCTCCACCTAGGCTCCACCGCACCCTGGCCATTATCATTACCTGGAAAAACCCCACCTGTGCAACGCAGGCTTCCAGATCTCTGACCACTGCCTGTGTTTACTGGTCTCCACTTCCTTGTTCTCAGGGATCCCCGCCCTTCATCCTCACCACCCCACGCGCATCTAACCCATTCTGCCTTCACTAGCCTCTGTAGTACAAGAATTGGACCTCAAGTGTGTCCAGTTTCAGTGATGTTTACATTAACATCATGGAGCCTTGGTATCGCAGGACTTTGTCAGAGCCAACATACTGATCCTGTGGCCTGGTTACCTCATTCATTTCCCCATAAGTTGATGATGAAAGTTCCATGAACCTGATGATAGACTTTGCAAAGAAAACTGAAAACTTCAGCTGTCTCCTCCAAACCTCTCTGGCTTCTTATCCATCCTTGACTAAAGCACTTGTGCGTCACACTCCCATCTGTTCAGTAGCTCTGGACACCCTGCCTCTCTCCTCCCATCACACAGTAAGGAGGAATCATTTATTCTTTCCATTAAAGCCAGGTGGGAAGGCCAAAAGCAGAGAAGACATCAGCCAAAGGTGCTTCTGTCGTCCCCCCCAAAAAAACATGATTCTCAAACTCCAAGTGGCAAAAAAAGTTCACCTGAGCAACTTAGTAAATAGGAATTTAACGCCTTTAATTCCAGCCCTCGGGAGGCAGACGCAGGTCAATCTCTGAATTTGAAGCCAGCCTGGTCTACAGACTGAGTTCCAGGGCAGCCGCAGCTACAGAGAGAAACCCTGTCTCAAAAAAGCCAAGGGGGGTAAAACAAGCCAAGGGATATTTAACCCAAGCAGGCAAGACACGGGGGGGGGGGGGGGGGTTTGAAATAACTAAAGATGCTAATTTCTAGACTCATTTAAGTTTGTCACAAATAATAACAAGACAAGACAATGACAAAGACAACACACTAAAAATTCAGTGTCAAACTGATAACTTAGATTGAATTTGTCAAATAAATGCCATACTGTTGAGCTTTCTAATATGTTCCCGATTGATACAACTTGGAGAGACTCACGAGTGAAAGAGCTTTACCCAACAGTCAGAAGAAGACATTCTTCCTCATCCCAAACCTATTCCTAAACCCACCACAGGTGGGGATCTCATGCCCCCCAGGCTAGGTGCTCTGCAAGTGGATTTGGGACCTGGCCCCACCTGAGGAACACGTTGCCTATACTGAGAAAGCAAATAGGGGCCACTTGACATTCTGCAGCTATTCTGAGACAAGAGAGCTAAGGAATCTGCCATGACAGTTGGGATCCTACAAAGCTCACACACACACACACACACACACACACACACACACACACACACACACACCACTGCTTCCCTCAGAGCCAGCACGGAGAATAAAGATATTGTTTTATGAGTCTTAAGCATCACAGCAGGAGGTGGCATCTGGCGGCATCTGGTTCACGCAGGAAGGAAGACACTGCCCTGGTGTTTGCTATTCATACCTTTTGATGTCTCAATGAAAAGCCAAGCACACTGTGAAACCTCTCAGAACAGTGACAAAGATGACTGATGAACTGGGTGGGGAATCCAGACCTAACCAGCATGAGGGATGAACGAAGGCTCTCTTGAACGAGGAGGAGAAAGTCTGTACTGTAGAAAATGAAAATTCCTATAAAAACTTGAAAAAGGCTAAGAGATGGGGGAGGAGAAGAAAGAAAGAAAGAAAGAAAGAAAGAAAGAAAGAAAGAAAGAAAGAAAGAAAGAAAGAAAGAAAGAAGAGACATACGAAGCAAACCCTCCATAATGAATGCGTCTCAACAGTACCACAAAGAACAGAACAGCCAGCTACAGCAGTGGTGCATGCATGAAGAATAAACCCAGGCCAGTGTGAACGTACGGCTATAAAGACATGAGCAGGTAGTAGAAGTGAGGTATGCTTATGAATATCTGCAATCCTAGTACTTTAGAGACTGAGGCAGGAGGATACCAAGTTAGAAGCCAGCTGGGGCTATAGTTCTATATACAGCCTGGGCAATACAACAAGACCCAATTTGAAGGAAGGAAGGAAGGAAGGAAGGAAGGAAGGAAGGAAGGAAGGAAGGAAGGAAGGAAGGAAGGAAGGAAGGAAGGAAGGAAGGAAGGAGAGGGAAGGGAAGGGAAGGGAAGGGAAGGGAAGGGAAGGGAAGGGAAAGAAGGAAGGAAGAAAGGAGAGAGAAAGATGGATAGATAGAGGGAAGGAGGAAGGGTGGGAGGGAGGAAGGAAGGAAGAACAGAAGGAAAGGAAAGAAAGAAAAGGTGGGGTAATATTTGAATGCCTGCAGTCTGACATCAGCATTATATCTGGTTATAATGCTTTCTTATTGCTTGTTGGCTGTAACTTTGAACAAATTCTAAAGTCTTTCCAGGACTTGGCTTCTTCACCTATAAAATAAAGGTGGCCCGTCTCCCCAGGAGAGCAGAGAGACCTGCAGTGAGTGCTCAAGAGTGTGGTGCCTGCTGAATAATCGCTCACGTGACACCCTTGTTTATAAAGTACATTTGAGACCATGGAAAGTTTCAAGCCCCTCCCAGGCTTCCAACTTTGAAGAGTCCCGACAAACAAATACAAGCATTGGGGTCGAATAGCAGTTGCTTAACTTGTCCTTGGCCGAGATTATTAACAGGAACATAACTGTTAGGTGCCTATCCAACATACAGCCATGGCTAGAACACACAATATATGGTCTAAAACAAGAACAACAGTAGCAGCAACAACAACAACCCCTTCCAAAGAGGTGTCTCATGGCCAGGCTTAGCTGATAGAGACCACAAAGTGAGCTCCTCTGAGTCAAGCATGCAATTTCCCAATGTCCTCTGCTGCCCACACCTGGTCCTCTGCCAAATCCCATGGCTTCTTCCTTTATATCCTTAATCACCATTCCTTCAACTGCAATTACATAGTACCTCCTCCTAGTTACGACCAGCTGGTGACTCTCTCCACCTCTGCTCTAAGTACTGCAGGCAGTCCAGGAGGGCTGGCTGGCATCTTGTCTCCTTTTGTCTCATGAAGATACCCAGTAAGACCATCCCTTATTCTTTTCACGTTAACCCAGCTGAGTCCTTTCTTCTAGAAGATTCCTTTTCCCTCTGCTAGGATGTTCCTAGCCTTGGCCTGCCTGCAAGGGTAGAACCCTGCTACGTGTGGCTGCCAAAGAATCTTGGTTAGAAAGCAGCCCCAGACAGGTCAGTCCTCCCAACATCCCCTCCTCCCTCTCACCTGGGATCTGTCTGAGAGAGACCACGCTGTGGAAAATCCCTACTTCCTATCCCACCAGACTCGACATGAAGACAACCCGTGTTCTTTCTCTTTCCCTCAGCATGTCTGAGATCACAGCCAGGGAAGGACAAAGATGGGGGAAAGTTGCCGTTAACCCTGAAACAAGAAAGCTGTTTACAGGCTGCAAATACAATTAAGAAATTTCTTAAAATATTGTATAGAGCAACAAGTCCCTTAACAAGCTGCAGACCAAGGTATTAACCTCCAAATTCCAATTTTTTATTAGCTGTGCTTGTGAGCACATCCAAGGATAGGGTGTCCTCCAGGATAAGGACAAAGAGGATGCACGAAGGGGGGTTCAGCAGGCTCTGTGAAGTACTTCCCAGGCATGACCATTTTTTTTTGTTAAGTAAGCACAATTATCCATTGTATACTGAAACCACACTTGCGGCTTCTACTTGCATGCACATTTGAAGCACTTTTTTTTTTTTCCCCCAAGCCCAATTCTCCAGCCCACTCGCTAGATCAGGTTAGAGCTTGGGACTTGATTTAATCATTTAATCAAAAAGGTGTCCTGTTGGGGTCTGCATTGTAACCAGGACACAAAGGCGATCACACCCATGGCTCGTTTTCCTCCTTTCCAGGACACCTATAAAACAAAAAACCTATCCCAGGCTTAGACAAACAGAGACCAGCTTTGCTCACGTCTAGTTCTATCAAGACACTATCTCTAAACAGGCCCTTCACCAAGAGAAGCGCCTCCCCTTTTCCCCCCACCCCCAAACACACACACTTATTTTTAAACTCAGGGCAGAAATAAGCAAGCACAGCAAAATTTGTCTGTGCCTTCTCTCCCTTCCTTAAAAAAAGAATAAGATACCACAGGAACCTTCCTTGGGAGCTACAATAGTAGGCCCCATTCATAACTATGTGCTCAACTGCAGTGTCCAAATTCCCTGTCCTCTCCTTGCCAAGAGTTCTCCTCCAGTTCTCTGACCTTCGTAATGGTCCCAGTTGGATTTCCTGATCCCTCAGCCTAGACTTCTCTCAAAATGAACCCTCAGACTCAAGTGTGGTGTTTTTTTTTTTTTTTTTTATAGCTGTCCCCAACAAAGGACTGACTTTCTTAAAATGTATTCATTTTCATGACTCAAAATACATTTCACATAAATTAGTAAGAAGTGCTAATTCTTTAAATAAAAGGAGTAACTTTTCCAAACAGTGGGATTTCTGGCACCAGCAAGAACCTTTCAAAGCCCATAGGAGCAGCACACGCCTGCCCAGTCCTGTGTCAGCAAAATCTCTGCCACAAAGCAGCCGTAAAGCCAGATTGCAGGATATCTGTAAGGAAAACCTCAAAGTCCATTTAGCCGTGAGTTATAAGACAGTGAGCTAGCTCAGGGCCGGGAGTGTGGCTCAGTGGGAAAGCCCATGCATCCTATGGAAAGGGCCCTGGGTTCTGTCTCCGTAGTACTTGGTACCCAGTACTTAGTACAACGTCAGCCAATTTCTAGTTGGATGTCTGTTAGTAATGGACGGATACATCCACCACCTTCAGTCCCCAGCTAAATGTATCTGTTCTGTGGTCAGTAGCAAAGAAGATGGAGTCACGGTATGGAATGTAGCTTCTAAGGAGGCACCCAGAGGTCTCCTCTTCAGATTCACAGCCCTGAGCAATCTCCTTATTCTCAACATGGCCTACCTTTAGAGCTTGATTCTCATCAGTAAGACATACCAAAAGGGATAGACATCACTTCTGAACATAAGTTACAGACCGCCCTGCCTTCTATCGTGAGCACTCACTCTGGTAGAAGATGCTTGCTAGCTGCACTCCAGTGACTGGCACCTGAGAAGGATAGATTCTGCCCACCAGCAGATAGCAATGGAGGCCCTTGGTCCAGAAGCCTGTGAGGGATGGAGTCCTGCCAACAGCACTAAACAAGATTGAAGTGGATATGGCCCCATTGAGAGCCTTGAGATGCCTGCAGTCTTGAGAAAAACCCAGGACCCAAGTGTCCACTCGGGCTATGAGAAAACATCTGATCCCACGACTCCACAAGACTCAGCTCCTCTGCCGATAAGCATCACTGAGGCCCCTCTCCAAGCCTGCCTGCCTAAAAGAACATCAATCACATTTAGTAAGGTAATAACACACCATATAGCATCCTATGATTTTTTTTAAAGTGTGTCCCTATCACCACGATCAATTTTAGAGCATTTTTTATCATTCTCAACCAAAATCCTGACCCATTACTACTAAATCTCTGGTCTATATAGAACGTTCCAGGACAGCCATGACCACAAAGGAAGACCCCGTCTCAAAACAAAAAAACAGAGCCTTCTAATTTTAAAATGGACAAAGCTTAGGAATAGACTTCTCTAAATCAGATCAACAAATGACCAGTAAAAGAGTGACAAGATATTCCACACTGGTTACTAGGAAACTACAATCAAAACAGTGAACTATCATTTCTTACTACTAGCTGTCACACTGTGACAAGTGGTAACAAATGTCCGAAAAGACATGCAGTGTTTGGAACCTTCGGTATTGTTGGTTGGATTGTAAATTAATAGTGTTATTTTAGAAGTATCCAGCAGTCTTTAAATTATTACACATAGAATTGCCATGTGATGAAACAATCCCAATCTCAGGTATATAGGGTACTCTTGAGCCCTGAAAACCTATATCTACACAAAGATATGTATATAAAGCATTACTTCTACTAGTAAACAATAAAAGTCAACCTGAATCCATCCATAGTGAATTAATTAATAAACAAGATAGAGTATATCTACATAATGAAATATATGAAATATAAAAATAAAATTTAAAAATTCCATATAAAATAGGATGCACAGATTCATGTTATAATATTTATGAACACCAAAAGTGTATAGACAAATTTGTAGAGATGGAGGCTTTAGTAAGGCTTGGGGGCTTGCAATGGCCTTGAATTCACAAGAAATCAGCTTGCCTCTGACTCCCAAGAGCAAGGATTAAAGGTGTGTGCTACTCTGCCCAGCTGACCTCTGTCCATTTTAAAATTAAGCTCTTAACCTTATGCACTACAAGTCTTTGATCAGATACACGGTCTTTGTACTTTCTATTTAATTTTACATGTATGCTTTGGCTGCATGCATGTCTGTGCACCATGTACATTCTTGTTGCCCAGCAAGGCCAGAAGAAGAAATTGGATCCCCTTGAAACTGGAGTTACAAATGACTGTTGCCCACTCTGTGGGTGCTGCAAACAAAACCTGGGCCCTCTGCAAGAGCAGCGACTGCTCCTGACCACAGAGCGTTTCTCTAGCCCCTGTGTTTTCCTTATGGAGCCTTCCAGCTGAAAACAACAAAACAGCAACTGGAACTTAGCTGGGGATTCATTCAGAGTAATTCAAAAGCGTGTGTGTATACATGGAAGTACGCATGTGTGCTTTATTGTGAATGTGGGTATTCAGATGCTGTAGCACAGGTACAGGGTCAGAGGGCAACCATGTGTGTCGGTCCTCACTGGCTTTGAGACAGGGTTGTATGCTGGCTACCGCTGAGCATGCCAGGCTAGTTGGCCTGTGGGCTCTGCCTCCCATCTCACCACAGAGATGACCATGCCCAGCTTTGGAGTGCTGAAATCTGAATTCAGTGCTCATCCATGTGTGTCCTGAGATCTGAGTTCAGTGCTAAAACATGGGTGTCCTGGGGATCTGAATTCAGTGCTCACACATGTGGGTCCTGGGATCTGAGTTCAGGTGCTCAAACATGGGTGTCCTGCGATCTGAATTCAGTGTTCATACATGTGTGTCCTGGGATCTGAATTCAGTGCCCATACATGTGTGTCCTGGGATCTGAGTTCCGTGATCATCCATGTGTGTCCTGGGATCTGAGTTCCGTGCTCATCCATGTGTGTCCTGGGATCTGAATTCAGTGCCCATACATGTGTGTCCTGGGATCTGAGTTCAGGTGCTCATACAGGTGTGTCCTGGGATCTGAGTTCAGGTGCTCATCCATGTGTGTCCTGGGATCTGAATTCAGGTGCTCATCCATGTGTGTCCTGGGATCTGAGTTCCATGCTCATACATGTGTGTCCTGGGATCTGAGTTCAGGTGCTCATACATATGTGTCCTGGGATCTGAGTTCAGGTGCTCATACATGTGTGTCCTGGGATCTGAATTCAGTGCCCATACTGCCCATACTGCCCATACATGTGTGTCCTGGGATCTGAGTTCCGTGCTCATCCATGTGTGGCAAGAGATGCTGAGCCATCTTCCCAGCTCTGAAAACTATATATTCCTAGTCTCTTACTTCAAAGACACTAATTTCTGAAGAAGTTTTCTTCAAAGAATCTGGGATTACCTTTATGACAAACTCATAAAAAGAGGGAAAAAAGTATTCACTAATGAATTCCAGGAATACTGAGGAGGATCACACACTGTAAAGGTTCATCTTTGCCACTTTGGACACACTTATGCAAGCACATACCACCAGGTGTCTGGCCCGCACCAGCATTCTCAGGATACTTTAGCCCTTTCCAGTGATTTAAAAAAAAAAATCAGAAAGAGGGTGGAGCAGGTGGCAGTGTCTACCATGCAATTTACAGAGCAAAATGAGACTTCTCCAAAGGGTTAGACCACCTGCCCAGAGTCACACAGGTCAAGGTAGGACCAGGAAATCGGGTCTATCAACTCTGGATCAACTCTTCAGCATCATGACACCCTTTCCCACTTACGTTAAAAAACAAAGCACATACCTACGGAGTAGAACATAATCACAAAGAAAAAGCAAGGTCCTCCCACTAACTCTCAGACTTTGTCATGGGATGTGCATCACGTCTGGATGCCTTGGAATCTCTTCCTTTTTTTGTCTTTTCAGCAAGAATTTGACTAAGTATATGTGTTCAATAATCTTATGATAACAAGAAATCTGTGATGTTCTCTAACCTAAATGTAGACTTTGCAGACATGTTAAATAATAATCATGTCGATTATTAGGGCATAAAGTTGCACGGCATTTTTAAAAGATAAAACAACACTGAGACTCCCAGCCAAGCAATGAAAATGCCAAATTAGACCACAGGCTAGCGTTTTATAAAATACCAAGTAACATCGTCTTCCTCCTAGTTCCTCATTAACATCCATGAGCATCTCACTGAGTGTTTATTGGCTATGTAGATTAAGAGGGCACCTAGCCCATCTGTCTCGCAAAGCAGTATATGAAATGCTAACCAGTAGCATTGGCTCAGCAAAGGGCAGAGTTCTCTAGATCCCTCAGATAGAGAGGCAGTTGTTCTTTGGTCTCTTATCTTCACTTTCTCTCAGGAGAATTTAGTCAGCGTTTACTTACAAGGAGTCTAGAAGAGTCAATGTGGTTTTATAGACAGCATACCCGGTATGCACACACCCACAAGTTACAGAGATTGCCATCATAAACCTGCTTCGTAGTTT
The DNA here is from genome assembly GCA_902729485.2 of Mus minutoides. Taxonomy (NCBI): domain Eukaryota; kingdom Metazoa; phylum Chordata; class Mammalia; order Rodentia; family Muridae; genus Mus; species Mus minutoides. Next base: position 1,379,856 of record LR749636.1, read on the forward strand.
AGTGACCCATGGACTTCAGTCACCTAGGCCATTGTTTTTTTTTTTTTACCATCATGGGCCGGAGGTGAGTACAGGACCTGAGGACACTCTTGGGGAGAAGAAGTCAGGTTTAAGTTACTGTTGATGTTCCCGGTCTCCAAGCCAGTGAGATGCAGAATCTTAAATAATCTAATTTGTCCTGTAGTTTCCTGGGAGGCTCTGGGGAAGGGGAAAGGAAGACTTGCCTCTCTGACCTCTTGACATTGGCCTCTCAATTTTCCATGAACAAAAGTGGTAGTTCATGTGTGTCCAGGTGAGTGTGGTGCCCAACCAGCTGTGATCAAGAGGTGATGAACGAACAGAGTGTGTTCAAATCTAAATTACAGGTGACAGTAAGAGTGTCTCCCTGGCCATCCCTAGTCCTGATAATCACTTGAGATTGTTGATCCACTCAGGACTTTCTTGTCATCAAATCCCACAGTCTTACCCCCAAGGCTGAGCTCCAAGAACAGGAGCACAGACAGACTAAGCCTGGACTTACCTCTTGGCTTCCTCCAGGTGACACAAGTATTCATAGGCGATGTTCTGTCGCCTCCTCTCATCCATCTCCTCCGCAGACAGCCTTTCATCATCCACGATTGCTAGAAACACAGAATAACATGTTCCTTAAAAATGCCTTATTCGTGTCAATAGCACAGTAAATTAGACCTCTGCTTCATGGTTTTATCAATAATTATTTCTCTGTTTTATTTGCAAGGGACAGATGCTAGCTTATGTCATGTTTTGTATTGACCAAGAGCTGTGGTAGGTTTAATTTTGTAGAGAGCAAAAATTGGGTTTCATTCTGACACATATGCCACTACATGTAGCGCATATCCATCCTCACCGCCCCTCATCCCTCCTCCTTTCTCCAGCTGGTCCATTTCCTTCTCACTTCTGCTCTCATTGCATGGGTGCACACACACAACACACAGATATACACACAGACAGATACACAGAGAGACACACACAGAGATACAGAGACACAGAGACATGCGCGCGCTTGCGCGCGCGCGCGCACACACACACACACACACACACACACACACACACACACACGAAAAAAATTAAATTAAGTTAAAAAAAAAAAACTAAAATCACCATGGGGCAGAAGAGATGGCTCTGCAGTTAACCACGCTTGCTGTTCTTACAGAGGACTCAGGTTTGGTTCCCAGTCCTGCAGGTGGCACACAAATGTCTGTAATTCCACTTCTAAGAGATTCAACACCCTCCTCTGCCCTCCTTGAACACTCACACACATGGTGCACACACATAAACTCAAACTCAAACACAGGTAAATACATTTTTACAATGAATCCCTTTGTCTTTGCATTTTATGGTGATGATTTTACTTGCTTTTTAAAAGATTTGTTTTTATAATTTCTAATTGTGTGTATGTGCATATGTGTGTGTGTGTATGCAGGTGCTTGCTGAGAACAGAGGCATCAGAGACCCGTGCTAGAGTGACAGGTAGTTATGAGCTACCTGACATAGGTTCTAGGAACCAAACTTGGGTCTCTGCTGTTGCATCACCAAAACCTCCACTGTTCATTTGCCTGGCAATGTTGCTTTCTCATAAAAAGGACCCATACTGTCGTGCTTCCAGGCTGGCCACTACAGTGAGTCATTTTACCCATGAGATTATGTGTAGCCCTGTACAACATGAATCTCCACCAAGTCAAGGACCCCAATGCCTCAGATCCATGGGAATGGCCAGGCATCCCTGGTCAAGTATGGATATTCATGGTGAGTACAGAAAATTTCAGCCATGGCTTCCTCCTCCCAAATGACTGCAGCCTAAGGCTGCTCCCTTACAGAGATCCCTCTACTGGGATTAACTAACTCACCTCCTTGTTTGGCTGTATATAATTAGTGGAGCTATGTTATGGGTTGCTGGTGAATCTCCATTAAAATGCATGGCCCACTCGACCCCAGTGTCTGTCTGTGTGTCTATATTTCTTCATTCTTCATCCTGCTAGTCCTGACTAGGTCAGTCCCACAACTGGGCAGGTTGGGGCAGGATTGTTTAGTCACCATCAGAAATGGGTTAGTATTGAAGGACCCCTGTGGACCCTAAGATGGTCAGGCCAATTCCAGGCCTGACCAATGAGGAGTCAACCACAGAATCTCTATGGAGACAAGGAACTAAAGCCAAAATAGGAATTCTTTTTCCCTCAGGTCTCGCTCTGTAGCTCAGGCTGGCCTTAAAGTCATGATCCTCCTCTGACTTGCTCCTGAGTGATGGTTATAGTTCACTACAAACTACATCCTGCCAATATTTGGATTTTACTACAGTATGTACAATGCTAAGTGCTTAAGATCTCAAATTAATACTGAGCCCTCAGGGAACTCAAAAGAAGGTAGATTAAATTTGAAATAGTATAAAATTTGGCATTATGTGTCATAAACACAGAAGTATATGTTAGATTCTTATTTACTGAATGCCATCTTTGCTTCAAGGTCTTGGGGAATGTGTTGTCTACGCTTGGTTTCATTTCTACTCCATGAATCTGTAACAGGCACAAGGGTTGAAGTGTCTTTTGAGCAAGTATGAGGACCTACCTTCTTCCCATTAAGCCTCGACTCCTGGGATCCACTACTTCCAGATAATATAAGACAATGGCCAAAGTTCTAATACTTATGGCTTTGGGGGACATTCAGCTCCAAACCATAGGACATACCCACATTCCATCATCTAACCTCCAATGCAATTGTTCCTGATAGCTAACCCTAGGACAGGCCATCACTTCTAACCTCTCATTTTAATAACAGTTGAAAGAGAAGAATACTTACTATGTCTGATAGGACATTTTCATTTTTGGTACCCTCAGACACTCTAAAACCTGAGCACAAATTAAACTTCCTAGGGAGCATCCATCTCTAACAATCTCTAGGATGTGTGCACACATGCACCAGGGTCCAATCAAAAGGAAGTACTCTCAGGCCTCATCCATGCATTGAGAAGAGACAGAAGCCTCAAGAGACCTTCCTGCTGCAAACACTCAAGGGAGACGTGTGATCCTCAGGAGCATCCTGTCCCCTGGGCTCTAATCCCAAATGCCTCCACAACCACCTGAGATCCCACCTTCTCCAGACAGCTATTGAGAAATTCCTAGGCTCTACAGTCATCTTGCCCAGGAAAAACAAAACAAAACAAAACAGAAAACCCAAAAAAATCCCAATTTACTTAGTGTATGAATATGCACATGCACATGCATGCATGCTTGTGCATGCGTGTGTATGCACATGCACATGCACACACACACACAGTTTTAAATTAAAATTGTAACATGCTGACCACCGTTGACGGCATCACATCTTCAAGTCTGAATTCTTGGCCACTTCCTAACTGTTCTAACTGAAGCTGTCCCCTCTCCCAACACTTCCTATTTTTAGTTTAGATTGGAAGTTTGTCTGCACCTATGTATTTGCACCATATCTGTGCAGTTCCTGAGGACATAAGAGGGTGTCTGATTCCCCCTAGAATTAGTTATGTATGGTTGTGAGCCACCACATGAGTGCTGTGAACTGAACGTGGGTCCTCTGGAAGAATGGCCAGTGCTCTTAACTGCTGAGCAGTCTCTACAGTCTCAAATTGCCTATATTTCAAAAAAAAAAAAATTTAGAGAAGATGCATTCTATGTCATGGTATTCAGCATACATCTCGTAATAAGGTTGTATGCTCTTGGAAAATATTTGTTAAGTCATCTCTTATTAGGAAAGGCTAATAAAATCGCACCCAAATATCTGTATGAAGTCATTTTATTTTTGCCTGTTTGCAGTGAGACAAAGGAAGTTAAGGTGCAAACACAGGACCATAGAAGAGATTTTGCTCTTCTAGCTTTAATTAGTAGGCTTGAGTGAAAACACCTGGTTGAGAAGCAGAACCAGACAGACAGGAGAGCTCGCCCTCAGGGCATCCTATACTGGAGTCTCTTCCTTCCAACCTTCCCTAGCCTGGCCCACTGTTCTCACCACACACGTCGACTTTACCCGCCCTCTAGTGTGCAGGAGGCCAGTCATGACCACCCAAGGGCAAGCCAAGGTTATGAGACTGAGAATGCCTCCACAGCAGAAGCAAGTGCTTCTGGACCCCAGAGGGTCAGGCAAAGACCTTTGCCTTACTCACTGTTCATTCACGCAGAGACTTCTGATAAGAACTCTTGGCATGAGGAGCGGCCCTGCCATTTAAAGAGCCATGACAAAGCTAATAACTCACAGCGGACAGGACTTTTCTGCCTACAAAGCACTTTCCCATAGGTTACTGTGTGGTTCTCACAATCAGCTGAGGGATAGGCCCTATCTCCTATAAATTAGGAAGTCAAGGTCTATGAGGGGGTGGGGCTGCCTACGGCTATTCTCTGGGCCAGTGACACAGCCAGGGCCTGAAATGACATCCTTTGGGACCACAGTCCACTGTTATCACCATGACAACAATGTCACCACAGAACCGAAGGCACAGGTAGTTTAAATAGCTCTAGAGTTCCTTTCTCTTGAAGAAAAAACAAAAACAAAAACTTGATTATCCATGATTTCTTCTAAGGGGCATCTTCAATCACTGCCCCAAACACCCCAAGCAACATGACTCTGTAGAGAAGAGTTTCCTCCAGTTTTAGCAAGTCACTACTAATGCCAACTGGCTGGCTAGCTTGGTTGATTAGAGAGTGGTGCTAAGGAGAACAAAATGCCGAAATCGGCTGATACAGGCTCAGAGATGGAAGCAATTACATTCTATGGCAATCACGTGAGGAGAGCTTGCACAGAGGCATAAGAAACAACAAAAAAAGAGCTGCACAAAAATAGAAGCGTAAGACGAGGAAGGAAACCCGAGTCCAGTGCCAAGAGCACCCACACAATGCCACGTAAAACTAGCCCAAGACCTACCCTTTGGTAAGGTGCGGCCACTGTTTAGCTGCTGCTACCCACTACCAGCTCCCTTTGCACAGATACCATGGCCACCATATCCTGTGTCAATCCATTCATCTGTCCACAAATATTTGAGTGGCTGCTTGGTGCCAGCCAGTTCAGAGACAATGTATGACTCACAAGGTCTCTTCTGGAATTTTTATTACAGTTACACAACTGAGATTTGGCACCAGGACAAGGTGCTTGGGTTTGGGAAACACACTCAAGGGAGAGTTGGCAAGAGTGTCCACAACCGTGGCTGGCTTCCGAAGATGGCGTTATTTGGGTTGTACGCCTTTAAGGAAAATCAGATTAGAAGTCTGATAGGAATAATCAATTCGGAGACATACACCCACCATTTAGTATTTTAAGTACACATTGTTATTCTGTGTGACTCAAAATTCTCTACCGAGAATCCTAAATATCCTCAGGTACGTAATTCAGTTGGATGGTGTGGAACCATATTCTATGGTTGTATTGCCTTAAAAGGAACACCTAAATAAATAAGACCCACTCTTAGCACTTAAGGCCATGGGATGCAGTGGTACCCAAGGAAGACACTAGAAGAGACTCAGGGCAGAAGCAGGAGGATGGAATAAAAGGATAACAGAACCAAAAGACTAAGGTTTGAAGAACGCCGACATGAAGAACCTATTAAGGAAACAAGACCTGTGGAAAATTCGGGTTCCATGTCAGCTGCTTGAAGCCTTCCCTGGCTACTTAAACTCTAAAGGACCCCATAATCAAACTTCCCTAAACTGGATTTACTTTTTAAAAAAACAAACAAGCCTGAGTTAGAAGTTGCTGTTAGCAACCCTATATGCATTCTCAGGCACTCTTAGAGTGTTTGGACCCCCCGGAGGCTGCATCAAGTCTCAGAGATGATGAGCAGACAGCTGCCCCAGGCGCTTCTATCTCCCAATCAAGGAACAGGGAAACATCAGGTTCTCAGTGAGAACTGCTTGACTTGAAGGCATGGGCATCAGGTCTGTCCAGTCCTCGCTACCAAGTCTGCCACCCAAAGTACAGTCATCTTTGCCATCTTCTGAGGAAAAGGGAACTTCATTTGGAACCGTTCCTTAAATTTTTCCCCATCACACATTTCTAAGATCCTTCCAAAGCTGGAAATCAACACATAACCCAGGGCCATTTGGGTTAGGCAAAGCTGTAAACGTCTCTAGACCCATATGTCCATAGAAAACAAACCCTCCTAAATCTTCAAATTTAGCATTAGGGGAATTTCTGAGATTATGGCAAGACCAGGCAATGAGGGTAAGCTACCAGTACAAAAGCTTTAAACAAGTGTCACAATCCCTTCTCATTCGAGTGTCACCAGGGTTGACAGGTATTAAGAAGCATCTATGTCACATTGAAACGGGAAAATGGAATAGGAAATAGGTCCAGCCTTAGGAAAATTACCAAACCTTTCCTGTCAATAAGTTTATACTGTACAATAGCCACAGGGGCGCCAGACATCATGATAGAAAGTACCTGCAATCCCAGAAACTGGGAGTTGAGGTGGGAAGATCATGAGCCCAAGGTTGGCCTGGGGTACATAGCAAGACCCTATAAATAAAACACACACACACACACACACACACACACACACACACACACAGAGAGAGAGAGAGAGAGACAGAGAGAGACAGAGACAGAGAGAAAGAGGGAAGGAGAGAGAGGTAGACAGAGAGACAGACAGAGAGAGACAGAGAAACAGAGAAATAGAAACTTAGAAACAAGAGCAGAGAAATAGAAACAGAAACAGAAAGGCAGAGAGAATATGCTAAGGGGTAAGGGACAGAATAAAAGAGACAGAAACACACAGAGAGGGAGAGGGAGAGAGACAGACAGACAAGACAGATAGAGACAGAGAGAAACAGACAGAGAGACAGAGAGAGACAGAAAGAAACAGAAAAACAGAGAAACAGAAACAGAGAAACAAGAACAGAGAAACAGAAACAGAAAGGCAGAATATGCTAGGGGGTAAGAGACAGAAAAAAGAGACCGAAACATACACAGAGAGGTAGAGAGGGTTCTTAGATCCCACCCACGCAAACATGTAAACATTACACTTGCGTGCTCAGGTCTGAATGGCACCTTTTCGGAGCAGAAATTCATTGTTAATTCTCACAGACCAAAGGAAAATTCATTCAGTTCATTATAATCTTAAACAGGAATCTCTAACCTCTCCAGAATTTAGAAACCCAATGCAGATCATGCTGGGGTTAAGGAGCATGGGAGGAGGAAGGGCATCCTGGGGCTTCGCTCGGTTTTGGAGAAGAACAAAAGCCAGTGATTCCTAGATTTGGTGTTATTTATTTTTCTTTGAATAATGGTAATTTTTCAAGAACTATTTTAGAAACCAAATCACCACCTGGTGCCAGGGAGTCCCAGGGAATACTCTGTCTGACCACAGCCTCCTCTCCACCCCCCATCCCCCACAATCCTCACAGATCTCAGTGAAGAAGAGAGAGTGTTAACTTTCCAGGAGCAAAACAAAAGTAGAGACTCTAATGGTAGAGGGCAGGTTTTATATCTGTCGCTACTGTTTCTAAACAGCGGGAAGGAACTTAGCTCACTTCCACTTGGGAGCCCTGTGCTCATGGGATTCACTGTAAAAGGTCTCAAATTACTTAGATCCAGTCCTAAGGAGATGCACACTATTATCTATAAATAACGAATAAAGGCCTGAAGTTCTACTCAATTTTAACGTCCTGTAAGAATGAGGCAATGCTAGAACTACTAAAACAGACTTCCTAAGTTAAACATCAACAGTCTCCTGAGCTGATGATCCCAAGGAAGTCACTAACTAGTACCTCTTCTCTCAGAAGTCAGCATATGCTGGCCATGGTGCTACAACCAGCTTTGGGGAGGTAGAGACAGGAGGATTCTTAGTTTGAGACCACCCTGGACTGCATAGCTAGTTTCACACTAGCAAATGGATAGGTGGTAAGACCCTATCTAAGAGCTGGAGAGATGGCTCAGTGACTAAGAGCACTGTCTGCTCTTCCAGAGGTCCTGAGTTCAAATCCCAGCAGCCACATGGTAGCTCACAACCATCTGTAATGAGATCTGACACCCTCTTCTGGGATGTCTGAAGACAGCTACAGTGTACTTACATATAATAAATAAATAAATGAATCTTTTTTTTAAAAGACCCTATCTAAAAATATAAGAAAACAGATAATCACTAAACACAGTAAAACATTGTAGGATAGTTCTACAAACCTGAAAGATTTAGAAGACAAGAGGATACTGAGTCATACCTGGTCTTTAAAGAAACCAATAGTAAGCATGAAAGAAAGAACACTTGGTTCTGAATGGATTTCTCCCCAGTGGCTCTCATAGTCTCAAGGCTGAGACTCTTTTAGTCTTTTCTTATGCACACTTGAGGCAAAGCTTTAAGTATGTTATCTCTTTGTTCCTACATTCCTCTTTCTGGAGGAATCCCATTCTCTGATGTCCTGATAGGAGATAAACCAAAGAGAGGCCATGTGGGCTCAGACCATTGGAGATCATAAAGAACTCAGTGACAGGCCAGGCAGTGATGGCACACACCTTTATCCCAGCACTTGGGAGGCAGAGGCAGGCAGATTTCTGAGTTCAAGGTCAGCCTGGTCTACAGAGTTAGTTCCAGGACAGCCAGGGCTACACAGAGAAACCCTGTCTTGAAAAAAACAAACAAACAAACAAACAAACAAAAAAGAAGAAGAAGAAGAAGAAGAAGAAGAAGAAGAAGAAGAAGAAGAAGAAGAAGAAGAAGAAGAAGAAGAAGTAGTCAGTGACAGCTGAAACTGGGACAGCGTCTGTCAGTCACGGTCATTGACACCTCCCTAATCAGCAGCACTGTTCTCACTAGAAATTACATAGGATGGTGCTACATTGTCTTCAGAAGGTAACACTAATTTCTCAGAGATACAAAAACCTCAGACATAGTCCAACCAAGGAAAACTATGAAGAAGATAATATTTAGGATTCAAGTCAGACAACAGGAATACAAAAACTGTGACCCAACATGGCATGCCACATCAACAGAGCAAGGTCAGTCATGTGACCCATACATCTGGGAAAACTTGACACATTTGAGAGAATGTCACTTTTAAAGTCCTGGACATCCTTCTCCATTCTATGCCCATCTCTCTCCAAATGTGTAAACCTGCGTGACCCAGCTGTTCTAAACAGGGCGTAGTTCAGCAGAAGGAAGGGTAGCGACTTAGGGGGCTGAATGCATCTGCAAGCGTGTCAGACTCTGGGGTGGGATGGGGGTGGTGCATGCCTTTAATCCTAGCACTTGGGAGGCAGAGGCAGGTGGATCTCTGAGTTCGAGGTCAGCTTGGACTAGAGTTAGTTACAGAACACTTAGGGCTACATAGAGAAACCCTGTCTTGGGGGGGCGGGGGGAGTCACACGCAGTCAAGGATTAATACCGGACACTCAGTTAATCATCTGTAAAACAAAAATAATGCTACCTACCTTATGAAACTATTATATAAGAATCATATACCTGGGGCTGGAGAGATGGCTCAGAGGTTAAGAGCACTGACTGCTCTTCCAGAGGTCCTGAGTTCAATTCCCAGCAACCACTGACGCCCTCTTCTGATGTATCTGAAGACAGTTATACATATACTCATACATGAAAGAAAGAAAGAAATCTTTGGAAAAAAGAATCATATACCTACATCCATACACATACACATAAACATACATGCACATATACACATATTAATACACATATATACACACATAAACATACACTGAGACATACACACACACACACTCACACACACACCATATATGTGTGTGTGTGTGAGTGTGTGTGTGTGTGTTATGGTGTGTGTGTGAGTGTGTGTGTGTGTGTATGTCTCAGTGTATGTTGTGGTGTGTATATATGTGTATATATGTGTATATGTGTGTATCTGACATATCTTACTATGTCATCTTGAACTCACAGTGATCCACCTACCTCTGACTCCTAAGTGCTGGGATTAAAGGTTTGTGCCACCATGCCTTCAGTCTAAGAGTCTCATATATATATATATATATATATATATATATATATATATATATATATATATATATATTGAAAAGGGAAGGAAAAAGGAGCCAAAAGATGGGGCAGAACGGTGTGAACTGCTGACTTCTGCTCACGACATGGATGTTGCAGCCATGATCTCATAAGAGCAACGATTGCTTACAGGAGACTTGCATAAGGCTGAAGCAGCAACAGTGAAGCATGGATGGGAGGGGCTCCACCTCTTCCTGAAGACCATAAGGGCAAGTTAGCCCTTGCTGGGAGACGGGAAGTGGTGCTGGCACTGTTACATTGCCTTTGTCCAGGTTAATAACCTTCCATCCATGCTGACGTCCATAGAAACAGAAAGTAGGAACAGGATTTCCAAAGCAGAGGTCGGTAGGATAAGGATGGAGAGACACGTGGATAACATGGGGACATGATCAAAGTATATTTTATACAAATCTCTCTATATATATATATGAAATTATAGTCCCAAAAACATTAAAATTAAATGTACATTTTAAATTCATAGCCACATTATTACATAAACAGTCATTAAATAATTTATCAATAATTTACAGCTAGCAACAAATGATTGCAGCAGCTAATTTTTCAAGACTAATTAAGATAATATTCACTGCTCTTACTTGATGACTTTAACATCTATCTCCCATATAACTTGTTCTGGTTTGAATGAGAATGGCCCCTGTAGGTTTGAATACTTGGTCCCTAGTTAGGAGAACTCTTTGAGAAGGATTAGGAGGTGTGGCTTTGTTGGAGGAGGTGTGTCTCTGGCAACAGGCTTTGGGGTTTTCAAACCCACATCATTCGCAGTTAACTCTCTCAGCTTTCTGTTTGTGGATTGGATGTGAGCTCTCAGGAATTGCTCCAGCATCATCCCTTCCTGCTGCCATGCTCCCTGTAACGATGGTCATGGATTCCAGCCCTCCACAACCATGAGCCCAAATTAAACATTTTTTTTGTAAGTTGCCTTTGGTCATGATGTTTTGTTACAGCAATAAAAAGATAACTAAGATGGTAGTTAAACACACACATTTAATTCCACACATCTGTACACACAATGAATATATAGTCTGTATATTTTAATTAAAAGTATATAGTGTTATGTTACATGCATTTTATTTAAGCTGAAAGCCAATAAGGAAATATTACAAGTAGAATATTTCCAAAAAGGCAGCTCCAAGACTTTATCCTTATATATTTTTATTCTTATACATCTTCCCAAAACTCTATGCTGCTGGCATATAGTCCTTTAAATTGTCAATATTAGAAAGAAAAAAAAACTGATTGTTAAAATGTTCAGTGATGGAAAAATACGATGAGGATGAAGCCCCGATAACAGGTGTGGTCCAAGTGACAGCTTTTCTACATCTAACTGACCCATCTGATCACTGAGAACAAGATTTCAGTCACTGAGAAGGCACACTGAGTAATATGCCAGCCTTGCTGTGTAAAGAGAGGCAATGACGGAAGCCCCAGGCAGCAGCGAGGACACAGGAGAGGATGACTAACACTGGGCTGTTCCTTGCCCTGTTCCACTAAAAGGTCCACTTGCCTGAGGAGAGGCAGGACTGGAAAGTCTAGGAGAGAAAGCAGATGGGGGAGGGAGGGAGTGGAGGGGACCCAATCTGGAGACTCATGAGAAGGCTCCAAGGAACCTGTGCAACTGGCAACCCTAGGAGTCTAAATTCCAGAGGAGAGAAAAACAGTGCAAGCTCTGGATGGGCAGGATCTGGCAGGGGGAGGGGCGGGATGAAGAAGAACCCTGAGGTGGGTACGGGGGAGGCAAGAGAAAACCAAGGAGTAACAGCCAACTTATTCTGTGACTTCGGATGCTGGAGGAGGTGGGTACAGCACATGGCTCGGCACCAGGAAGTCACCCAGTGTGCCAATTTGCATAAAGACAAGCATGCATAATTAAGGGGAGGAAATACGGATGCATCCCACTGTTCTGAGGATATACTAAGGAGCCAGCTAGGCGCTGAAACTTCATTTGGAAGGGAAGTCGAGTCTAACAGTGGAGCCTGCTGGATGCAGAAGAGCTCCATTAATGCAAGCATATGCTGTTTGTTAGAGGATGAATTAGCACCTAATCTAGGGCTCTTAAAATATTGCCAAAAATCCAGCTCTCGAATGGACCGTACTATGTAAACGGTAACGTGCTGACAAACAGTCGTGGAACAAAAATACATTTCAACATTACTACATCCTGGACCAATGCAGATCGGGATAGTACTCAAGATGCAGGAGAGTCTCCTTAGCTTCAAGGAACCCATGAATAGCAGCATCAGTCAGCACGTGTGTAATGTGCTCAGGAGATGGCTCTTACAAGAAACCGTAGTAGCACAAAACAGATAGGGCCAGGCTCAAGCTTCAGGCCTTGACCCTGGTACGCTGAACTCTTTACGTCCAGAGGGGTAAGATGTTTATAAAGTGCTACGCTATACATGAACTCAGATAACAAGACTAAGCTTCAGACAGAAGGGTAAGCTGTCTCCACTTGCCTAAGACAAAAATGGGTTTGCTCAAGGACCAGGGCTAATTGGTTGCAAAGCTGGCTTGAGTTCAAAACCTCCCCAGGGTTTCTGTTTACTTTTCAATGTCCTCTGGTGACATGCCATTGTAACAGGACAAATATTTTTTATTGCTTTCAGATGTTAGCACATCGAGCCTGAGGAGGAAATGACCTGGCTGGTGTGGGGAGTGGACCTGGTAAGAATGGCTGCGGCTCGTGTAGAGTTTGTAGGAGCAAGGGAATGGATACGACCCTTGACTGTGTAAACTAATTGGAAAGTGTACAAATGACACAGAGAACACTCTCTCATGGAAAGCCACTGCCCTAGTAGGGCAACAAACTGACAAGCATTCAGGTTCGGGTTTATTCTAACAGGCAGTACACCACTGTACTTGGAAAGTGGATGGTCCCAGGTTTTGGAAAGTACATATTCTTGTTAACAGAAGGCAGACACAAAGGCTTTCCATCTGGTGCTTATTCAAAGCTCAGAGAGCTGGACACAGCACACAACAGAATACCACCACCTTAAATATAACAACACATGCTGGTCTGCTCCAGACTCAGTCTGAAGATGTAACCCATCCTCTCAGGCAAGGCTTTCTTGGCTGGGATCTGGACCACAGTACTGTATGTAAATTCCCCTCACATGTGTCTACTGCGACCCAGAGGAGACAACCAAGGCTCAAGCTATCTCTGTGTATCAGCCATGAGTCTCTCAGAGGATTTGAACTCAGTTTCAGAATTAAGCCATTGTTTCTACTCCAGACACTTGGGCCCTGCCAGCATTTGTGAAGCACAAGTACCTACAATTATGGAGCCAAGCAGAGATGGAAATGTCTTCTTTTTGATGGTCTCCTAGGTACAAAATGTTGGAAGAGAATTACAGAGGTTCAGAGTGTTCAAACTCACTCCAACTGCCTTATAATTAAGGCTGATGGAGGCAGGACAACAGGCTCCTTTGGGTTTGTGGCAAAGTCCCTAACTCATGGCTAAGTAGCCAGAAAGCACTTCAGCCGGGAGAGAGAAGGACTGGGGTAGGAAGAATCTGGGAGTGACTAGCTTCTAATCCATCAGAGGAAGGCACATTTCACAGCGGAGGAAAGTTACGCAGTCACAAGCTTTTGTACTTGGAACAAGTACAAAAGAATTTCAGCACAAAGAACAGGAGAAACAAGGGGAACAAGAGGCTGCCCAATGAAAGGATTAATCTGAGTGGGTTTTCTTGATGGATGTAGTGTGAAGTCAGGCTCAAAGGAGGGAGAGAAAGGGACCTGGTGGGAAATAAAGGGCTGGGGAGCTAGGCATGGTGGCTCTTGTCTGTAACCCCAGCACTCATGAGACAATGGCAAAAGTTCAAGGCCAGCCTGGGCTACATATAGCCAGGGCTATCCAGCAAGGCCTGTCAATAAAGGAAAGGAAAGAAAAGGAAAGGAAAGGAAAGGAGAGAGAGAGAGAGAGAGAGAGAGAGGAAGAGAGGAGAGGAAGAGAAGAGAGGAAGAGGAGAGAGGAAGAGGAGAGGAAGAGAGGGAAAGGAGGGAGGCAAGGAGAAAGATGCAACCCTGGTGATGAGAATGAGAAAGCCATGCTCTGAAGGTTTGATTGCACAGAGGGGTACACACCTGTAGGTACCACTTGGTAGTCAAGAGGCAGGAGGTTCACACATTTAGGATGAGCCTGGGATATTTAGATGGGCTTTCTCTTAAAAGAGAAAGAGAGAAGAGAGAAGAGGAGAGTAAGAAAAGGAATCAAGAAATGGTAAGCTTGGGCTGGCAAGATGGTTCAGTGGGTAAGAGCACTGACTGCTCTTCCGAAGGTCCTGAGTTCAAATCCCAGCAACCACATGGTGGCTCACAACCATCTGTAATGAGATCTGACACCCTCTTCTGGTGCGTCTGAAGACAGCTACAGTGTACTTATGTATAATAATAAATAAATCTTTGGGCCAGAGTGAGCAGGGACTGAGAGAGCAGGGTTGACTGAAGCGAGCAGAGGTCCTAAAACTTCAATTCCCAACAACCATATGAAGGCTCACAACCTTATTTTATGTATGTCTGTACAGCTACAGTGTACTCATATACATAAAATAAAATAAATAAATATTTAAAAAAAGAAATGGTAAATAAACTTCAAGTGTACTTTTGTTCCTTTTCCCCAATCCAACATGTAGGTTTAAAGACTGCAGCTATCCTGCAGCTGTGAGATGACAAGATCACAGTGACAGTGATTTCTCAAAATCAAGGGGCCAAGCAGAGCTTCGTTGTATTATTATGTATCCTTCCAACACAGTTAATTCACCCACTTAATAATATATATGTCTATAGCAGAATCACATGTAATTCCTGGGACAGCAATTGTAACCTCACAGACAAAACCTGACACAGTCATCCAGGGCTGGTTATACGGCTCAGTGTGTAAAGCACCTGCTGTGCAAGGGTGAGGTTCTGACTTCGAATCCCCCACCCTACCCCAGCATTCACAACAAAGCCAGATATGGAGGTGTGCTCCTGTAATCTCAGTGTTGTGAGGCAGAGACAGGCAGATTCTCGAGGCTTGCTGGATAGCCAGTCTACCTGACACAGAGAGCTCCAGGTTCAGGAAGAGATAAGGAAGAAGTCTGGCCTCCACATGTGCATGCACTAGTGCAGGCACACAGGTGAGCATGTGCACATACATGCACACACACACACACACACACGTCCACACACACACACACATGTGAATGCATAAACACACACACACACACACACACACACACACACTCTTAAGACAAACGCCTCACTGGCACTAGTATTCGCAGTGCACGTCATTTATTTCCCTGGGCAACATGCACAGAGCTGCATCATGGGAAGTGGGGCTGAAGGCAGCTAAAGGAAATGACCCCTGATCTGTTCTTAAGTCTTGGTTCTCAGCCCCTCCCCTAGCGCCTCCTCTGCTGCCAGCTTGATACCTCCATCTATATGTGTTGTTTCATGTTCTGAGCTACACTCTTCTGAACCATTCTAAGTGATCCCCGGTCATGCCAGGCCATCCTTCCCTCCTGCTCTGAGGCCAGCAGACATCAGAGCTGTTCTGTGAAAGCTGAAGGGCAGACAGGATCTCCAACAAGCAAAGAAAGGCTGAGAATCCAGGACAGCCTTGCTGCAGGACGGAGGAGAAAGAATGGCCATGGAGCATCAGAGACTAGCCAATGAGGGTCTGTGGTGGTGTGAAAGGGAATGGATCCCTGCCCCTCCTCCAACACACACACACACACACACACACACAGAGAGAGAGAGAGAGAGAGAGAGAGAGAGAGAGAGAGAGAGAGAGAGAGAGAGACTCCTAAGTGTGAATGCTTAGTCCTTAGGGAGTGGTGCTACTTGATTTGTTCGGACGTGGCCTTATTGAAGGAGGTATGGCCTTGTTAGGGGTGGAGTGTCACTGGAGGTGGGCTTTGGGATTTCAAGTCAGGCCTAGTGTTTTTCTCTCATTCTCTTCTAGTTCCCTGTGCTGATAACTCTTGGCTCCCTCTCCAGCACCATGTCTACCTGCATGCCACCCCATGCATGCTTCCTGCCACGCTAATACTGGACTGAACCTCTGAAACTATTAACTAGCTCCAATTAAATGTTGTCCTTTATAAGAGTTGCTGTGGTCATGTGTCTCTTCATGGCACTGGAACTATGACTAAGGCGGGCTCTATCTCTTTGATGCTCACACATACTCAGACAAAGACACTGTCAGCACACCACACACACACACACACACACACACACACACACACACACACACACCTCCTCCAGCCTGTCCTCTCTGCACAGTTTTTCTTACTCTGCATCCCCAAATTTCAATCCTGCACCACCAGTTTATTTTTATGCTATATATAAACCTAGAGTGGAGAAATGTCTATCGTTTGTCTATCGTTTCTCCAGGTCAGGATTGACCTGCACTGGGCCCAGACCAGCAGTGAGCCTTCTAGGAGATGCAAAGCAGCCATTCTGGACACCTTCTTGCTTTCCACACAACCCCAGGCTTCCTGAGCTACGAATTAAATAGCTGCCATAAACATAGGACAGAGCCAACAACTGGGAAGACTGAGAATTAAGAAGATTATCTTGTAGTCTAGCTGCCACGAACTCTTCTTGTTGGCATCACCAGTCAGGGTTTCAGTATTTAGTAATAATGGCTCCCTGCCTGCAAACCTGACGAGCCAGCATTCCAAGTGAGCCTTGAATACCTTGAGCGGCATGGGCTTGCACACCACTGATGCCTGGCTCAACAGTGCCTGTGGACAAACTTCACACCCAGCTATCCAGGTTCCAACTGCTCCATTCACTCCAGGCTGTGTTAAGTGCAGGAGACCTGCAAGCACAGGCAGAAGGTAGCATTCCCAGGAAGCCCTTATCCCAGCCTCCTGACCCATCCAGGGCTCTCCAGAACCTGGCTAGCAATGACCCTTACACACCTGAACTCTTGGTACCCAGAGTTAAGCACACCAAGAAGAAATAAGGGCCAACGGAGAACCAGAACTCGCTCAGGTCACAGCCTTTCTCATTGGGTTTCTGAGGGCTAGACTTCCCTCAAGCTGGATATCTGAGGCATATCCTGCATTCGAGTTTTACAAATTACTCACAGGATAAGTTCATTTCGCAGTCATGGATAGAACTTCACAAACCCACTCTTCACACACTAGCGCCTAAGCCAAAGGGTCTTCTTTGTCCTACCTATATCCTTCCCAGAGACTTATTACCTGTAACTTGCTTTTCTCCTTCAAAGCAAGGAGCACTGGGTGTGGAGTGGGGGTAGGGAGCTCTCAGCCCTGGGAAAGGCTAAGCAGAGGCTTCTGGTACAAGCTGTACCGGCAAACATCGATTAGCTAGCATGTGATTAACCAGACCTGGCTTGTCCAAATGCTTTACTCCGCCTCTCTCTCTTTAAAAAGATTGAGACAACACATCAGCAGATACTGAATGATGCAGCCTGTGGGGAGCCTACATACTCTTTATAAAGGTCAAATAAAACTATCCATGATAGTATCATCCCAATAATCCCAATAATCCCATCTCTGGGTAGATTCCCCTAAAATTGAAAGCACATGCGCTAACACTCAGGCTCACAGCACTGATATCCAGAAAGAAGGAAACAAGTACACTGATGAGCGGTGTGGCGCATACAGGTAAATGGACTACAACCTGAGCCACACTGCTCCATGAGTGGGCCCTGAGGACATCATCCTAAGAGCAATAGGGTGGTCACAAAAGCCAGATGTTGTCCGGTCAACTTACATGAGGTGCTTAGGGTAAATTTATAGACTGTGAGTAGAATATGTTTCAAAGGGACGGGCAGGAGACAGAAGGACCAGTGTCCTTTGTACCATGTCAACTAAAAGACACTTAAATATGCCTTGACTAGTATCAGTTGTTACTGAAAACAGCACCCATGGCTGGCAGAGGACTTGCTGGAGGCTTCAATGCCAGGTAGCCCAAAGCCAGGGTGTGGATTCTACAGCCTGCATCCTGTCCTACCAGCTCTGACCTCCCACTAATACACAGAGGGACAAAGTTAAACTTTACAGCTTATAAACCTCTCATAACCTTTGCTTCCATCTACCTCATATGCCAGATTACTACTATATTAAAATGAGGTTGTATAGTGAGGGCATACTCTAAAAGCCTGGAAATCATTAGTGCATATATGCCCTTACTATAGCTCAAAGTATTTCCATCGCTATGGGGCAAAGGCACTCTCCTTTCTCAGTCCCTTCAGGGAGTCATTTTTCAGCCAAGATGTGGGTTGGACATATTTTCATCTTGTATCTCTTCTGAGTCATGCAGGATGACTTTGCCCATTGTTCTTGGTCCCATTTGATGCTTTCTAGCTAAGGAAGAGAAGGATGTGGGGCTATACTGAGTAGGGAGAGTCGTGCCTCAGGGCAGCAAGGGGAGCTGGCTTTCTTAAATCCTGAGGGTAGCATATGGGGCCAGGTGTGTTCTCACATCTGCTCTGTGGCTCTAAAACTGCAGAGTGTGGGTGGCTCATGCCTTCCGCTCCCTAAAACACACACAGATTACTTACGCACTACAACTCCTGCTCAGCAGGGGAGCTAATCCGTAGGTCTGCAGTGTGACAAAGACTATAAATGTTATAGCCAAATTATTACTGTGATGGAATTTCCATTCAAGGATAGGAACTGGGTCTTCTAAAAGTCTTTTAGTAAATGATACCATATACTTACTTTTTAATATAAAGGCTAGCAATGGGGACTTATAACCCTCCCCCCCCCCCCACACACACACACGCACCAATCCACTATTAAGAGACAGAATAGGCATACCATCACCTAAAGGCCATTTAGTCAGCCCATTTGTACAGCCCCTCACCCTTCTCCGTGGGATTTAAATAACTGTTAGTGCCCCCTCCCCCCACCGGAGTTGAGAACTCAACTAGCTCACATACAGAGATCCAGGCTTTGGGCTGCAGCTCTTCCCTGTCTCCTGTGCCTATTTCTTTAGCCCAGTGGGTAGGGTTTCCTTTGCTGCCTGCCTTGGTTAGTGGGCAGAGAAGCCTCCTGGCTTGTGGCACCAACATGAAGAGAGCTTGGTGCCACCTCCTGTCCCTCAGAAATTCCGCCATGCCCGGTGTGGCTGCTACTTGTTGAGTGGCTAATGCTCATGTCTTCTCTCTTACACTCAAAGGGTCTCCAGGTCTCTTAAGCAAGGCAATGCTTCTTTCTAAGTTGCTCTCCTGTACATGTCCAATGCAAGAGACTACTGTCTGCCATGGGTCAAATCCACAAGCTAATAGGAAAGTTATAGCTAAGACAGACAGACACATAATATGAAAACTAAATGAACAGCATCTAGCTGCTCCCAACTGAACTGAAAGTAGAATCCAACCTAAACCCATACCTAAGCCTCACAGAATCCCAACTGCTGGCTCTCTTGGACCTATCCTTTACCAACCAACCCTCTCGCTTTCCCTCCAGACACTTAGTCCCCTCCTCCTCCTCGTCCTCTTCCTCTATTTCCTCCTCCTCTTCTCATAGTCCGTGATAGACACAACATCTTCAAAAGTATTTACTTCAAGGGCTAAGGAAAAGGCTCAACCAGTAGAGTACTTGGGCAAATATGAGTACCTGAGTCGATCCCCAATGCTTGTACAAAAAACCCGGAGAATAGGACAGGCCTATATTCCCAGCAGTGGAGATGGAGACAAGTCTCTCTCTCTCTCTCTCTCTCTCTCTCTCTCTATCTCTCTCTTTCTCTCTCTCTCTCGGGACTTTGGGACTGGGTAAATCATTCAGTGGTAGATCACTTGCCTAGCATACTCTTCAGGAACTTTAGCTTGGTGGTAGATCACAATAGATATAGATAGATAGATAGATAGATAGATAGATAGATAGATAGACAGACAGACAGACAGACAGACAGTAGGTACTCTGAGGAATTTTTATATTCTTTCCAGGAAAAAAATGAAAAGACTGAAATGTGATAGAAAAGACATAGAGCACAAGGGAATTACCCAGCTGGGGGAAGGGTCAGCAGGTGTTCCAGCCTGCGAGGATGCAGATGAGGACAGCAAAGAGAACCATATGCTACTGCCACCGAGCATCCACAGCTGGACTCGATGCTCTCTTAAGCCCTTTATGAGACTAATCTAATCCTGACAAAGCCCGTGTGTGGGAGGTACCATTATCCCCACTTGGCAAACGATGGAACCAAGGCACGGGAAACATGAATGCTACGTGATAAGTTGTGGAACCTGGAGTGTCCCCTCTGTACGTCGGCTCCAGGCCCCAGCTCAGGACTATGAAGAGAGTGGCTGGGGCACCTCTGCAGGTTCCTCTGAGGTGCACTAGGGTACAACGGGTAACCTGAAGAAGTTTTGGTGTTTGTAACTCAGGAGATCACATACAGACAAAAATATTCGGTCTTTCAAAAAGTCGTCAGAAGCCCGGTGTGCTCTGCAAGCTTGGCATCCATTATGGATCAAGTCCTTTAGCACCAACTCAGCTGTGCGTTTCTTTTAAATGTCCTTAAACTGGGTCATCAACGATAGATAAGATGTCTGCAAACAACTGATGATCAGCCTGACTCTATAAAGAATAGACTGATCTTTTTATCTTGCCCTTCTTGACAGAAAATGATTTCCACAGGAAAAATCAAAAAGGCCTGTAATCCCACCATCTAGAGGGTCACAGAAGGAGGATCACTTGGTTTGAGGTCAGCTGGCACTAGGGAGATTCTGTCTCAAAGTGAACAAGCAAGCTAAATAACAAATCCCTCAAAAGCTCCGGGGCTAGAGGTAAGGCTCCGGGGCTAGTGGGAAGGCTCCGGGGCTAGTGGGAAAGCTCCGGGGCTCGTGGGAAGGCTCTGGGGTTAGTGGGAAGGATGGTCCGCAGTTTGTTTTGCTTTGTTTAGTTAGCTTCATAACTTCATCTATTAGGGGGAAACATAAACAAACAAAATTATTGTTTTAAGTTTCTCCTTAATTTGAAAATGGCTGTGAGAATCTGTTGGCTACCACAGGCAGAGAGGTGCTGAGGCTAAGAACCGGGTTTTGACAACAACAACAACAACAACAACAAACAAACAAACAAACAAAAAATCCTGGTTTGGTCAGCATGAGTCTCTAAGCCTCAACATACTCATTTGCAA
>LR749636.1:1403464-1468897 GCA_902729485.2 Mus minutoides
CGTAAGTTTGGGGTGTTATTAAACAACACTATAGAACTGAATAGAGAACATGTATAGGTCCACTCACCTAATCTGGGCTGTTGCTTTTCCTCTCATCCGAAGTTCTGGTACTTATGGGTAGAGAGACATATCCAAGACTCTGAGATCTAGACTAGAAGCTCCAATTAAACTATGGCAACTCTCCTGTCCTCATTCACTGACCAGAGATGACTATTCTTTCTCCCTTAGAGCACAGAGGTGCTATGAGAAAACTGAGAGATGTGCTGAGCCTCTGTGCAAGTCTCTCTCTGTCTTTGTCTCTCTATCTCTGTCTATCTCTGTCTATGCCTCTGTCTGTTTCTGTCTATCTCTGCCTCTGTCTCTCTGTCTCTGTCTCTGCCTCTGTCTGTCTGTCTGTCTCTCTCTCTCTCTCTGCCTCTCTGTCTCTGTCTCTCTGTCTCTGTCTGCATGAGTGTGTGTGTGTGTGTGTGTATGTGTGTGTTAATCATCTCCAATCAGTCAGAGCAAAGATATTCAAAAGTAAAGTGATAGTGAAGTTGGGGTTGAAGGTCTAGTCTGCTCAGGACTTGAATCTCCCAAAATGACTTTCATAGACTGACAGTCTTCTAATTTCAACAAATTGTGATGATTCATAAAAATTTACTTTAATACCCTGGGATTGATAGGAATGTTAATTAATTTTAATATAAGGGGAAAGATGTGAAAAAATATAAATAGAAACAAATCTAGACAGGAATAAAACAAGAAAGAAATACGCCTAGCGCTCATAGTGATTATAGTTAGTGAATAAGAGTAAAGCTTAATTTATAATATTCTGTGTCATGCTCCCACCCCAGGATGACTTTCAGAAGTTTTGTTTTGTTTGTTTGTTTGTTTGTTTTGCTGTTGTTATTTTAAGGTTTTTGTTTTGTTTTTTGTTTTTAATTAGAAGTTGCATTGGGTGCTGATAGTGATGCATGCCTTTAAACCCAGCACTCCGGAGGCAGAGGAAGGTAGATCTTTGAGTTTAAGGCCAGCCTGGTCTACAAAGTGAGTTCCAGGACAGCCAGGGCTACGCAGAGAAACCAACTCAAAGGGAAGAAAAAGCTGCCACACCGAGAGACAGGACAACAGCACCATACCTGCGAGTTCACGGCCAAAGCCAGCCCTAGAACAGAGCAGCAGGTACCCTGGGCTCCAGCCTTCCCTCTGTATCACAGCGCTAAATGTCACTCATTTCACAGGGGGCTCCACATCATGGCCCCTTCCTCTCATGCTTGGTGGCCAATAGAGAAAAGGCTCAGGGTCAGAGTATCACAGCTGTTCTTGGTGTCTCCCCAACCCCGGGAAGCATACTGAACTAAGAAGGCAAGTACTTGGGTGCCTATCACCCCTGAGAACCCAAACCACTAAAGAGAGGCCAAGAACTCTCTGAAGGGACACTTAGCATGTGTGATCTCCACTTAAGTAACTGCAGAAAGTCAGCAAACACCTACGACCTAAAGCAGCCACCCTACTGCCTTTCTGGGCCTGCTCTGCTCCTTCTCTGCCCAATCAGACAGAGCAGCCATCTGTCCCAGGCTGTCCTGAAAGCACTCATCGCAGTACCAGGCAAGTCTCTGAAAGCACTGGTCTTCCCATTGTCTGACCACTCTCAAGGATAGAGTAACCGGTGGTCACAAGAGGTTTTGTGATCAGCCTGGTACAAAGTGGATCATATAGAGTCGCCCCCACTCTGAGCATTACCTCATCCCTTGGATACGTGTGCCAAACTGTCTTTAGCTGTCAAGAGTTGGTACTTACTGGGACCTCATTACTCCAAGTGCGACCTGAAACCCTCGGAGGGAGTCTTGCCTCAAGTCCAGCCTCACTGGAGGAGAATCTGCAGTTAAACTAAATTCTCACATAGCACATGCACATCTAAGGCTGGGCAGTTCTTCACTGGACAACCCCGATCTATCTAGCATTAGACATTTCTGCCCCAATCATGCCAAAGATGCTAGTCATAGTAGATATTCTGGAGAGAGGATTTTAAGGTGGGAGACAAGCATAATCCCCTCTTCTTGCAGAAAGAGCTCATTATTCATGCACTCTTGACACGGGGGAGCCCAGATCACTGTATTTCCTAAGCCAAATCCCAAGGGCATGAAGGTGAAATGAAATAGCCACCCGCCATCACAGACACTAATTGTTCTAGCACATGCTATGATAATATAGAAGTGTCAGGTGGGAGCCAAGTCAGAGGAAACATAGCCGCACAAAACAAAATCTTCAGCGATTGAATCTGTTTCTTTACTGTTAGTGATGCTACACCAGGGGTATCTGGCAGTGTCTGGAGACATCGCAGAGCTGTCATAAAGGACAATGTACGAATACAAAGTTCAGGCCAAACCAAACCAAACCAAACCAAACCAAATCAGACCAGACCAAAACAAAACAAAACAAAACAGCTAAGAACTGGCTCTTATTAAACATCCGCATGCAATTCACAGTGAAAGCCTGGCTTCAGGATTCTCTCCCTTATCATCTTCTCTCCTTCCTCCAATCCCTCCCATCGATACTCTTCACCCCAACACTCAACTCTTGAAGTCGCCTGCATTCCCCTTGCCCTCCAGCTTCTCCACTGGCTCTAAGAAGAGCCTGCCATTGCATATGTGACGGCCTGGGGACAGAGGAAGGACCTGCTTTGTCCCTGTCCACATTATTCATGCAGCGCAGGCCCTGGATTACCCATTATACCATCATGCCTGTGCGCTGAGTGCTGGCAGGGGCCACAGCTGCTCCTTCAAGCCGCTCCCTGGGATTTGAAAGGGACCACCATCCTGGCAGCCTTTGGCGCACAGACCCCCTCGCCTTTATGACCGAGGAAAAGGAGCAGGGCTCACAAGAAAACTAAGCACAGGAATAATAGCTCAAGCCCAGCTTTTGAAAGCTCAGACAACTGGTGAATGGCCCCTCCAGCTTTAGTGCAAATTTTCTGAAAAGGACCGTCCCCTCACCCCCCTCGTCCCTGCTCTGAAATGCACCCTCTGGCAAACTTTCCCTCTGTTTTGGCTTCCTCTCTTCTGCTCCAGGATTGCTGCAAAGATGCTGTCTAGGATAGTCAATTTCATTTCACCTAACGCAGAGAGAGTGGTCCTAAAGGCCAGGAAAGCCAGGCATCCCGGTGTGGCCACTCATAGCACCCTTTCCTACATATCTCAGTTTGGACAATGAGCTATAACCTTTCTTCCGGGGCACGCTGTTCCCAGAGAGAGCAAAGCTGTTGGCTTGGCATGCTTTTGCAGAGCGCTTTAAGCCACAGACCTTAAAGTTAAACTCATGTGCAATTATGTCTCATTTGGCCCTTTGCTGGTGATGTGCCCACTGACCGAAATTCTGCTTGCAGGAAAATGACTGGCCCGCTGATGAAGAGAAAGCCAGGGCTGAGCAAACACACTCTAATCTTGTGACTTGAAGGCGGCATCAGGAAAGGAGGATGCTGGCACAGGCTATGGGAAAACCTGCTCTAATCAGACCCACGGAGTTACCCAAGAAGTTTCAACTCAAATTGACGTTAAATTCCACCTGCTGATTCCAGCACTGCATGAAAACTCCTGTTCCTGGATGGTGTCTGTGGGTTATGGTAGGAGGCACTGATGATGTCATGGATCTCATGGGTACAGGTAAGGGTAGAGGAGAGGTGGAGTCTGCTGATTACTAGTCAGTCCCTGCATCCCACTGATGACTTCCACCAAGACTATGAACCTGGGCAACATGAGTCCAGACAGGGGGGAATGTCTCTCACAGTCAGAAGGAATCACTTAAAAACCAATACGACTTCTTCTTTGACCGTGATTACAGGTCGCTCTGGGAAAAAAAAAAAAGAAGTCTGCAGAATAGGAAACATCATTCTGTATAAAACAGCTGTTAACCATGAGACCCACATCCTTCCAGGCTTCCCTCGTACACTCTAGGTCTTAACGCCCCTCGTGGGCCCTGCTTTCTCACTCGACCACGTAAGCGTGTCTCCGCATCACCATAGGCTAGTCTGTTTATTTAGGCTGTGGCTGTGGCTCTCCAATGGCAAAGTGAACAGCTGTTTGCTATTCAGACTTCAGAAGTTTATGCACAACAGGAGGTGGTAAATACGAGGATGAAAACGGAAAGCAAACAATAAAATGTTAATGAAGACTCCATCTCCTGGAGTCGTCTCGGTCCCCAGTGTGGTGAGCCTTTGAGGTCTTCTTTCTATCCTTCTGGGTAAAGAAACAAGATGGCCTGCTCCTGACCCAGCGGAGGACAGGCTGGTTTTAGCAGGTCAGGCAAATCAGGGAAGGAAATGGCAGAGGTGGCCAGATTCCATCACCCGGCGAGAAGGAATGGCAAGGAGACAGGGTAGAGAACGTGTGTGGGGTGTTTAGAGAATCCTTGAGTCCTGGAGCAGCTAGCTACAGGTGCCCTCTCTTCCTCCTCTTACAGCACCTGTGGACTCTCAATTGAACACGCAACTGTCCCACAATGTCCCTCCTCCCCTTCGCCACTCACTGAGCACTCCCCATGCCTAGCAATGGCTTAGCACTTTTCAGTTTGCCCTAATAACATCATCAGACAGGGACTACAGTAACCATACTGTCAAAAGAAACACCCTAAAGAGAGATACGTGCCCCTTCCTTTGGGTATCAGACTGCTGAAGCCATTGAACCCTATGAAATTACAAGTTTTTCATGAACCCCACGCCAGGGGCTGGGAAAGCCTTGGAGCCAGCTGGAGGAGGAATTTGTCTCGCAGGAGGGGATGTCATACAGTTCTGGGACCACATTAGAGGGGAGGGCACGACAGTGATGGGTCAGTGATGGGGGGAACCACACTTTGACCAGACCTACATAGTTATTCACCCCTCCTAACTCCTACTGAAACCTAAAATCTCACGTCTAGGCCCCCCAGAAGTGCTGAGTTACCTCAGAAGGTTTAAGGCATTCACTAGGAAGTCTAGCAATCTGAGATGTACCCTCAGAAGAGAGAACTGACTCCTCAAAGTTGTCCTCTGGCCTCCAGACACATGCTGGCATGCATGCACCCTCAGGTGAATAAGTAAATAAACATAGAAATGGATTTTTAAGACCTCTGAAGATTTTCTTTCTAGGTCAAGACCACTAGATCTTTCTACTTGCTGTCCTTCCCGACACCGTCACATTGAAAAAAAAAATCTCCTTTCTCTGTTTTTCTGTTACCTGTCTCCTTCATTAGCATACAGGGTACAAGTGGCTTAACCGAGCTTATTGGGGCAGTCAGGTTGCAAGCTTTGATCCTGTCAACTCTGGTAACACGGTGACCCACACTTCAGTTCACAGACAGAAAGCCAGGGCTGAGCAGTAGTACACTACAGAGCCACATGGTTCTAAGCCATGCCACCATGGCCCCATGGGAAGGAACATCAGCTCCCTAGGTACAGAGGGCATCCCTAGCTCAGGCCTGTCAAGGAACACTAACAACTCACTTCTCTCCTGCAGCAGTTTGAGGCTTACAAAAGTGGGCCTATCTATACAGATGAAGAAATTGGGAGATAAAAGATCAATGAAAGCAGAGGTTCTATAAATATATTGGAAACTATGCCCAAGTCCTTCACCAATTCTATAGTTACATTCCCAATTTAGCTGTGCTTTCTATCAGCCCAGGCAAAACACAAAAAGTGGATATTCATAAACACGAGTTATGGATTTATTTCAGAAAGTCCTGTTGCTATAGAAATTCTCTTGGAAACCGTATCTGTCTCAGCCATCCAGTCTGATCAAAGGGGCTTCTAAATGAGTCTATTTTCTGCTGAACTGTTGGCTAAACCCTACAGGCGCTGCAGTGTAAACCTGACAGAAACTGTTCTAAAAAGGGACCACATACCCCCAGCTCCCTTCCTCGGAATGTGCTAAAGGCACTAGGAGAGTGTTGAAGGCATGTGAGTTGCTAGCTCCACCATGGAGATGTTACCTCTGTCAGTGCTTATGGGAGCACCCTTGCTCTCTCCTCTCTCAAGAGGTCAGGCCCACCATGCCTTTGTCTACAGATCTTTCCACACCCTTACTGTGATGTCTGCTACTTCTCCATCTTTCCTGCTTTCTCTGTCTTCTCTTATGTAACAGCTTTTTAACATCGGTGAAAACTGAATCCTGACGTAATAGCAGACACCAGGGCTAGGGATGTAGATCCAGTTATAGAATCCCTGCTTAACATATGAAAGACCCTACATTTGACTGATAATGACGATGATGGTGGTGGTGGTGGTGGTGGTGGTGGTGGTGGTGGTGGTGAGGCGGTGATGGTGATTAATAAACATGGGCACCAGCTAATTTAATTCCTTGCAGATGCAAAGTCATTGTTTAAGATTAGACAGACACTGCACTAGGATACCTAGAAGTCTTCCTTGCCCCAAACTGAATGGCTATCCCGGATGGAAGAGTGGCAGTGTATTATAACAGGAACATGATACAATGGTTAAATACTTTACCCAGAATACAGAGTACAAAGGAACCAATCTTGACCTAAAATTTGAACACAACAGGCATGGTGGGCACAAAGCCAGGATTCACACTTCCTGGGTTCAAATCCTCCCTTTTCTACTGATGATTCATATCTTATTCAAGCACTTAATCTGTCTGACCCCTTTTTTTTCTCACAAATAAGATGGGGCTAATTCCACAAACCTCAGGACTATTGTGAGGATTACAGTGGATAATTCATTTTCTTTTAAGTGTTTGGAAGCTAGGGGCGGAGCCAAATGCCTGTAATTCCAGCACTTGGGAAGTAGAAGCAGGAGGATCAAGAGTTCAAGGCCATTGTTGGATACACATACATACATATACATATCCTAGCTCATAAATAAACAAACAAATAAATAAATAGTTCCTCGAATAGAGCCTGGCACATGTAAGCATTTAGATATGCATGTTGCTATAAGTAGCATTAGAATTAAATGGACAGAGAAGAGTAGAAATGAATCCCCTTCTCTTGAGATGTGTATACAATGCTACACCTCACCCTGTCGCCTCCTGCTAGAGGTGAAGCATGTTCTCCTCAGGCTGTCCAGGGGAGTCGGGACAGACTTGAGGCCCAGAAATAGGATCTGGGTTTTCTGCTGAAGTAGGATTGTCTTGAGTTTCAAAACATACCAGGTTCTTCTGCAGAACCAACGTTTTTCTTGATAAATAACCCTGGGAATTCCACACAGTGAGCTCAGCACAATCTCCAACTAGTCATTAAGAGGCAAGACTGGGAAACAGGGTGTGGCGGTACATGCTTAGAATCCCAACTCTTGGGAGGCAGAGGAGGAAGGATCCTGAGTTCAACATCATCATAAACAGAGTCGACTCAAGGCCAGCCTGAAAGCCATGAGACCCTGTCTCATATACATCAAAAACAACACCAAGCCAAACAACTTGGTACTGTGGAATTAGACTGTTGTTCATTGAGCTCTTGGCTCATGGCCAGCCAGGGAATAAAAGAATAAGTAGCCTTCAAATTCCACAGGCTGGCTAGTCCCGAGTTCACCTTACCCAAAGCATCAGGAAGCTGGAATCACCCAAACCTACGTGCTTTATCTATATGCCACTGCCCCAGCAACACATAAGAGCTTCTCTCGAATCATCAAGGAACTGTCTCCCTTACATGCAGTTCAGCTATTTGGAGCACTGGCTCTCATCCACCCATACCACGCATGCCTTATGCTCCCTAAGATCTATTCTTCTAGAGGCCTCAGGTTGCCAGTCCCAAGACAGCGGGATAAGAGAGGCCAAGTCCAATCAAACAGTAAGACGGCATTTAAAAATACCAGCTTCTTACAACCACTCTGGAAATCAATCTGGAGGTTCCTCAGAAAATTGGACATAGTACTACCGGAAGATCCAGCAATACCTCTACTGGGTATATACACAGAAGATGTTCCAACTGGTAATAAGAACACATGCTCCACTATGTTCATAGCAGCCTTGTTTATAATAGCCAGAAGCTGGAAAGAACCCAGATGTCCCTCAACAGAGGAATGGATACAGAAAATGTGGTACATTTACACAATGGAGTACTACTCAGCTACTTAAAAACAATGAATTTATGAAATTCTTGGGCAAATGGATGTATCTGGAGGATATCATCCTTAGTGAGGTAACCCAATCACAAAAGAAGTCACTTGATATGCACTCACTGATAAGTGGATATTAGCCCAGAAACTTAGAATACCAAAGATAGAACTTGCAAAATACAAGATAATCAAGAATGAAGACCAAAGTATGGATACTTCATTCCTTCTTAGAATAGAGAACAAAACACCCATGAAAGGAGTTACAGAGACAAAGATTGGAGCTAAGACAAAATGATGGACCATCCAGAGACTACCCCACATGGGGATCCATCTCATAATCAGCCACCAAACCCAGACACTATTGCATATGTCAGCAAGATTTTCCTGAAAAGACCCTGATATAACTATCTTGAATGAGGCTATGCCAGTACCTAGCAAATAAAGAAGGGTGTGCTCATAGTCATCTATAGGATGGACCACAGGGCCCCTAATGGAGGAGCTAGAGAAATTACCCAAGGAGCTAAAGGGGTCTACAACTCTTTAGTTGGAACAACAATATGAACTAAACAGTACCCCCCCAGAGCTCGTGTCTCTAGATGCCTGGTCAGCCATCATTGGGAAGAGAGGCCCTTGGTCTTATAAACTTTATATGCCCCAGCACAGGGGAATTCCAGGGCCAAGAAGTAGGAGTGGGTGGGTAGGGGAGCAGAGTGGGGGGAGGGTATAGGGTTACTTTCAGATAGCATTTGAAATGTAAATTAAAAATATCTAATAAAAAAAATAGCAGCCTCTGGGAAGAGCTGGAATTACCTAAGCATCGTTTTGTTTTGTTTTTTTGTTTTTGTTTTTCGAGACAGGGTTTCTCTGTGTAGCTCTGGCTGTCCTAGAACTCACTCTGTAGACTAGGCTGGCCTCAAACTCAGAAATGCGCCTGCCTCTGCCTCCCGAGTGCTGGGATTAAAGGCGTGCACCACCACGCCCGGCACCTAAGCATCTTTTAAGCATATTATTTTTAAATTAGTTTATTTATTTTATATATATGAGTACACTGTAGCTGTCTTCAGACACAGCAGAAGAGAGCATCAGATCCCATTACAGATGGTTGTGAGCCACCATGTGGTTGCTGGGCATTGAACTCAGGTCCTTCGGAAGAGCAGCCAGTGCTCAGCCATCTCTCCAGCCCATTATATTATTCTTAATAGCCTATGCAGAAGGAATCTTAATAGCCTATGCTGAACGAGTGTCTTGTATGTAGCAAACATTTCAAATAGATTAATTCATCCAAATACATTTAATTCTTATCCCTATTTTACAGATGAGTTTAGTATCTTGACTAAGGTCACATCACTAGCATTTGAATGAGTTGGGTTAATACACCAGAACAATACTATATTTTTTAAATACCATAGATTCTGGGAAAGCAGCCTTTATTTCACTTGACACCATTCACAGAGATCACAGGCAACTCTCATTTCCCATGCACCGTCCCGACTTAACAATCAAAACCTAAGGAAACTCTCTTAAAAGTCACAATAAGCGAAAATGAAAGCTAGTTTCTGCATATCACCTCAGATTGCCAAGAAATAAATTTGCACACAGCTAAATTTTATGAGCATAGTACTTTATTCTCTATGAAGAAGAGCTAGAGCCATGCACAGGGCTTCCCAGGAGGCTATCTAAACAGGAGGCTGAAGGCCTACAGAGCTAAGGAGAGCATCCTTAGATGCATGATAGTTCACTTTTCTAAGTGGTCTTCAATCCACTCCATTTAAAGTGAGGGGTACACAGTGGATCCCCAAAAGATTAAACACAGAACTGCCATGAAGCCCAGCAATCCCACTTACTGGTACATATCCAAAAGAAGTGTACACCCTGTTCATAGCAGCTTGGTTCATTAGAGCCAAGTGTCCATCAACCAATGGACAGAAAATATCGTGTGTACATGGTATCCACAATGTGGAGAATTATTTGGCTTTACTTATAAGGAAGGAAACACTGACACACACTGTGACCTGGATGAACGCTGAAGACATGCTAAGTGAGACAAGCCTGGCTCAGAAGGCCTAATGCTAACTGAATGATGTCACCTACACGACACAACGTATCTACAGCAGCTATTACAGGCAGGTAATGGTAGGAACAAGGTTGTAGGTGGAGGGGAGAATGTGGAATTGCCATTTCCGATGTCCAGAGTCTCAGTTTGAGAAGATGAAAAGTTCTGCAGATGGAAAAGGAGGACAGATAACATACTTCTTCAAGATTAATGTTAGCATAAAATAATAGATTTTACTATGTTTTCATATATACATATCATTGTACACTGCTCATATTTGATTTAGTACCTTCCAATCCCCAAATAGTTCTAGTCTTACTTTTTTTTTTTTCTCTTGGTTTTTCGAGACAGGGTTTCTCTGTGTAGCCCTGACTGTCCTGGGAACTCACTCTGTAGACCAGGCTGACCTCTACCTGCCTCTGCCTCCCAAGTGTTAGGATTAAAGGCGTGTGCCACCATTGCCTGGCCCCTCCTTACTTTTATAATACACATACACATACACACACACACACACACACACACACACACACTCACTCACTCACTCACACACACACATTCTTTGAGATAGGATCTTGCAGTGTATCTCTCTTGGCTGACCTGAAACTCACTATGTAGATCAGGCTGGCCTCAAACTCAAAACTCTGCCTGCCTGATTCCCAAGTGCTGGGATGCTGGGTTAAAGGTGTACAACAGTATGCCTGACCCTGTATGTATTTATAAATTTAGATTTTTGCACATGAGAAAATATGCACTATTTGTTTCTCTCAACAGTATCACCCTCTCTTGTTCTCTCTCCCCTCGCTTTGAATGTCACTCTGATGCTTCAGAGCCATGGTAATTTTATGTCATAGGCCAGGTTTTAACTACTGTGAAGTTTCAAGCCTTGGCTACACTGGCCTCTCCAGGGAGGTTTTAAACGCATCTGCTCATCACCGGGAATGGTCGGGTAAGACAGCATGCCCCAACACATGCACAGAGGAAATAGGAATTCATGAAGCACCCACATCAGCAAATCGGCTTGGGCTTCTCAGGGTCACTGTGTCATTGAACTGAGGGAGATGCAGGAGCTGCCCCAGCCAGAGAAAAGAATATGGCCACCAAAGAAACTTGACTGAACCCTGAAAGATGGTTCTGAAGTACAACTAAGGGGAATCTCCATGGTAAAATAAAAATGAAGATAATGCACAGTCTTGAGGTTGTATCTGTGGAAGAAAATGCCCTCACTCTTGGTAGCTGAGGTAGATGCTAAAGGGTTTAGAGATGAGCTGGTCCTAAAGCCTGCAGATGGATGAGTGGTACTAGGCTGAATGTTCACTGTGATCTCTGAGGCTCCAAAGGATCAAACATTTTTCAACCTGGAGAAAAAAACCCTAAATAATTCATTTTTATGGTTGAATTTGAATGAAAGTTTCGTGTGTGTGTGTGTGTGTGTGTGTGTGTGTGTGTTGTGACTACAATCAACACATGCTAATATGTTTTTTAAAAGGCAAAGTAAATTTATTATATAATAATTAAATTAAAATTAAGATATCTTGCAAGAACATCCCCTTGAACAAATACAAGATCTTGAAAAATAAGCAAAAGGGCTCAGCATCTTTTGCTTTGGCAATCTCCTTAGAGTTTAACTGACAGCCATGTTGTCTTTCTTAGGGTTTCAATCACTGTGAACGCTATGACCAAAAGCACCTTGGGAAGGAAAGTATTTTGTTTCATCTCACGTTTCCAGGTCACAGTCTGTCACTGAGGGAAGTCAGGGTTGAAACTGGAGGCAGGAACTGATACAGAGGCCATGGAGGCGTGGCTCTTCCTGGCTCTCTCCTCACATCTGGCTTTCTTATAGAATCCTAGACCATCCACCCAGGTAATGGCGAGCTGGACCTACCTGCATCATTCATGAATCAAGAACTTGCCTATAGGCAAATGTTATGGGCCATTTTCTCAGTTGAAAGTCCCTCTTCGCAAATGAGTCTAGGTTGGGGCAAGCTGACATAAAACTAACCAGGACACAGGTTGACCATAATGAATTAGATCTTTAAGGCAAGGCATTGTTAGTGCGTGGAGAGCAGTCAAGGGTGTGTACTGAACATGTGACATCAATACCCATGCTCAGCCCTGGGAGATCTCAACCTCCAGCCGCCCGAGCTTCCACCACACCCCCTCCACGTTCCCAAGAACACATCCCAGCATCTCACCTTATTTTTAAAGAAGGAAAGTAATAGGGTCTCCACCAACAGAAAAGGAAACAGAGCTGCCTTCCCAAGCTTTCCCCTCTCCCCTCTTATATAAACCAGAGATGCCCTTAGTCTCATACAATGGCCTTTCTTTCCTTCATCAAACACTTTTCAAAGACTCCAGATCAGAGGAACTCCTTTGGGAAAAGGCTTTCCAGGTCTTAGGCTCCTACCATGAATCCATATTTTCAATACTGACGCTGTCTGTAACAGAAATTACCCAATGGACAGAGAAGACAGTGGCCAAGAGTTAAACTCAGAGAACCAAACTTTGACCTTTCAAGCTGGAGGGGAAGAAAGGGCTCATTTCAAATACGAGTCCCCCAAAAAAGTGTGTGTCATAAAACTAGGGTGGTACTTCTTGTGAGGTCAGTGATTAGAGGACGTACCCTTTTCAAAGCCGCCCTTTAAGACCCAAGAATGAGTTATTCAAGGAAGTATTAACTTGTCTCCTCTCCCACCATGCACAGACACACTGAAACTGCTTCCAGAGCTCACTCCCTTGCCTTGTGCCCCATTGGAGGTGAAGTAAGCGTGAGTCCATCCTCCAGAGATAGAAAAGGCTCATCCAGCAAGCACCACTCCATCCCAGGGCTCTCAGCTCCTCATCTCTCACTTGTCAAGGTTGGTAACACTTCCAACCTTTCCCAGTGCAGTGCATACAACGGCAGCTCCCAACAGACCAAGCAGCAACAGCCAACCTTGTTTTACCTATGGGCTGTTCACAAATGTTTTTCCCTCTCCTTTTGAGGGACAAAGGCACTGTGTGCTTAGGAGACACTAAAAAAGCTTCTTGTCATTTATTTGATGTTAGGCCTTGGTCACGGGTGACCCATAAAGATACCTAATCTGCAAACTCTGAGCAAAGTCCATGGCACAAAGACACTTCTTATCCCTGTTGAATGAGGGATGATAACAAGTGGCCCACCTCTTTCCAGGTCGTGAAGAGTTCTCCTTTTAACTCAAAAGAGCAGTGCCCTGCATTTATGTCAGCAATTTTTATTCACTGGAAATACTACTTGATCCATTATCTTTTGCAGATGAACTAACTCCCTTCTCTAGAAATTTAAAAATTCTGACTAGCTACTGCCTACATGTTTTTCGTTTGTTTTTTCAGTCATCGTTGCTGTCTGCTTTGCTGATCTTATGCCTTTGATTCAAACTTTTATTATCTTCACTTCACGTACAATCCCTCAGCAGAGTCGTGGGGCCCTCAATACTCCTGTCAGGTAGCCTCCCATATATCCACACTCATACACATATTCATATACATATGCATACATATATGCATTGGCAAACACATACACATTCTCATACACACATATACACATATGTAAACACACTCTCATATGCACATGCATACACATAGGCAAGCACATACACATATGTAAACACATTCTCATATGCACATGCATACATATAAGCATTCACATACACATTCTCATAAGCACATTCATATGCATGCACAAACATGCCTGGAAACCTGAACTATCATTGAATCTTCCCAATAACATTAAATGTGTCTGCAGGCTCTGATTTTTCTCAAAGTAGAGTTTGAGGATACAAAGAATCCTACATCTTGAGGAGCAAAACATAACTACTTTAGCTTTTCCAACTATAGAAACTCATAAGAAATTTAGAGAAGAGGAGAAAATACTTAGTCCCTCCATTATCTTAGTACGTAGAAACAGCTGACGTGATTGTTTCGCTGCCTTTTGACTAAAGTTAAGTGTGGAGACAGATGACGCAGGCTAGGTACCAGCATCACTCCTGACGCTCATCAACTTTATCCTGTTCTATTTTATTTACATTATTCTCAGCATAATAAATGTGGCACACTATTTTTTAAATATACATTTGCTTTAAAAAAATACACAGTGAAAAAAATGCAAATAGTGTACCTGGCCCCGCTCCTAAAGGCAATTACTAAAACAATTCTTCAGAACCTTCTAGAAATATCACACAAACGTAGGTAAAATAGGACATTCCTTGTTTGGTGACTAGATTTTTTCTTACTTAACAGACCAATTAGAAATTTCATTTCTTTCTCAGAGTTCACTTTGTTGAATAGGCACACAGCTCACACTGGGGGCAAATATATATGCACAAACTACTTGCCAGGTCAGACTAACAATAGCAAACACTTTTCAGGAAACACAAGGAGAGATGCTTCAAGACTTTACCCAGAATCAGTGCCGAAGGAAGGACCTGGTTGGCAAGGAGGGGAAAAGTTTCTTTATGTATGTTTCTTTAAAAATTAATGTTTCCATTTGCAGAATACAAGTCTGCATTAGTAAATGCAGAACAAGGCAAGCACATGTTTGTATTAGTTCTGTAATTGTCATTTCTTGGACAAACTTACTAAGGGTTTAATAGGCAGCGAGGCTCCAGAAAGCCGACTTATTAGAACTCACGGGGGAAGCAGAGTGTAGGGGGTGGGGAGTAGAGTTGTGTGACTGACACCTTGCCAAGTCACACAGTGCAACCCTGCAAAGCCTGCTCAGTGAGCCCAAAGCTCAGGCAAAGAATGAGCAGCTAATCTACTCAGGTTCCCATTAAGGAATCTGCCAAGTGTGGCTGATGGCGGTGGCTCCTTTGGGGGAAGTAAGGAGCCAGGGGGTGGTTGATAAATGATTCTATGAGGTGTCTGGTTTGAATCTGAAATGTTCCCCGTTGAGACACCAGCTTGTATCATAAACTTGTTCCCTAGACAGTGGTGCTATTTGGAGAGACTGTGGAACCTTTAAAAGATGGGGTTTGTCTGACAAAAGTGGGTCATTAGGTTGAAGGTTCCAGCTGGTACCTCATGCTTCCCTCTCTCGGCTTCATGGCCTTGCTGTGATGTGAACAGACCTTGACAATGCTCCGGCTGTTTTGCTCCACCAGGCCCTCTCTGCTATGATAGGCTACAATTCTCTGAAACCAGGAGCCAAAATCAATCTTTCCTCCTGTAAGTTATCTTTGTTGGGTGTCATGGTAACAACCATATAAAGAAAGTAGTGCAGAAACTCACTGGAGAAAATAATTACAATAATAATAAGCAGATAAATAAACAAAAGGGAAAGGTAGACAGAAGAAGGTAAGAGGATGACTGAATCATCAGATAGTGAATAGCCAAGGACTTAAATTTCTTGGGGGGCTAATGCTGGGGAACAAGCCCAGGGCCTCACGTGTGTAAAGCAAGAACTAATTTGCAAAGCCCCAGCCCCCAAGGTTCTCCAACACCCCAGTTACCACACAGTTCAGCCTCACTGGGCCTGTGAACTTAAAACTTGGCAAAAGTTCTGGAAGCAGTGAGGTCTGAAAGATGCCTAACGAACCCAACGTACTTCCTCTTCTTCCTCCTCACCTCCCCGCTAGCATCCCACAGACAGTTACGCAAAAGACTGGCTGACCCTGGCAGTAAAGTCAAATGCTACGATGAAGCCAGGCACAAACTATCAGAGCATTTCCAGTTGTTCCTTCTCATTCAGCTGGCACTAGAAACCCTTCAAATCAGCTGACTCTGTGGCAAAGGCCAACTTAACCCTGAGACTAGATGAGACAGGACAAGGCTCGCTAACCTCAGAATAAAATGAGTATGTCAGATATGCTGGTGATAACCATAAGGAGACCAAAACAAGCGACAGAGAAACCCAGACCCTCTCTTGTAGTGAGAGTTTTGGGGTCTTTAAAATCCCAGTGATGGTAAGTGAATGTGTTTTACTCTCAGGTATAGGATATAGGGCTGCTTCAGTTTGTCCACAGCCATGAACTATGATTGTCTCTTGCTTTAAGGAGCTGTGACTTTTCTTTTTCTCTTTTCTTCTCTTCTCTTCTCTTCTCTTCTCTTCTCTTCTCTTCTCTTCTCTTCTCTTCTCTTCTTTTTTTTGCCAGCTGCAGGTAGTTCAATTCTGGGGCAGGTCTACATGGCAGAGCCAGTAGAGCAGCCAGGGGCACTTCAAAGAAGAGCGTGGTGGCTGTTTCCTATTGCTGGGTTGTTGGTTTTCTGGACTACTGAATATTCTGATGATGAAGATTGGACTTGGACCTAATCAGCAGGAAGTAGCCTATAGAGGTCGATGTCCCCTTTCCACTCTAACCTTCTTTCTCTCCTACCTAGTGTTAGCAGGTTGGAAGGGACTAGGGTGGAATAATGTTTAGAAGGGAAGTAAAGGTATAAGAACCCAATAAAATAATAAAACAAATAGGCCAGCATTCTGCAGCCTTATTTGGAAACACTAATAGAATACAGGAGCTTAAGTGATCACCTACAAGGATTAACTTGATCCCCACCTGAATTAATAGACAGAACTCGATGTCCTTAGAAATGACTGGAGAAGTTTCATGTTCTCACAGGAGAAGGAGCTAGGGATGTGCGTATACTGTGAACTGAAAGGGAAAGAGGGCTAAGAGACTGACGAGGCAGGGGTAGATGGAGGGGTTCTACCATGCTACCCACTGTTAGAGGGAGGAGCCTACAGATGTCCATTCTGCACACACAGGCCTCATAAAATCATTTAACCATTTGAGAACGCATCTTCCCAACCACACTTTGCAAATGAGGATACAAAAACTGAAATAACCTGCTTGAGTTCCACAGGAGAAAGCAAGCCTCAAGTCCAGATGAATCGTCTGCTTTTAAAATCATTGAAATGAGTGTCTCCTTTAGAGATATTATTATTATATGTATGTATATCTATATCTATCTATCTATATATATATATAAAATAATAATATCCTCCAGGTGCTAAAATATGGGGTGCTAGCTAGATTCCTAAGTATTTAAAATATAATATGCAAACCAAATCAACTTAAGAGCCAACAGGAAATATGTTATCAGCATTACTCAAAAGTAAACCCATATTGCTAATAAAATATAAGAACTGACCAAAATCATCAGGAACTAAGCTAAGCCCACTCCCCACCCCTGAGCTCCAGCCTTGTCTTTCCAGACCCCTGGATTTAGGTTCAGTTTGGGGCAAAGCCTCCCTGACTTGGCCAGGCTGGTTCTGAACTCTTCCTGTTTAACTTACCCTTTTTTTCCTAAGTAGCATGGACCACAACCATCTAATTGTGTGTGTGTTTGTGTGTGTGTGTGTGTGTGTGTGCGCGCGCGCGCGCACGCGTGTGCGAGCGCATGTGTGTTAGCCACACTCAGCCAGATGACCAGACCAGACTGCCCTCGAAATTGTGATTATCGTCAATCATACTTCATTCTCCCAAGTATGGAGATCACAAAGATAAACCACTGCACCCAACTCCATCTTTTGAAAAGTATACAAAAAAAAAAAAAATCTTCCTTAGCAGAAACAGAAAAATGAAAGCAGTTAAAAGCTTTCTCAACCAAACTAAGTATTTCATATCTGTAATCCAGCACTCAGGGGACTGATAAAGTAGACTATTAAGTTCTAGGTCAACTTGAGCTACACAGCAAGACTCTGCCTCTCTACAAAATAAAATAAAAAAACAAAGTAGTTTTCTCTCCAGCTCATCCTACATACTAAGACCTTGTCTTTAAAAAAAAGGTATGTGGCGGGGGGAGGGTGGAATCTCAAGCTAAAACTATAAAAATGCTTTCTACATTTCATCAATTGCAAAAATGAACATATCTGTCATTCTGCTGCAAGGTGGGGAGGGCCTGGGTGCACTTATATCCTCATGTCTGTCTATATCATCTCTACTAACACATTGAAAAATTCTTAAAAGTGAGCAAGTGAATGAAAACTGTGAGCTACCTAGAGGAAAAGAGCAAATACTTTCTAACACTTACTGCCCACTGTCTACTGTCCACTGTCCAGTGCAAGACCTAAAGGTTACAAGCCTGAAACTAGCAGCCACTGGGGCTGCCATTCCCGAGGAGGTTCTGCAGCTCACCCAACCTGCCCATGTCTTGGTTTGCTTTCTACTGCTGGGATAAAAACACCAGGACCAAAAGCAACCTGAGGAGGAAAGGATTTGTTTGGGCTTATGGTGCCTGAGGGATAAAAGCCCATCACCATCCTGGGAAGGAAGACGGGCTGTGAGGAAGCTGGAGCAAGTCCAGAGCTCACCCCTTGATGGGTATGAAACAGAAAGTGAGCTAGAAGCAGCTCAAGTCCTTAGCAATCAAAGCCTGCTGCCATGATATACTCCTCCAGCAAGGCCCACCCACTAAGTTCCCTAGACAGCACCGCCAGTGGGGGTCCAAGTGTACAACCCCATGAGACTATGCCGAATATTCTCATTCAAACCATTACACCTGGACTCTAATAGCACCTTTTCCCCTGCAAATCCCCAGGCAGCTAACCTCACTTCTGCACAGTCCACAAAGACTAGATTGTTTTCCTGTCTGTGTCATATTTGTTTCCCAGGGGAGAGCAAAGGAACCTCAAAGCCACGCTAAAACAAATTCCTTACAATTAACATGAATCTATATAGAAATCAGTGCCTAGGTTGGGACACGGTACAGCTGTGTGCTCAAGTAAAACACAGACAGGTGGTATAAATAAAGTATTGTGTAAGGTACCTATGTTTGCACTTTCTTGGCAGACCCCTGCAAGTACAGTGTAAAAGGTCACAGAATATTGGAAATAGCCTTTCTCTCTTCCAGTGTTTCAGGACATCAGCATCAACTGGAAGGGTTCTTAAAAGCTGGATGGTGGGAGGAGAGAGCCTAGCACTTCTACCTCATGGCTACAGTCAAGCATCTGCCTTTTCCATAAGTTCCCAAATAACATTCTACTACTGCTGTTCCAGCAAGTGTCCTTTGAAAACGTCGACGCTGCTGGAGACACTCCCTGGAAAAAGACAGGCCATGTGTAATACATGACTGTAAAATGGCTCTTTATCCTAGCCAAAGGCCAAGAAGCAGTGCACGATCATAAAGGTAAAGGAGAGTGGAGGTAACCTTAGCAAAACCCGTGGGTCTCTTGCCAAAGAGAGGATAA
The DNA here is from genome assembly GCA_902729485.2 of Mus minutoides. Taxonomy (NCBI): domain Eukaryota; kingdom Metazoa; phylum Chordata; class Mammalia; order Rodentia; family Muridae; genus Mus; species Mus minutoides. The sequence continues at coordinate 1,422,683 of LR749636.1, forward strand.
CTATTGAAAAGCCTCACCCCCAACTGGGAGCCAACTACAAATGTGGACTGAGTCATTCTTCAACCAGGCTGAGATGTTGACCATCAGAGGGCATGATCACCGTGGAATGTGAGAGCTGAAAACTATCACAGGTAAGGGAGAGAATGCGGAAACAAGAAGAGGAAGAAACCTTATCCCTGATAACTTAGCCACCAAGATCCATGCCCACTCAGTGTGTGTCCCTTACAAGCTCTCAGAGAATCCGCTTACCTTCAGCACAGCCACCTGGCAATGCAACCCATCCTAAAGGCATTTCCAAACCCAGAGGACCCTGGACCTGCTGAACAGAGAGTACCCTGTGCACATATTTATTCCCCATCAACCCCATACCTAGCCTTGCCCTACTCCACTTTCCAAAATCCACTTTCCATAGTGCTACTCACTCAAGAACATATTGTTTTTAAAAAATTGTTTTATTATCTTGAAGCCCAGGAAGATACTACAAACTGACCTTTAGTGCCTATAAACAAAGGACTCCATGATGTGTCCCCTTCCAGTGACTTCTTTACCCCTCAGCATCTATCCACAATAAGTATCGATCCTGGCAAGTATTGATCCCCACAACAAGTACACCAGAATACCTTTCAGCTTTGCCTCTGACCTACCAGAGGGTCTCATTCAAATGCAGACTCCTCAGCCAAGCCAGAAACAAAGCCCTTTCATTGACCCAGACCCATCATTCTCACGTCTCCATTTCCAGAGAAGTTGAAAATGAACTAGAAAAAGTGATATTCCTTATCTCTCAGCCTGCCTGCCTGCCTGCCTATTTCTCCCTACTTCTTTCTTTTGACAGGGTCTCATATACCCCGGGGTTACCTTCAAACTCACAATGTAGCTGAGGATGGCCTTGAACCCCTGATCTTCCTGACTTCACCTTCCAAGTCCTGAGATTACAGAAATGCACCACCTGTCTCTTTTGTGCAGGGCCGGGGATCCAATCCAAGGCTTCATCACCCATGCTCAGCAGCCATCCTACCAACTAAGGACACTCCCAGTCCCCAGGTCTCCTTCTAAGTTGTAACTAGCTGTGTTTCCTTCACCCACAATGTTTTGTACATAGGATGTAGATGCTAGATCAGTTGAAATAACTACAATTTCTTTACCCTGTGAGCCAGGAACCATGCACGAATCAGGTCGGTAGCTTTACGATTAACACGCACCTCTCAAGGTGCTGGCAAGGACACCAATGCCAGTCAAAGAGAGATGGAAGTCAGAATTCAGACCCAGAGCGATTCAGCTTTAGAGCTCTGGCCATTTCCTTCACACCAGGCTGCCTCTGAAGGAAAGATAAACCAGAGATGGCAGCTCACTGGTCAGCCAGCCACCCCGCTGCAAGTTTTTCTCCTCAAGCCCAGACTTCAAGGGAAGGACAGTATATGTAATAAAACACATTTTTACAGAGTATCCTATTTAGACTCATTGGTGCGTGCCATTATATTATTATGGAAAAGCAAGCCTTCCTTTCACATCAGAGCCCCAGAGCTTGACAGAATGTCTTTATCTATACACACAGAATGCTTTGACAAGCCTGAATGTACTCTATGAATATTAGTCCATGAATTGCCTATGCTTTTTTTATAGAGAAAAGAATGCATTAAAATCCACCTTAAAGAATACAGTGTATCTATTTTTAAAAGCACCCTGTCCAAATGGCTATAGGTTTATGAACTTTGAGGAAATCAAAGAGACAGAAAGAAGGGGTCATCCCCAACACCTACCCCTACACACACACACACACACACACACACACACACCTCAGGTGTGGCCCCTTGGTAAAGGGTGGATGAGGGGTCTGGCCATGTTGCTTCAAGTTGCCCCTGTACTGTAACCAACTAGCTATGTGTGTAACGCAGTATCATGGATTCCAGATCCTGTGAGAATTAGCGAGGCTGTCTCCCAATTTCTCCCCCAAAGTAATAATGACCTGCTGAAAGAAATAACGGATTTTAAAAAGCACCCAGGTGTAGTTAGGTCACAAACCTTAATTCCACTGCCCATGCTAACTGCTTGCTCTGGGCCTTGGCCTCTTTGGTTAGCCTAAAGGTGAAACAAGCTTTAGTGCTGTTTTTTTTTTTTAGGAGATTTGAACCAAAGGAAGCCGCTCTGAAGTTTATGGTGAGCTGGGGGCATACATCAGTGGAAGAGAGCTTGGTAGCTTAGCCCAGACCCGAGGTTTGGTTCTCAGCACCATGCACGCAAAAGAAGCTTGGAGAGAAGCTGAGTGGGGAGTACCTGCCAACCAACAGTTCCCTAGAGAAAAGAGTTAACATCCCAAATAATATGAACTTTGAAAGCAAACTTGGTATTACAAGCTTAAACTCTCCCAAACAAGTTCAGCCTGTGTAATTAAAGTTAAAAACACACTAAAATAACCCCGTAACTGCTGATCTTCAGGAGCTCGGCCAATACACTAGGAACACAAAGGACTAGCTGGACTTTAGGTCTGTGGAGACAGCGTCACGTGACATCACACATTCTCCCACCTTGGAGGAAAGCACAGTGTGTTAGAGCTGAACTTCATGGAACAGAGCAATAGTCTCTGTCTGCCCTTTTACACAGCTGAGTTGGCTACTACAGGAATGACATTTCTCCATGTCAGACTGGTCAAAAGAGAGCACTGCACTGGTCTCCTCAGTGGTCCATTTCCCATGTGACTTAGAAGCCACGTCATTCAGACTCTTCAGACAAGGGCATCATCACTCAAAAATTCAACATTATCAGCTAAAGCCTTTACACACACACACACACACACACACACACACACACACACACACACACACGGAGAGAGAGGGAGGGGGAGAGAGGATTTATGATGTCATGTCATTTCAGGTGTTGCTCCTTAGATCCTATCCACCTTGTATTTTGAGTCAGGGCATCTCACTGGGACCCGAGGCTCTCTGACTAGGGAAGGCTGGACCATCAGTGAGTTTCAACCATCCTCTGCCTCCCCAGCACTGTGATCATAAGCTTGCACCACCACTCCTTCCTTTTCTTTTTCTTCTCTTCCTCCTCCTCCTTTCTTGACACGGGCTCTAGAGATTGAAATCAGACCTTCATGCTGGCCAGCCAAGCACTTTACTGACTTAGCCATCTCTCCAACCTTCAGCTGAACTATAAAAAACAACAACAACAACAACAACAAAAAAAAAAAACCTTGCTCTGTGGCTCAGACTATCCTTGAATTCCTCATGCATCCCAAGCTGGCCTCAAATCCCACTCATCCTGCCCTGGCCTTGAGTATTGGAATGACACGCCTATATTACCCACTTCCCTTTCTGAAAGGAGTAAACAGGATATGTCAGTCACTGTTACTTTTACAATGTAACTCATGAGAAGGACCTGCGTTTTTCAGAGTGGAAATCCATCATTCCTGCCATGTAAACAACCAGTAGTGAACGAGAGTGAGGCTTCCACGATGGCTGGATTGCTAGTGAGGAGGAAACCTAACTGTAGGCATGGGGACTTTCACTGGCCTTTTTAACTCTCAAGGAATTCATTGGAGACAAACTTTTGATGGTTCATGGTTGCAATGAAAGTAACTCAGCAAATACTTCATAAGTCATGACAACCTCACAAAAGTGAACTGTGACTTGTACCTAAGCGTCCGTGTTGTTTAAGCGTGCATCTACATCTATGCTTACGCTTATGCTTACATTCAGACGGCTCCCGCCTCTTCCCCCCCCACCTCAGCTTCGCATTGCTGAGATGACACTTCAGCATTTTTTTGTTACTACCTCGCACATGACTTTGCAGGCTGCAGGGGCACATGACCAGAAGCAACAGGAATTCAACGAAAATTGGTTCTATTTAGTGTTACTTGAGTGTACACCTGTCCAAATTCGGACAGTCTCAGCCATGCGTCAGGAATCTGAGAAGACTCGAAGCTACTGAGGAGAGGCCGCTGACAAACCCTCAGGCACAACCTAGGAGTTGGCGTGTTACAGATGCCTACCCTGAAGGGGAGGAAGGAGACCCAGGCAGGTTAATTTAGTTGCACTGTGTAAGAATTACTGACTGTAAAAACAGTTCAAGGGGTTCGAAAGCAGAAAAGTCCATACTTGAAACAAGTAAAACAGCTTAATTCAAACCACTGAAAGGTTGGTATTCCTACAGAGTTTACAACAGTCTGGAAGAATTGGGATAGTTAGTGCTGAACTAACAGCACAACCAACTCCTGGTGCCTTCCTTTTTTTTCTTTTTTAACACTTGTGGATCTAACAGAGCTGGAAGCTTCCTGAACTTACATGCTTACCAAACCAGTAACCAGAAAAAAAAAAAAAAAAAAAAAAGCATGCCCTATAATATATAATAGAAGGTGAGGACAACCCTGTTGTCCTTCCTGACATGGTGTTCAGCCCTGGCAAAGGGCCCAGAAAACCAACAACTCATATACCAAAGCATGCCCTGCCCTTTGGGGATAAGTAGTCAAAGATGTGGTAGTGTCTATTAATATCAAGGTAGATTCTGCTAGATGTCCTGTGTGTATGTGTGGACCTGTCGAGGTCAGGTGATAACTTGGAGGAGTCAGCTCTCTCCTTCCACCATGTGGGTTCTTGGAATTGAACTCAGGTCGTCAGGCTTGGCAGCAAGCACCTGTACCGGCTGAGCCATCTTAACAGCGCTAGACAGATTTTTTTAAAAACACACTATACACATATTCTAGATATGAACACAGTATGAAAGGTATTATTAAAATGTTGATTTAAATGGTATAGCCAGCTATACTATTACACATTTCATATTTCACATATCCACATGTTTCAGTGTGGGTAACACATAAACACATATTCCCCATTTTACCATGTTGAATCAATGGAGAACAGCATTTGATAAGCCCAAGAAAGCTAAGTGGCTCCAACAACAGCACCTCACCCTGCCACTCCAGATCAGTGCAGAAACTTAGAGGAGGATTTCTCAAGAATGTGGCTCATTCAGCAAAGCAGGCTTCAGGCTTGCCAAATCGATGCCTCCTTGATTAGTCTTCTAAGGCACGCTGCAGCGACGGGCTGATTCAATAAAAATCAGGCATCATATCAGATGCCCATGCAGGGGCTAATGGAAATGCTGCATTCCTGGACCACATTCATCCCCTTCACACAGTGCATAACAGGGATAACGCAGACCGTGTGATGTCAAACCATTTTGTAATGTGTGCTCACCTTATAGTCATCTTACAGCGCAACACGGTGAAACCACCCTATCCCAAGAGCTTGTCACATGAAAGGACTCCCAAAGACCTGAGGTTGACACTGCAACCACCAGATGAGCACAGGGCTCCTCCTCCAGCCCCGGGAGGGAGCTCTCTGTGTGGTTTATCAACAGCAAACTGGCACAGGCTGCAAAATGCTGGGTTGCTGAATGCATTTTCTCACTTTACAGAAGCTGCAGCGGACTCCTTGCTATCACAAGGAAAAAACAAACCTCTCATGTGTGTGTGTGTGTGTGTGTGTGTGAGAGAGAGAGAGAGAGAGAGAGAGAGAGAGAGAGAGAGAGAGAAAGAGAGAGAGAGAGAGACTGAGGGAAGTTGGAGACCCTCTTCCAAAGATTTCATCTGTGCTCCTACCAAACACCACAAACCACATGAACACACTAACTCTATTGCAGTCGTCACCACCTTAACCTAAACCTGGTACTGCATCTACCAAGACCAGTCAAAGCAAAAGATTAACCCATGGTTCGCGACCATGCGTTTGTAGACAGGGCCAACCTGGGAGAAGAAGCCAGCGTTCTGTTTGTTTTAAAGGAAATACTTCCTAGCGCATATTTAGGACTCTGAACTCTGCACACCGGGCCACGTGGTTGGCGATAATCTGGCTCCCTCCTGTTAGTCAAAGCCACCTCTTTCCGCCGCCGGCAGCCCGGGGCTGGGTAACCGACACCGTCACTTTCAATCAGACCGGCTCTCGGAGTCTCTCCTCACAGAAATCCTCCGGCGCAGGAGATCGGGGGCGGGGAGAGCCACTGGGAAAGTGGCTGGGGGCCCTACGTGTCCCTGTAGGCTTTGGCTGAAAGGGCCTCACACCTGTGGGGCCTACGTGGCTCTAGCTGCCCAGGTGAGGCCCAAAAGAGACTAAGTAGGAGAAGCCTGCCCTTCCAGGAAAGTGCCTTCACCTCTCGCAGTGCGCGCGGGCACAAGAGCTGCGCTGCCCACCTGTAGCCACAGCAAACAAACTTTCCGCCCCTTTTGGGTGGGAAGCATCGGATCCCCTACGCCACCCTCTGGCTCGAGCCGGCAGCGCCCAAAGCAAGGCGGGCTCCTCACCTGATACCCCTAAACCACAACCTGATCTGCACCAGAGCTGCTGAGGCTTGCGGGGTGGAGGGACTTAGCTGGAAGCTGCAATTAGGAATTTGGAAGAAAGGGGCTTGGAAATCCGCGCCCTGCTCCTTTACAATTCCACTTCTCAACTTTGCCAGCAGCTGTCCTCCGCAGCGCGCCCTCAAGCCCCTCGGCCTCCCCAACGCCGTCCCAGGGAGAAGGGCGCCCGGAGATCAGCGGGAGCCCGAACACTCACAGCCGTAGCGGGGCCGTTGCAACGACGGCAGCTCTTCGTGCGGCATCCTGCGTTGCTCCGGGGGCCCTCCCGGGGCGCGCCCCCCGTGGTTTCCCTCGCTGGCCAGGCTCGCGGGCTCCGCGCCCCGCGGGCGCGCTCCGATCCCACCACTGGGCTGCCCTCGCCCGGCTTCTTGGAGCTGGCCGATCCGCTCCCTCGATGCTCTTTCACTCGCGCCTGCGGCGGCCGCGTCTCTCAGACACCGGGGCAAAAGTGAACTCTCTCCTCCCTCGCTCGATCGCTCGCCCGCCCGCCCGCGGGCCGCACCGCCTCCCCCAGCAGGTTTCCTTTCTCCTCCCGCCCGGCCCCGTTATTCACCGCGGTGGGAGCGCGCCGCCGAGCAGCGACCCCTACTGGCCGCACAGCGCAGCGCCCGGTTGCCAGGACCCGCCTCCTGCTAGAGGAAGGGGCTGAGAGGCACCCCGGACCCCTGCAGCTGGAGCCCCGCGCACAGATGGAGGGCGCCTTGGAGCATCCGGAGGGTGGAAGTGAACCAGCGCAGGGAAGAGCAAGAAAAACCACAGCAGACCACAGGCACCCTGTTCGCCTGGGTGTTGCTCAGTGACTGAGAGACAAACATTGCAGTTCCTTTTCCTCTAGAGAGATTGCACGGGGACAACCCTCACACACTCACCTCCCCACCCCACCCCCGAGCCCCGTGTACGCCTGCTTTTCGCGTTTAGGGTCTAAACGAAAGTTGTTTATGACTTTTGGTCTACGAGACACAGGATTCCCCTTTCTTGACAAGAAACGGTAAGGGTGAGCTCGTGCACGGGCTGCAGGGGCAAGATTAACAGCCTCCAAACAACACTCAGAACACAACTGCCAGTCATCCGCCCACCCCTCTGCCAGCCCGCCCCCAATGTGCAAAACTGTCGCTCAGGCCCAGCCGGGGTCGGGTCGCACAACCACAAACCCCTTTCCGGCTCAGCGTTTGAGACAGAAACCACAAGTAGCTGTTTTAAAAGCACGGGTTTCATGCGGTTGCTTGGAGCCTGGAGGAATGTGGAACCCCCCCTCCTAAACGTGGGCCACTGCTTTTTCACAAACGTGGGGCATGTGGGTGATCACATGACTGAAAAAAAATCATCAAAAGAGAGGGTCATAAGAGATGATATAGCCAAAGAAAGGTGGTCTAGCGACACTAGTCACCTTTAATTAAGCAAATCTACAAAGAGCGGCTAGCTGTTTTCAGGGTGACACAATGAACTCTTGAAACTTGAAATTCAGAGTCTTGGGCCCCGCCCTGCCTCCAGTTCGTTTGGTCTGGGTGAGGCTCATGAACTTGCATTTCTCACAAGTGGCTGAAGTTGAGCCAGCCTATGAGTTAGGTGCACAGGAAGAGGAAAGTCTCATCGGATGAGAGCGAGAGGATTCCCCACCCCCACCCCTAGAGACTTGGATTCTCCTGTTGGAATGAGATGAAAGGGATTTTCCTCCCCTCAAAAGTAGGTGCTTCTAATGCTAAGAGCAACTCGGAGGGGAAAACGGCCACAGATCAATGATGCTCATCCAGAAACTAGCCTGCTAGCCAGGCTTCTTCCACGTCTCAGACAGGTCAATGATGCTCATCCAGAAACCAGCCTGCTAGCCAGGCTTCTTCCACGTCTCAGAGATGCCATGTGTCTCTAAAACGCACTGCGTATTCTGTGCATCAAAGATGAACTCCTCACACATCAGTTCTGAGGATGAACATGAGGATGCAGGCCCTCAAGAAGGAAATGATCTATGTGTCTAGAGGTGGGAGGAAATCGCAGTAAACCACAATGGCCTGAGAAGGTGGTGTGATTTCAAAGCGCGGTGTCAGGTGGACTTTGAAGAATAGGCAAGAGTTGGGTGGAGAACATCCTATCCTAAGAAACAGGCAAGGATGAGGGCCATGAGCCAGAACCTGAGCATGGGCTGGGAACCTGTTACTAAGCCGCAGAGAACTTTCTGAATGTCAGACCAAGTGCGTTGATTATGACAATTAAGGGACATTTGAGAGTCCTTAAAGGCATGCTGGGGTATTTTGTTGTTTGTTTATTCTTGAGACAGGATCTTGCCCTACTTGTGACCCCACAGCCTCAATCTCCCAAGTGCTAGGATTGCATAAGGGCTGCAACAACTACCCAGGACTTGTTGGTTTTGAGCATGAGAATCACAGAATGTTCTGGACTTGAGGAAAGGTGAGTTCTGGAGCAGGTTACAAAATGTATTAGAGCAAACAAGGTGGAGCTGCTGATGTTGGGTGGAAGGGGCTATAGCAGAAAGGAGAGCTTCTTTGAAGTTGACCTCAGGAAGCATGATGCTTTCGTGCAGACAGGATGCAGGTTCTTCAATGCTAACAGGGCAATCACACATGCTCATAGGTGGGCTGGAAAGAGTGAAATCTATCCTCTATGTTTGCATAAACACTAAGATGTAAGTGGAAAGATTGTAGTTCTAAGCTAGCCAAGTGCCTACCACAGAGCCCGCTTTAAAATTTTTCACTTTCTCACTGCCTTGTCTGGTAGTCCGGCATAACCCTNAGGTTCTTCAATGCTAACAGGGCAATCACACATGCTCATAGGTGGGCTGGAAAGAGTGAAATCTATCCTCTATGTTTGCATAAACACTAAGATGTAAGTGGAAAGATTGTAGTTCTAAGCTAGCCAAGTGCCTACCACAGAGCCCGCTTTAAAATTTTTCACTTTCTCACTGCCTTGTCTGGTAGTCCGGCATAACCCTACCTTCCTCAGGCAGGGTTATACTTGTAAAGTTCCTCCCTCATCTCCTACCAAGGGAACTCTTTTGTTTTGTTTGCATGTGTAGATAGAATCTGGCTATAGGCTGGGACTACACTCAAACTCTCCAGCCTCTGTCTTCAGCCTAGGAAACTTGCAACTTTAAAAAAAGTAACTATGAGATTGCTTATATCAAAAGAAGACAATAATATGCTTGAATCAAAACTTTAACATACTACTTCAACATCCATTAGCTTTAAAACTGATTTAAGGGCCAGAGAGATGGCTCAGGAATTAAGGACACTTACTGTTCTTACAGAGGACACAGGCTCAGTTCCGAGCACCCACATCAAAACCCACAATGATCTATAATTCCAGTTCCAAGAGATCTGACACCACTTCTGACCTCTGCAGGCACCACACACATGTGACATTTATAGCCTTACAAGCAAGAAAAAGACTTGCTTTATCAACATAAAATGAACATAAACAAAACTTACAGAAAATGGTTTGATTTTCCAATAAGACAGTGCTATTGATCACTTAGCAAGTCTGTACAAAACAGTGGCTTGCTGATATCTTTTAAATCACCAGTAAGTGTGAGGCATGAAGAAAAGACACTTGGGCTTTTTCAAAGGATGGGGAGATTTTGTGTTGTTAAAGTTTTCTAATTTGTCCCCCATTCCACAGACAGAGAGACTGCAAGAAGAAACTAGAGCTAAGCTTTACTGCAACGGAGACCTCTATCTAAAAAGGAAATCATTACAGCTCAACATCAGATTAAAAGAAACTGAATCAGAAATGAAGGAAAGAGTGTTTCTGTTCTAAGAAACAGAAGTGGGAGTTGAAGTACTGGGAGAAAGAAAATGGCAGGACCGGATTCCCTTTTGTATTATTTTACAGACAAGAAAACTGAGGCACAGCCATTGCCACAGCCAAGCAAGAACAATTCCTGCTTCCTGGGGTCTCTGTCAATTGCTTTTCTTATTATACACATTTGTTTGTCTAGATATACATTATGTTTTTTTTTTATGAAATCCTTTCCCCCTTCACGAAAACCTATAATTTTGGACAACTTTCAAATATTTTGTAAATGTTAAATCAGTACAGTCTTCCAGCCATCTTTTAATCTTTCATCTCCTGCCCCTCTTTGCTTCAAGGATAAAGTTGCAAGTAAATCAAAGTTGGAAAGACTGTCTAACCTTGATTGAGTGAATTAAACAAAACCACCCACAATGTGATGATTATTCCCCCATTTCATAGTTTAAGAAAGTCAGAGCCCAAATAACTCCGAGAAAGTAATTCCCAGGGTAGCCTGTGAATGAAACTCGTTCCAAGGGCAGAGAGCAGCATTGCTTGCCAGCCCCACGCCCTTGATTGTTCGTCTCTCTTACCTTGAGTCAATTCTCCCAACTGCATTCACCACTCAGTATGTGCCAGACTATCCATTGATTATTGGTCACCTTCCTTTAGAACATGAACTTCTTTATTTTTTTTCTTTTGTTTCATTACTCAGACAGGGTCTTATGATTGTAGGCAGGACTCCTTCTCTACATAGCCGAAGATGATCTTAAACTTCTTCCCCAACCAGGGGAGAACATAAATTCAGTCCCCCAATACCACAAATTATGCAGTTTCCCTGCATCTGGAGAAATCACAGGGGTCAGCATATCTGGTGTGCAGTGGATAAGCCTCGCCCTGAGAAAGCCATCTTCTTGATCCTGGTATCTCCCCTGCCAGGTAGGTATGAATAGAAACTTCTTGACAGCTGTGACTTGGCCTGAATCTTTACTAATGTGCCAAGTACTTCAGGGAGTGCAATAGCACTTAGTTATTTTGTTACAAAATCGACTGTATTAAATTCTTACATGTACCCTTTCCTGTTCTAGCGATAATTGCCACTCTCTATCCTCCGAGTCTCAAAGGCAATAAGCCATAGGGCTGGGCTCACCCAGGGTGTGCTTTCCCCAGCACAGAAGTCCAGCACTTGTTTCATAGACTGATCGTGTGTACTATAAGTTTCAGCTTTTTCACTTTGGGGAAGCACAGACTCCCACCCCACCCCCAATCACCATTTAGTTGCCATTACAAAGAGTAAGGAACCTGGATGCTTCTTTGGGTCCCAGCTGTAGTTCCCATTGTAATTTTAAGGTAGTCCTTTAGATTTGTGTTGGCTTCTTTATGTGTGACTGGGGTGCCATCAGAAAGGTGCTTTGGGGGTTCACTTCCACATAGCTACAGCAGCAAATGCCTCCCATAGCTATAAGGGGGAGGAGGGGTGCCTTCACATATCTATACAGCTCTGAAGCACTCTTCCCAAATCATCTGTGCCTTCGCATTGCCTGTAATTCCAAGTTCTCATGCATGGCTCAGGAAGCAGGAGGCCCTGACTTCCATTTCCCTAGCCTATTAATATCTCCCTAATAAAAGGCTGTCTTCATTAACTCATGGAAGAAAGATTTCTAGCTAACCAATGAGAAATTGCACACCTTGAGAAAAGTGTCACTAGTTAGGGTCGGAACATGGCTCGTGAAGGAAGCTGTGTGAGAATCTGAGAGCGAGTTAGTGAGATAATGCCAAGGAAATGAGACAGAAAGTCCTGCAACCTCCATTTCTCCTGCAACCTCCATTTCTCCACAACCTGGGTTGTTCTAGAGCGTGCTTTTGTGTCCTTCTCAAGTGTAGTAAAAAGCAGTACGCTTACTTCAGATTACCCTAACATTTTACTTTTATTATTCAAAAACATCTCCAAGCCTAAGTTGTGCTTGGGACTGTCTACATCCTTAACGCATGTGAACTTTGCCCTTGCTTAACCCTCAGGATATAAATTGTCTGATGCCCCAATAGAGTTGGCTTATGGCATGAGACTTGAAGTCTGCATCCTTTCTAGGCTCCACTCTCCCAGGTTCACGCTGCCAACTAGAGCAGTAACAGTTACCAAGGAATAAAAATCATCACACCCACTGGGTTGGCAAAAATGATTAATAGTTAACAAGTGTGAAGAGTCAGGGATGCTGCAGTAGTGGCGGGGAAGCAGCATGTAGAGCAAGCATTGCAGGCTGGCCGCCTCTAAAGTGAAGACGCACGTTTCCAGTGTTAAACAATCCCCTGTCTGCTAAGGGCCTCGGTGGAGCAGCCTCACATGCACAGATGTCCACCCCCAAGGGAAAACTGAACACAATCAGTGTCCTCCTGTGGCAGGATGGATACATCCGTGGTGCTATATAACACAGATACATGGACACAGTATACATGACATCATTTGTGTGCAATTATAAATACACAAATTAATATTACATAATATATGTGGAGGTTAGGCACTTAGTAAAAGCATAAAAGACAGGCAGAGGGGATGCACTATTTCAGAGAGGCAGTTAACTCTGAGAAGCTAGGGCAGAAGGTAGAGGACATCAAATCTATAACATTTTATTTCCTTCTTTCTTTGCATGAGTTAACTTCTCCCTTTATAGTCCAGGTTGCCTTCAAACACATGGCCATCCTTCTTCCTCTGGCTTGTTTTACCCTCTTTCACTCGCCCAATCCCTCAATACTGTGCTTTGAACTCAACCTCCTAGGTAAGTGCCAATGAGCCCCATCCCGATCCTATTAAATTAAAAACAAACAAACACTCCAATCAGCAAATAAACAGTTGTATTCAGGAGGCACAGTCAGGGTGATGGTTGGTCTTCATTACAATTTGACTGGATTTGGAACCACCTAGGAGACATAGGTTAATCCCACTGGGTAAAAATAAGACCACTACCACACTTTTAAAGCCAGATTTAAGGCAAGCTGTATTAAATACTAGCCAGGGTGGCAGACACTGTCCAGGTCCATACCTGGGATTTCCAGTGAATAGCACCAAATTACTTTAGTCAGCTACTTATAAAGGCAAAACCCTTAAGATACGTACTTCCTGCTTTCATCCAATTGGGGCCAAGCATACATCCTGATGTACTTCCTGCCTACATGTGATCGAGCACATCCCGTGCAACCAACCTTGTTCATAGAAGATATAACATGTGGATTGTTATCTTACATGAACAGCAGCCCCCAACATTTTGGGAAGGTATCTGTCCTTGGGCAAGTGGGGCTTACAAGTTAGAGGCATGTTTGTTATATAAATCTCTTCAGTGATTTATTTTGTCACAAAGAGAAAAGTAGCTAATGCACATAGGCATTTGATGTTTGCTCTTGGATATTCTTCTCTATGTTTGGATTTTTTTTTAAATGATGTCTTGTGCTTTTACTTTCGGTCTTTTTTCCCCCCACTTTGTTTTGTCCTATTATGGTTTGTTTTTTAGTTGTCTATTTGTTTTCTAGTGAAAGAGAGAGAAAGAGCGTTGATTTGGGTTCCAGGTAAGATAAAGATCAGGGAGGAGCTGGAGAGAAGCCATGATCCAAATGTAGCATATTTTAAAAAATCTATTTTCAATCAAAAATTAAATTATGAATAAAAAGTAAATAAGCATTTTGTGACTGTCTTTAAAGTAGAAATTATGTCATTTTCTTAATTTAGCATTTTTTACTCCTGTGTTTCATTTCCTCAATAAGACAAATCTATATTGTTTCAAAACAAAACCCCATTGCAATAAATGACAGTGGTGTGGCAATAGCAACAGGCAGACACACATATCTTTGTAGGAGGTGCTTATTGTTGGTTGAAGTTGTGGCATATACCCCCAAACTCAACTATTTCTTAAGGTGCAGCTGGGCCCATTCCTGATAATCAACTTCTCCATTTGAGGGATTGGTTAGTGAGTCTTCAATGTCCTCTTAGAATTTGACAAGGGATTTTCTCTTTTCTCTCACGTGGTGGAAGATGGGTCATGTGGCTGGTCTATTGTCTAAGCAGAACTTAGCACACAGTCACACAGCCCCTTTCATTGCAAAGCCTACTCGGGAATTTTTATAGCTTAACCAGCTGTTAATTCTCAGTGTCTGGTTAGGAGTTAATGCCACATCTGGATCTAGTCAGCCTGGGGCCATTTGTGAAAGTGAATGGTGCACCAAGGCACATCCCAGCATGGAAGGCCTGCAGCACCCAACACTGCCTTTTGTCAGGCATAAATACAAGTGTCACCTCACGCTGGCTCTGTAGACCAAGTCAGAGTCATCCCGGTCCACCCCACCTTTTTTTCAACTACTTCCTCTGGATTGCAGATGCCATTCCTACAGACATTTTCAGTTACTTTTGTTCAAAACTTCCAGCCTGTTACATTCCTCGGGATCCTTCCCTTGCTGCAGCTGGTGGGTCGCTAAGCCCCAGGGGCATGGCCTTGTGAGTTCGCTGTCCTGTTTGAACCACTACCAGCACTCCTACAGGTCTGCTCTGAATTCTGACTGTTGTACAGATAGATGGACAGCTCCCAAGAGCCAAACCCGTGTTCTTTTTGCTCTTTCCAATTTGTTTTATTTTGCTTCCTTCTCTGAATCCCTACACCAAATCCGTTCACTGGCATTCTCCTTTGAGCCTTTAGCACGTGTCACCTTAGCTGCTGTTTCTGTTTCTATTGTTTCCTTTGATTAGAAAAAAAAAGTTGGTTCCTTCAGTAGCCTTCTTTTGCTCTTATTTTCCATAACAGTAAACAAAATGAGTCAACTCCAAGAATCTGACACAGAAGTGGGCAAACCATCACAGTTGAAAGCCTACTGATCTTCCATAGAGAGACTTTCCAAAGCTAGAATTTCCATCCTGGAGATGTTCTAGGTTGGGTTATCTTTTTTTTTTTTAATATTCATTTATTTTATTTATATGAGTACGCTGTAGCTGTCTTCAGACACACCAGAAGAGGGCATCAGATCCCATTACAGATGGTTGTGAGTCACCATGTGGTTGCTGGGAATTGAACTCAGGACCTCTGGAAGAGCAGTCAGTGCTCTTAACCGCTGAGCCATCTCTCCAGCCCTGGTTTTTCTGTTTTGAGATAGTGTGTCACAATATAGCCCAGGCTGGCTTCAAATTCTAACAGTCCTCTTGCATCCACCATCCAAACGCTGGGATTAGGTGTGTGAGCCACCAGGCCCTGTTTTGCCTACAGATTTTCAAAGACTAAAAACTATGAGCTTTCATGAACTTGGAATTTGAATTTCATGCAGTACATAGTAGGCCCTCAATAAAGGTTTTATAATCATAGTAAAAATGTCTTTGGGTCTTAGAAAGTGACAATGTCAAAAGGAAGTGTCTGTCTAGAGGGAGTGTCTGCCTACAGGAAGTGTCTGCCTACAACTTAGGAAGATTATCATTTGATTTCCACTATTTCCTGGTCTGGTCAGTAAAGCCAGCGAGCCTGAGAAGTCTGGTTTCATTTTTGCTCAGATTTCTGCATTATAAGCATATTAGAAGAATGTTAGAGTTCTTATTCTACCGCTTCCTACATTCAGTATTTTTGTGAGAATTTAACATGAAGAACAGCAGCCATCCTTGCTCCGGATGGGGTAAGAACAGACTCTCCCACTGAGTGAGGCTCGGGGAGAGGCACAAAAGTCATCCGAGACTGATGGAGGCCCTGTCAGTGGAAACCCCTCCTGTCTCTTCACTCTACTCTCAAAGTGCTACATGATGTCTAGTCATCTGTAAATTATGTTAAAATTAATGTACTTTTTTTTCACGTTGGGAGTGAATTCTACAAAGAATTTGGAGAGACATGAGAAAGAAAATTTTTTTTAAAAAGTTAGTAATTTATTAGCAAACTATAATGTCTTGAGTTAGAGGCAATAGTGCAGCCTGTGCCCAGTGCGCTGAGGGCTCTAGCATTTTTTCCTAGGATCTCTCTCTCTCTCTCTCTCTCTCTCTCTCTCTCTCTCTTTCTCTCTCTCCTCTCTCCCTCTCCTGCCTTTCCCTCTCTCCTTCTTCCCCCCCTCAAACACACACACACACACACACACACACACACACACACACACGCACACACAGTGGTGAATTGAGCTCTGAGTTTTTAGAGTTTACACACTCTTGTAAATCTATTAATTAGTATATACTTGAGGCCTAAAACAGTGTTTCATTGAAATTGTATAAGGTGCTCCTTCAAAAAGCATTCTGCTAGAAATACCATAAAAGGATTGTGCACTGGGTGGGAGGTCTGTTCTAGCAAGCAGTAAAACCAAAGATTAAATTTTTTGACAACCTGGTCCCTGTTCATATGCAGTTCATTTGGGGGTCGTTCCACACCGCCCTCAGCCCAGAAGAGCCTTTGTTCCCTATTGGTTTCACTTCTAATTTTTACACTCATTTATTTGTAAACAGATTTACAAATAATACGTTTTAAATTTTAAGTGAATTTTCTTGCTTTAGTCTATTATTCAAATGTGCTGGCTAGTTTTATGCCAACTGACACAAGTTGAAAGGAAAGAGCCTCAACTGAGGAAACACCTCCATTATGTCCAGTGGTCCATGGGGGAGGGCCCAGGCTGCCGTGGGTGGTGCTATCCCTGAGCCTAGGTGAGTGGTCCTCGGTTTTATAAGAAAGCAGACTAAGCAAGCCATGATGAGCAAGTCAGTAAGCAGTACTCCTCCATAGCCTCTGTGTCAGTGCCTGCCTCCAGCGTCCAGGCCTGCTTTAGTTCCTGCCCCAACTTCCTTTAATGGTGAACACTGATATGAAAATGTAAGCAGAATAAACCCTTTCCTCCCCAAAATCCTCCCCATGTTGTTTCATCACAGCAATGGTAACCCTAAATAGAACATAGCATTTTTTTTCTAGTCCTAATTTAATTACTGTTTTTCTGTGATAATTCTCAATAGTTTCAATTCAATTCAATTCAATTCACATTTAGGATCTAGTGTTTCAGGGTCTAGGTCAAGGTTCTAGTCCTTGGTCTCAAAAGTTATGTGTTGGAGCCTGCTGTGGGTGGTTCACACTTTTGTCTCACTTCTCAGAAGGCAGAGGCAAGCAGATGACTATATGTTCAAGGCCAGCCAAGGCTACATAGCGGGACCCTGTCACAGAAACAAAAACAACAAACAACAAAGTTAGGTGTTGGACCAGGCAGGGGGTAGTTGTGTGGCACAGGAGTGCCAAGACTGTTGTGGGGAAAACTACTGACTTCTTATTTGATCTGAAATCAGGTCTACAGGAAAGAACTCATGCCTGGTATTCGGTACTGTGTCAAAGGTTCATGGCTGGGGAAGTTACAGTCACTAAGGTCACTTTACCAATTTTATCTTGCTAGTTGAACATCTTTAAAAATGCCTCTTGAATAGTTATTTTTATACCTGTGGGTTGGTGCCTTGATCGGATTCGCTTATCCTTGCAGTGAATGGCAGTTGATGCAGAAACTCAGAGTCGCTGAGAACTAGTGGCTATTGTGTGCTAAACACTAAGGACACTCATGTCACCCCTTCCAAGGCTTTGGGAACATCACAACAGTGTGGGCAGGGGAGGGACAGAAAGAATGTAAAAGTTAGATGGTCCAGATAAAGACTGAAAGGCTGTCTTGTGGACATGACATGGCTGTGTTACCTGTGAACTCACAACTGCGGTTGCCTGCGCAGGGCACACAAAACTAGAGCACTAAACCTTAAGTCACAGATGAGGGAAGGGACTGACTCATGGGGCTCTGCTTCGGCTATGGTAGCCAGTGTTCTTAGGGCTGCTGTATAGGAGACAAAGTAATTCTTCTTGGTGGTGCACCCACAAAGGCGTGAAGCTACTCATTTTTCAGTGGATGCTGTCACACAAGTGACCCTCATTAAATCCAGTAGTGACAAAGTGAAAAAACAAAGACAAAAAGAAGATAAAAGACAAGGATTTGGCAGGAGGAGAATGGAGAGAGAGGGTGGAGGGATACACATATGAAACTGCCAGAGAATAAATAAATTTTTCAAAAATTGGATATTAGAATTTCATTTATAAAAGACTCAAACTTGTCCTGTGTATAAAATCCCTATTTCCAGGTACTTTTTATTTTTCCCCAAAGGGTTCTTGTGTTCCCATAACTTAGAACTCCTAATAACTCATGTTGCTTTGATTGACCAGCCCTCTAGTTTTATTCACTGCTAATAGTCAATACTCAATGTATTGGCCAAAGCAATGAATAACTCCAATTTCAGTTCTTCCCCCACATCAACTTCTTGACTCACACTGGAGTTCTCTGTTGATTTCTCACCTCTTCTAAGCTCTTTGATAACAGTGTACCTTAACAGGGAAGAGGATTCCAGCAATACTGGGGCAGATGAGCATCCAAACAGCATCTGGTTGCAATAGGAAGCTGAGTATTGGTAGACATGTATAAATTAATAAGTGCCTACACAGTATCTCCCACCCAGAAAAGAGCAGAGTAGTGGGGTAGCCGAGTAATATAGAATACCACTGTGAGATCTGGAAAGAGAACTCACTGTGATACCCCTGGGGTGAGGGTGGGGAGACACACCACGTAGCCTCTTAGAAAGCCACCCACATGCTTTCAATGTAAGATTGTTACTCCAATCAAATCCACTTCCAGAAATGGTCTTAAGAAACAAAATGAAATTCGGAGCTGACTCTCGCAGGAGTTTCCCCTTGCAGACAGGCCCACATGGTGAGGATGGATTCAGCCCTTGCCAAGTCCTGTTATATCAATAGACCATACTTCACCGCTCCAGCTCCAGGAACCACGATGGGGCAAAGTTACATCAACACATTCTAACAGCTCCATTGTCGCGGGGGGGGGGGGGAAGGGGGGTCAGGACAAACACAAGCTGCATAAATAGAGAGATGCTGGCTGACAGGCTACATCCAAGAAGAGATAAAAGAAAATTCTAGTGCTCCCAGGTGTTGTTGAGTTTAACACATCTTCAACACGTGTCCTAGGGCACGGCATGTTGCTGGCTTCTGCTCAGTCATTTAGAAGAAGAAAGCTTGGGCCAGAACAGAGCTAAGTGGTGGAACACTTGCTCAACACCTAAGGGCCCTATGGTCAAACCTCAGTATTCAGAAGAGAAGAAAACATAGATGGAATTCACTGGGCCATATCCTGCTTTTGTTAGTGGCTTTTAAATTATTAAAAAAGGACATTGTCAGAATGATTGCTTTCTTGGAGAAGAGAATCCAAGAATGGAGTAAAGAGAGTTATCCATCTTTTTTTGTAAGGAACTAGGAGAGAAGAGTGTGTATGTATGACAGACTTCCTGGATGGAAACAACGCATGCGAGCACACACACAAACACACACACACACACACTATCACCTTCACACTACACCACATAAAACACACAGACATACACAATACACACAGCACACATAAAGACACACACAACACACACACACATACATATGCACACACACAACACACACAGACACATACTCACACATACAATACATACAACACACAGACATACACACAACATACACAAAGACAATACAGCACACAAACATACATACACACACACCACACACACATACACAAACAACACAGACACAGACACAAACTTACACATACAACACATGCAGCACACAAACATACACACAGACACACAACACACAGACACACAACACGCAGGTACACACACGCACACACACTCTTTGTTTCCTCTTTGGCAGTCCAGGTGGTCTCTTCTACTTAGACTGTGTAGCCTCTGCTTCCTCCAGGCTGCTTGGACTAAGCCTCTTCCAAGCAGCTCAGTTCATCTGAGAGTCTTTGCAGCTCCACTTGTCTAAGAGTGAGACTGATCAGGCTAAGAGAAGAAGGAGGAGCCTAGTGAATCCGGTCAGCTTTAGTGATTTCTTGAAGCTAGTTTGAGTCATTTACTTCCTGTCTTAATAACTTTTCCTGAAGGATAGAATGCCTAGTCTCAGGGGAAACTGCTACACAACAAGATGAGCTGGCTGCAAGGGTGAAACTTTCCTCAAGAGAGAACTTTCCAGGGGGCTGGTGAGATGGCTCAGCGGGTAAGAGCACCCGACTGCTCTTCCGAAGGTGATAAGTTCAAATCCCAGCAACCACATGGTGGCTCACAACCATCCGTAACGAGATCTGGCTCCCTCTTCTGGAGTGTCTGAGGACAGCTACAGTGTACTTACATATAATAAAATAAAATAATAAAAAAAGAGAGAACTTTCCAGAAGGAGCGCTAGTATAATGGAGACAGCTTGCACATGGGAAAGTGCTGCAACCTCTGTTCAACACCTGCCCAGGATTGCTGGAGATAGGGTTTCAGTCTGCAGACAGCCTTTTAGCCTTCCTGTGGACTCTTGGCCACCAGGTTCTTAAGCTTTGCTAAACTATTCTATTGTGCAATTCTGTATATTCAATGGTTTACTTAATTACTCCTTTATGGACAACACCCTGCCTAGAAGAGCGGAAGGTTAGAAAGAGAAATATAAGCTAAGAGTACTGCTGTACACCTTTGATCCCAGAACTCAGAGGAAGAGGCAAGTGGATCTTTGGAAGTTTGAGGCTAGCTTGGTCTAGGTCTCTGGATCAAGTTTCAGGACAGCCAGGGCTACGTGATAGAGAGAACTTGTCTCAAAAGAAAAAGAGTAAACTACATCTGTTTCTTACAACAGCTCAGCAGCTCACTCTACTCTTCATCTAATGTTTATGCAAATCTGTGTTTTGGGAGGACAGCTGGGTCTAAATAACCTAGGGAAATTAATGAGTGGGTGGTGAAACTTATTTTATACTCTTGAGCAATATTGTAAATACTCATGAAAATGTTGTTTTACATCTTCAGTTTCATTTTAAAAAAATATTTTAAAAACTAAATGACTGGATTGGGAATGTAGCTTAACTATAGAAGCTTGCCCAGCTCATGAAAAGCTTTAGCATGATAATAATAATAATAATAATAATAATAATAATAATAATAATAATAATAATGTCAAATAGCTAAGGGCTAGAGATGCTTGCTTGGTGTTGGAGAGCTTGCTTCGTATGTGTAGGACTCTGGGCTTGATTTGAAACACTGCACTAAGATAAATAAAATAAAATAAAATAATTTTAAATAATCAGCCCAGTGTGCTAGCATGCTCCTATGATTCCTGCACTCTAGAAACAGGAGCAGGAGGATTGCAATTTAGAAGCCAGTTGTAGCTACAAAGGGAAAAGCTCGCTGGTATCATTAAACCTTTCACCTTACTAGATTCCTATGTAGCCCGTTTCTCTGGTCACAAGAGCAGAGTGATATCCAGTACAAAGAAAGATGTCTTCTCATTCAGAGAGTTGTCTGTCCAGTCCTGCTGCTTTTAAGACTCACAGAGAAGGACACGTTGTGCCTTCAAATGTTTCCTTTTATACTGAGTAAATATATTTGCTTCCAATTCAGGACTAGCCGAGAGTCCCAAGATGGAACACTCAGTGGCATTCAGCAGGAGAGTCCTGGATGTGACCTCTGTACAGCACTCTGAACACTAAAGGGGAAAAGTGATGAATCGATACCATGGGTAAACGACTCAACACTTTGTTGGCATATTCCTCATTTGGGGCATATACATACATATGCCTTGTATGGCTTAGAGAAATGACCTATAGTTTTCACCCAGCCAGGTGTCCCTGGTAGAGGGCATCAAGTACCTAGAGATAGGATAGAGAGCAAACAGATCTGGGGACCCACTTGGCAGCTTGGCTGGAGGGCATGCCTCAGTCCCACTAAGAGAAATGCCCAAGGAGAAGGCTCTTAGAGACCCTTGGCCTTTAGAGGCTGTTGGACTGCTACAGTGATTTGATAGAGAAAAAAGTTGGTGCATGATATGCTTGAAGAGGAAAGGAGGGAAGGTCAGATGCTTCCCCCCCCCCCNGGTCAACCTGAGAGTGCCCCTGTCACTTCTCAAGGGTGAGACAAGCCCCAAATTCCAAACAGTACTTGTTGGAGGGGTGGGAGTGTTCACACCCCAATGCCAGAGGTCGTTTTAGGAAAGAGGAGACTTTTCTACCTGGCATTCACTTCTGATGAACTACCCTCAGGACTTAAGGCTTCACCAGGCCTCCTTCCAGGGCTGGGCCAGCCATGACTGGTTTTCTAGCGTGTGAGGAGGCTACCGGAGCCACCTAGGGAAGTTAATAGAGCTCCAGGCTGGCCAAGTGCCTGGTGCTGCTTAGGGAAACATCCGACTCCTTCCTTGCCCTACAGGTACAGCTTCAAGGTCAAACAAAGCTGGAGGGTGGCAAAGACAAGGTTGCCAGGCAGAAATCTTGCAACCCTGGGACCAGTTCTCTGCCAGTTTGCCCTCTCAACCTACTTCAACCAGGACTGCTGCTGTATTCTTACTCTGAACCTCCCCCTTGCCTCCCCCCCTCCCCCCGCCAGAGTCCTCTGTTTACTCGGAAGTTACTGTATGAATTCTGAATATTTTTACCACAATCTCTAATGAGGCAGGGGGAAAGAAGGGGGAGAGAAGGGATGGTACTAAAGGGGAGGGGAAAGAGAGAAGAGAAAGAAGGGAGAGAGAAAGGAGAGAGGAGAAGAAGGGGAAGGAGGAAGAAGAGTGGAAGAAATCGGTCCCTTAGAGCTACAGTATTCCTGACTAACATCTCTAGGTTGTGTTTCCAGGAGTATGAGATTTGACCAGCCAAACTCAAAACATATCGTACACAATCTGTTACCCTACAGAGACAGGGCGGAAGGGAGCAGAGATAGGAACACAGAGCATGCAGTTCAATGCTCAAAAATAAAATTGATGATCTGCGTAAGTGTGAAGATTTTGATTCTATAGGGAAATTACGTAACCGAAATGATTTTCACAAAGTGCGGTGTGCCCGCTACACATCAGCTAAGGACATATGGTATCACTGAAGCACAGTCTGATGGGTTCTCAAAGGCCTCAGGAAAGGGTTAATACTGTACAACTGTTTGTCCAGGAAGTGTCAGAGTTTGCAGGGAGAAGGTTCTTTCTTGCAAAACCCACTGCTGGGAGTTTTAAACCACAAAGATAAAATTAGATCCATCAGGAAAAGCTTTCTGAATTTGTCATTTAAAATGGTTTATTTTCTGCATAATGGCAACCCACCCAGCCTTGGTCCAGACAGGACAACATCGTATTTCTAGCGTCTTGAGCTGCCTTGTTGCACGGCAGAAGCACTGGATGTTTGCTTGAGGGATGGATGAATGACAGGATAGACTCAGGAGCTGGCACGCTGGCTCTTCCGTCTTCACACATCCCTTCAGAGTACACCTCCAAGCCCAAGCATGACTGTGGGAGCCGCATCCCTCCTGCACTGGCTATCTATCTTAGTGATAATACTCTGCCAGGTAATCCTGGAAACCAGAATGGCTTTGCTCCTGTGACCCGCCCTGCACAAGTCCTTGGCACCATCAAGCCAGTTCTGTTAACATTAAGGGATGTAACACAGGCAAAGCTCTTAAGGGGCTGCAGGTACGGCTCAGTGGGCAAGCACTTGCCACCATAAGCAAGACACTGGATCAAATCCCCAGCAAGGTAAACAATAAAACAAAGCAAAACAAAGCAAAACAAGTTAGCAAAGTAACAAGGGGGGCAGAGCAGCTAGAAATTACATATGAAATAAATGCACTGGTCTGTCTCAAGAGACTAGTGTGTGTGTGTGTGTGTGTGTGTGTGTGTGTGTGTGTGTGTGTACTCTTGCACATATGTGCATAAATATATGTGAACAGCACAGGTCAACATCAAGTGTTATTTCTCAAGAAATAGCTGTCCCTTAGTTTCTGAAACAGGGTCTCTTATTGGCCAGGAGCTCACTCAGTATGCTAAGATGGCTGGCCATCAAGCTCCAGGGATTGACCTGTCTCCATTTCCCCAGGACTGGAATTACAAATGTACATCACCACTGTGGGCCTTCTCACATGGGTTCTGGGTATCAAACTCATGTCTTCGTGCTGGCTCCAAGGAAACTCCTACCAACAAGGCAACCTGGGAGTGCCAACACAGAAAGATGTAGAGCCTTTTCTCTCTCCAGAATGGGGCAGGTGCCTTCCTTCTTGACACACTGTGGAATCAGGTGGGACAGGGTTAGGCCTGGTGGGTTGGAGCAGCACTTCTCTGACAGCAGTATGACAAGTCACAGCACCCTGCAAGCTGCAACTCTCTCCACCGTCTGCCACGCTGGAAATCAGCCATCAGAGTGAGTTGGTTTTGTGCATGTGCCAAACAGACTTTGTTCCAAATCTACTTGTCGAAACTTCACTTAAGGACCTGTGAAGGTATAGAGGTGTGCAATGGTAGGTCGGTCAAACGAGGAGGAACTTAGGTCCTGTGGATATTTAACGGTCTTACTCTACTGTAATGATTGTCTTTCCTTCTTCTCCGGTACTAAAGGTCCTTCGACAGGACTGAACTCACCGCCCCGATGGTTCCAGCCTTGCAGACAGAGACAGGAAGGCAATGGAGAGGTCCAGGGAGGGTCTTATGAGATGGCTGGGAAATGTAGTCTTTCTGGGCTATTTCCTGATAGATCCTGAGCAACATGAAATCAGAGGCTAAAAAAACAAATCTCTTTAGAAATCAAATTCAGGAATGAAATGTTTCAACTTTCCACGTGGGGGTGGAATAGAACATTTAGTGGGCAAGAGAAGCATCTGGAAGCTAGGGACTCAGCGAGTGGCACCGCATGTGCTGGTTAAAACTGAGATCTCAGCTCTACCCTTCACTGCCCATCGGTGACTCAGATCTTTCCAAGTCCTGGCTTTCTCACTGCACAGGGGACAAACAGAGTATCTGGCTCAATGTGCTGTGAAGATGTAATAGTAAATCCTTAGCAACTTGGGAAGCCTGGTATAAGTTCAATAACTAAGCTCAGTTACTGGTAGTGACTTGCAAGGTGGACAGGGAGACAGGCTGCTCTGAGAAGCAGAACCAATGATGTATGGCAGAGGCAGAAAGGGAGCGAGAATTTAAAGAATTGACTCTTGTGGTTACGGAGAATAGCAAGTTTAAATCCTGCAGGGTGGAGACCCAGGAGGAACTGGTGTTGCAGTTCAAGCCCCCAAACAATCAACAACAGATTCCTTCTTGGTGGGTAGCAACAGGGGACAGTCTCGTTTGAGTCTGTGGCTATGATCAATACCACGGCCAAAGCAATATAGAGAAGGAATGGATTTATTTCAGCTTGCAGGTTACAGTCCACCATTGAAGGAAATTAGGGCAGGAACTGAAGCAAGAATATGAGGCAGAAGAATATGTCCCATGAAGGGACACTGCTGGCAGGCTTACTCACAGATTATTACTTGACTAGCATCCTTATATAGTCTAGCACTGTATAAGGAATGGTACTGCCCATAGTGGGCTGAGCCTCCTACAAATTAATCTGAGGAACCCTTCAGTTGAAACTCTCTACTCAGGTGACTCTTTCCTATGTCAAGTTGACAGTTAAAGCTAAGTGGACAGGAGCTATCAAACTCTTGTTCTATTTAAGCTTTCAACTTATTGAATGAGGCCCTTCATATTAAGGAACTTACTCAAAAGTGCCTACCGACTTTTCTGTAGTGGTAGTTGGTCTTTTAGAATGTTTATCTAATTTATTTGTTGTTTTTGAGATAGTATCTCTATATTGGTCAGGTTAAACTTAAATTCCTAAACTTAGAAGTCACCCCACCTCAGCCTTTTCAGAAGCTCTTAGAAGCTCTTTCTTCCTTCCTTCCTTTCTTTCTCTCTCTCTCTCTCTCTCTCTCTCTCTCTCTCTCTTTCTTTCTTTCTTTCTCTCTCTCTCTCTCTCTCTCTCTCTCTCTCTCTCTTGCAAACATACAGTTTTTATTTTTAATGAGCAAAACTGTTGAATGGACACTGTAACAAAAAAACCATAGAGACAACCATTACAAGAAAATGCTCTGTCTTTATTCCTTAGAAAAACAACGTGATGGTTTGTATATGCTCAGCCCAGGGAGTAGCACTATTAGAAGGTGTGGCCCTGTTGGAGTAGGTGTGTTACTGTGGGTGTGAGCTATAAGACCCTCACCCTAGCTGTCTGGAAGTCAGTCTTCCACTAGCAACCCTCAGATAAAGATGTAGAACCCTCAGCTCCTCCCATACCATGCCTGCCTGGATACTTCCATGTTCCTGCCTTGATGATACTGGATTGAACCTCAGGACCTGTAAGCCTGTCCCAATTAAATGCTGTCCTTATAAGAGTTGCCTTGGTCATGGTGTCTTTTCATTATTTTGTCAGAAGCTATTTCTAAAGGAATGTAGCACAACACCTGGCTTCAAGTCTACCAACTTAAATGTCTCATCTAAAAACCTCATAGAAACATCCAGAATAACGTTTGATCATATTTCTGTGCACTGTGGCACAACCAAATTAACACATGAAATTAACCAACTTTTTAGAAGTGACTAGCCCTATTTTATTTTTACTGATTTATTTAACTTGTTTACATTTGAGTTTTTGAGACAGGGTCTCACAATTATAGCTCAAGTTGGCCTTCAACCAAAGATCCTTCCATCTCAGCTTCCCAAATGCTGTGATTATAGGTATATGTTTTCACCCCCAGAAACTCACCCTCATTTTGCATGTGATAGTATCAGAAGACGTAGCATCTGGGACTGGGAAGTCCTTGAGGAAGCTGGTACCAGAGAAAAGGCAGTATACTCAGGATTTTGGGTTTCCTTAAGGCGGTTTGGTTCTCATCCTATGGGATACAACCCCTTAGAGGTTCAAACAACCCTTTCACAGGGGTCACATATTAGATACCTTGCATATAAGATATTTTCATTATGATTCATAGCAGTAACAAAATTTTATAAAGTAACAACAAAAATAATTTTATAGTGGGGATTCACTAAAACATGAGGAACTGTATTAAGGGGTCCCAGGATTAGGGAAGTTGAGAACTACTGCTTAAAGGGATAAGAACTGAGCTTGGGGCATAGCCTAGTGGCAGAGATCTAGCTAGGCATGCCTACATCCTGACTTCCATTCCCAATGGAGAGTAGCTACCGTCTTAGGTGTCATCATTTGCCAAAGATGCAGGTTTGTAGCATCTTCCTGAGATCTGAACATAAGTTCTTCTCAAATGATTACTTTAAATATTATTACACTTTATATCTAAATATTAAATGAGGAAGGCTCTTCCTGTGGAACAGTCTTCATTCTTCTGCTGTTTGCTTCTCACTAGATCTGGAGGCAGAGGGCCCAGAGTGGCAGCCAGTGGTCTAGGAAATTCTTCTGCCCTCTCTTGCCAACACTTCCAGGGGGGCTGCAACTGGATGCTGGGTATAGCTTTGACCAAGAGTTCTGTTGGTCCAGAGCAAATCGCACATGTGTCAAAGAGATGGATGACCCTCCTCCTTGAAGAGAGCCTCAGAGTCAAGGTGGATGCTATCCGTTCAAGGCGGGCTTGGTGGTGCATGCCCAGCAACCCCAGCATCAGGAAGTAGAGTCAAGAGCTCCAATAGTTTGAAATTAGTCAAGTATGGTAATACATACTTTTAATCCCAGCACTCAGGAGGCAGAGGTAAGCAGAGTTCTGTGAGTTCAAGACCATCTAACCTAAATAGTGAGCTCCACAACAGCCAAGGCTATGTAGAGAGACCTGCTTCAAAAAGCAAACAAACAAACAAACAAAAACAAAAAGGAGGAGTGCTTGAGATCACCTTTAGATAAAGATGGTCTATGGAATTGAATCCTAAGTCTAATTGATTTAAATGTTAATCATCATGCAGCGCCTCCTCAGGATGCCTGAAAAAGGCTTTAGAGAGAAAATGTGTGAGGAAGAAATGAGGTATCTGTAGGCATAAACCTACTTTAACACGGGTTCCATCTCCTCTAGCCCACCACCCAGCAGCCGTAATGGAACAGTCATTAGTATATGTGGGGAGTGGACCTGTTTAGCAATAGTTATTTGGGGTTGAGCTCAACCTTCTTTCTCAGCAGTTCAGTCCTGTAGCAAATAGCAAATACAAAAAAATCAGCAGCTGTAGATCAGTCCAGGCAGGTAGACACCACACATGAACCAGCAGCTGTAGTCCAATCCTCTTGGCTGGCAGATACCATGCAAGAACCAGCAACTGTAGCTCAATCCTGAAGAAACCACAAGGCTTGCCAACCAGCCTGAGACCATCAAAAGTGGCAAGAAGCCACAGGAATCTCACAAGCAGTTCTTAGGCAAGTTTCTCTCAATAGTGGCAGTAACACAAGCGGAGCTCAACAACTCTGTGTAAGGTAAACCAGTATGTTGTGGATTGATTCTAATGCTACTTCTGTTAATTTGGCTCCCGATGTCACACATGTCAATGTATAAGATGTTGAGGGTCCCTGCCCCTAGTTACTTTTGATTGGTGAATAAAGCTGTCATAGCCAATGGTCCAGGCCTGAGATGTGTAGGACAGAGAGACAGAGAGACAGCCAACAGGTAAGAGTCAGGGTTTGTGGCCCAGGAGGGCTTCAGGTCTGGGTCCAGAGTGGCCTGGATGGAATAAAGGTTTTAGTACATAATAATTTAGGATTATCAGAGAGGAGAGTGTGCTAGCAATGTGGAGGATTGAAGTGGCCCAGCCATTGAGCTAAGGTATATTAAAATAGAAGGCGCTCTCTCTCTCTCTCTCTCTCTCTCTCTCTCTCTCTTTCTCTCTCTCTCTTTCATTTGAAAGTCCAGAGCATTTGGGCAGGCAGAAAGGAATTCTCACAGCTGTTACCCAGGGAGTTCAGAGCAGATTAACATACTACCACAACTCTAATACATGCCTGTTGTTAGCAAAGCATAGTGAGCATAGCAAGTCAAACCAATGTTCCTTCTCCCAATGTCTGTGGGGTCACATGTATACTCCTTCATCACATCCTTTTACCTGTGTCTGCTTCAGAAAAACATTCTCTCATACGTCTGCTTTAGCAAGACATCCTTTCACCTGTGGGCCCCAGTAAAACATCATTGGACAGAAGTGACTTTCCAAAGAGACTAGGAGTTTCCACTCCAGGTATCAAACAGATTAGAGACTGCTGAGGACTCAGAAGACAGCACATATGGAGGAGCCACTACATTTAGCCCTTCAAACTACAGTAAAAACGGTCCACAGTAGGAAGAGAAAATGTGTGGAAATTCTAGGATTCAAGTTCAAAGAGGCCACTTTGGAGGATCTTTCACAGTGGAAAGCCCACGGGCTCTCAGGGACAAGAATAGAACTACACATGAGCTGCCTGACATCTCCGACAGCGATCTTAGGTGAACCAAACCCCGGGCAGAAGCTCTATGTCATTGAGGACAAAAATCTTCTCTGGCTTCCAAGCCTGTGGTGGTGGAGAGCCTGTGAGACGCAGCCCAGCTACTGAGCCCTGGGTCCAAAATGCTCATGCTTGCAAAGAGTAAGAGAAAGCAGCCCTGCCCAGTCTGCTTCACAAAGTCCTCGGGGGGAGGGGACAGAATATGCAGAGGAGGGCACCAGATAGGCTCCTGGGTTGGGGTGGCCTGTGGGCAGGCATGTTATGAGGATGTCTCAGTGCAACAGAGTAGCATGGAGCTAAGAAAGCTCACCAAGAATTTGTGAAATTCTGGACTCCAGTTCCTCAGACACCGGCTACCTTGGATTTTGCTTTGAAGCTGAGGGAAGGTCACCGGAAGGCCTATGCAGGTAGAAGCAGAAGGACCCCGACAGACCAGTGGTGAACATACAGGTTTGACTATCATGCACCCCTCTTCTGGGGAAGACGCATAATAAAATAGTAATGTGTATCAGGAAGTTCTTAGTGATGTGCAACTGTTATGGCAGAAGATTCTAGAAAAACTTCTGGAGCTCAGTTATCATATAAAACCTGGGCAGCCAATTCAAAACCCCATAAAAAATATTTCATGTCTGTATACTCTTGTATCCTTTTCACAGAGCCTTGCCCTGTGGTAGCTTATTTCATTTTTTTTTCAGAGCTAGGAAATGAAGCTAAGAACATGGATGTTGGGCAAGCATCCTGTCACTGGGTCGACTTCTTCTTCTTTACCTTCTCTTCTGAAATGAGGTCTTACTGGGTAGCCCTGTATGGTCTTTAACTCTGTAGCTTAGGCAGGTCTTAAATTTAATAATCCTCCTGCCTCAGACTCCTGAGTACTTGGGATTACCAGCCTACACGACCGGGCTTTGGTTTATTTGATTTTCATAGTAACTCTATGAACTGGTCCTTATGGGAGAAGAAATGAAAGCTCAAATTGGTACCCAGAATTTCCAGGGCTAAACTCTTAATTTTACTGATTCAGAACCTTTTTTTTTCTTCTTAATTAGACCAGGGTTAGAAATACAGATTCCTCTGTAGACCCAGATCCCAGAACTTCGGACAATGGCTGGGTCAGAAATTTTTTTTCATATTCCAGATATTTTGAGAAATTTCTGTTCAGATTGCACAGCTTATTATTATTTTTGATTCAACAAATGAAGAGTAAATTAGAAGCAGAAATTCAATTAATGGTCAAAGTAATATATTTTATGGCTTTGCAAGAAGCAGACAGACACAGCAAGAGAGAACCCTGGGAAACTCCAGGTAAACTTGGCATTTCTGGTCATGTGATCACAGACTGTTGTGAATGCTTGTGAGCGTTTCAAAGCATTCTCTACACACCAGGCATGATTCCGAGCATGTGCATACTTCACAGCCTTTATCCTCACAAACTCCCTCAAACATGAGGAACAGGAAGCACTGGTGAACATTGTGTTGCCATCGCCAGTGAGCACAGTGTTTGAGGGTGAGATACCAACTAATGGACTGAGTCAGAGACCAGTGGGGCAGGGAGAGGCAGGACTCCCCTGGCAAGGATGCTGTGTTGGCTTGAATGGCAACAGCCTCATGGGCTCACAAGTTTAAATGCTTAGCTTCAGGCTGATGGGACTGTTTTGGAAGGATTGGGAGGTGTGGCCTTATTAGAGAAGTTACCTCACAGGGACACCCCTCCCCCACTTTGAGGTTTCAAAGCCTCCCAGCTTCAGCTTGCCCTCTGTCTCCTGCTTGCAACTTGAGATGTGAGCTCTCAGCTGTTCCTGCCGCCAGGCCTTCCCTCCACCATTGTGGACTCTAACCCTTTGGAATGGTGAACCCAATAAATTCCTTTTTCTTTTCTTTCTTTTTTTTTTTTTTTTTTTTTTTTTTTTTTTTTTTTTTGGTTTTTCGAGACAGGCTTTCTCTGTGTAGCCATGGCTGTCCTGGAACTCACTTTGTAGACCAGGTTGGCCTCGAACTTAGAAATCCACCTGCTTCTGCCTCCCGAGTGCTGGGATTAAAGGTGTGCGCCACCGCCTTGGTCATGATGTTTTATCACAGCAATAGAAAAATGACCAGTACAGACACCCATGCTGCCTCCTTCCTCCTCCAGTTGCATACACGGAGGGCAGCTTCACTCTTGCCCAAAGCTCTCTATTCTACCATGCCGACTTCTCTAACTTCATGTGACCTTTTGCTATTACAGTTGTTCTTGGGTGGTTTCTTTTTGTAGTTGTGTTATTTCATTTTAGGATAGCTCACACCATAGCCCAGGCTGACCTAGAACTTCCTATGTACCCTAGGCTGGCCTCAGGTCTTTGAGCTACTGATTACGGCTCCCCTTCTTTGTCCTTAAAGCCACCGGTTCTTTCCTAGGATTCTCTAAAAGGGGTCAGGTAGCCCATACCTTTGAGTTACTCTTGTCTTCTAAAACTGATTCTGTCTGCTCTTCTCTCCCCCTCCCCCATTGCATTAATGACCTGAGCATCCATTCTGGTCATCCTGTCAGAGGGGCCATGGCATTCCTGAGTCTCTCTTGTTTTCTCATTGGTTTATCAGTCTCGAGGATGCTAACGTGTAAACACCTTTCCAGCCTCCGTACTTCTCTCCCTGTGTCTTAGTTACTGTCCTATTGCTGTGACAAGACACTGTGACCAAGGCAACTTATAAGTGAAACCATTTGGGGTGGGAGCTTGCTTACAGTTTTAGAGGTTAGTTCATTTCTATTATGGTGGAAACATGGCATCAGGCAGGCAGGCATGGTGCTAGGGGAAGTGGCTGAGATTTTCCATCTTGATCCATAGATAGAGAATGAGTGAGACTGTGCCTGTCTTAGAAATCTCAAAGCCTAGAGACATATCCCTTCTAAGAAAGCCACACACCCTAATCCTTCCTAAACAGTGCATCAACTGGGAACCAAACATTCAAATGTAGGAGTCTTGGGGGTCATTCTTATTCATACTGTCACTACCTCTGGTCACCACCCTTCTCTCTTGGCTCTGTGCAGTGGTGTCTTCTGTCCTGGTCTCACTCAGACTTTCTGCTCAGCGGGAAGAGTGATCTTTGTGAGCAAGGCTGACCTGACACTCTCCTTATAGACCCACACTGAGTCTTCAGTGCTCTGAAGATGATGTCTACACCCTGTATTTGAAGAGGCAAGGACTTCGGGATGTGACACTCACTGTGCTGGTATCACTTCCCAGCCTCCCCTGGTACTACTCTGCTAGGCCTGTCCTTTTCTTTGTTATGTGACCAATTTGGTGACCTCTGGCTCAGGAGGTCATTTCTCATTTCTTCAGTGTGCTTAGGCTCAGGTTGCTAAAATTCCTCCCCAGAGGAAGTCATAAGCACCGTGTACTTCTTCTAAGGTCCCAGTGACAAGTGGAGGCATTACTCACCACTTTGGAGAACCAAAGAGTTTATTGGGCTTCCTTACAGAACATAGGTGAGGGATTAATTACTGGAGTGTGGCACTTTAAAAAACAAGTGACTGTCCTGGAAAGCATTTACTTAGCAGGGATGATGACTGTCATAGCCACAAAGAAGGAGTTCCCTTCCCGAAGCTTCCTAGCAGGTTTAGTCTAGTCCCTCCTCAAGGCCAAGGCCATATGCTCTAAGGGATTGAGCGTTTTGGTTAACCCTGAATCTTGGGAGCTAGAGAAAATATCCTCAGATTCTTTTATAGTCCCTGACCTTGAGCACTCTCCCCAGATGGCATGCTTATAGTCCCTGACCTTGAGCACTCTCCCCAGATGGCATAAAAAATGCAGAGGGAAGGTACTCAAGGGAGGACCTGGGTGTGGTGTCCAATGTGTGTAATATCAGCACTCAGAAGGCAGAAGCAGAAGAATCCTAAATGGAAGACCAACCTGGGGGACATTCTGAGATGTGGTCTCAAGCAGGCAAGCAAGCTAATAAAATTGCCTTGAGAACACTCAGCAGGCTGTGAAAGATTCTGCTTGGACAAATGTAAGAGGGTTTCATAGAGGAGGTAGGCTCCTGGCTTAACTTTTGAAGGAAAAGTCAGAATGGGAAGCAATTTCAGGCAGAAGGCAGAGCTAGGAGGAAGTTGGGTTGGGATGGGGGTGGGGGGTGGAGGCTAGGAAGGCTGGGTATAAATGAGGGTGTGCAAATCAGAATGTGGTACCTAGATAAACCACATCACCCTCAACTGGGAAAGGATTAGACATTCAGATCTGGGTGCTCCGCTGGGTGTCAACTGTCATATTTTGAGCTTGGCATCTGTAGGCATTCATTTTCTTTTATTGTCTTTGATATCCTGGGGGCAATACATTTCCTTGAGTGTTGGTGCTGACCACGCCGCCAGTACTGCTGTTATGTTATAACCTCTGCCCATGCTTAGTGAGTGCCCAGCCAGGCTTGTCACCTCCCATGTGGCCTCTGTGAGTCACAATTGCTCTCTCACATGGCCCTTCCCAACTTCTTCCTGGAAATTAAAGCAGGGTGTGATGGAGCACACCTGGAATCCCAGGACTCTGTGGGCGGGGCAAGAAGATGACTGTAGGTGTGAACCCAGCTAGTCAACACAGTGAGTTCTAA
Organism: Mus minutoides; assembly: GCA_902729485.2. Lineage (NCBI taxonomy): Eukaryota > Metazoa > Chordata > Mammalia > Rodentia > Muridae > Mus > Mus minutoides. The sequence continues at coordinate 1,456,602 of LR749636.1, forward strand.
GTCAGCCAGGACTACATAATGAGACTGGGTTGAGAGGGAGCATTTTGGGAAAGGAAGGAAGGGTGAGAAAGGTGTCATATGTAGCATGTTCCAGGCACTCCCCACACCCTATGTTGGCCTGTTTTCTTCCATCACATTGCTCAGCCTCAACCCCATGTTCTGCTTTCTGTTTTCTTTCTTGTCAGCTCTTCCAGCCCCAGTAGAAGGTGAATTTACAAAAGCAAAGTCTTATGTTTCTTACTTCACTGGTATATTCTCCATGCTAGCACAGAGCCTGTCATGTGATGAGTGAATTATACCACATAACTTGTGATGGTTTGAATATGCTTGGCTCAGGGAGTGGTGCTATTAGGAGGTGTGGCCTTGTTGGAGGAAGTGTGTCACTGTGGTAGTGGGATTTGAGACCTTCCTTCTAACCATGTGGGAGCCAGTCTTCTAGCAGCCTTCAGATGAAGATGTAGAACTCTCAGCTTCTCCTCCACCATGCCTGCCTGGATGTTGTCATGCTCCTGCCTTGATAATGGACTGAACCTGTGAACCTGTAAGACAGCCTCAATTAAATGTTGCCCTTATAAGAGTTACTTTGGCCATGGTGTCTGTTAACATCAGTAAAACTATAACTAAGACAACCTCCTAGGTATCTTCAGTTAAATTCATTGGCTAGGCCATAATTTAGCCCCTAATCCAAAGGTAGTTCACCTTTTATTAGATTCCACAAGCTGAGCCTATTAAATCCTACATGTTGGGAGTTCACTAGACAGAAACTGACCCTGGATGGGGCCGGAGAAAGGCACCACTGAGAGAACCCAGAAGAGTGAAGAGGCAGAGAGGAGGATTGTGGAGGGAACCTGGTGAGAGGAGACAGGTGAAAAAAGAGGAACGGAAGAAAGAGGAGCCATCCTAATGATGGAGAAACTCCAGCCTCAAAAGTCCAGAAAATGTCTCAGAAACTGAGGCCCAGGTGAAAGGGATGATAGAGGCTCCTCTGTTGTCTCTCTCCTCTAGACAACATCCTGGGTGTCCACAAAGCCTGGCCATGGGGCTAGCATCCTTTTTCCTTAGCGACTAAATGTTCTAAAAGCAGCCCATCATGAACAAGATAACTCGAGGGCCTCCAGTTCCTTCACCATATTCAGTTGACAATACAAACCCAAGGGCCCATCTGACTATTATGCAGCTCCTGTGAGCAGAGCTGACTCTCCTGGGTCTCCTTTGCTGCCAGGAAGGAGCATGGCTGGGACACATGTCCTTGCCCCTTTAGGCAGCAATGCTCAGTTGTTGCTCAATAATATGTGGTTTCCTCATGGGAAACCTGTGTGACTCACTTTGAGTTTGTCCTTCCTTTTCACTACAGTGTGGGGAAAGGTCAGAGTGAGATCTTGTTCCTAAGCCAAGTCAGTAAACATAATCCCATATTTACTGTTCTAGCATGGCCCCGGAGCGGCTCTTTTGAGGCAGACCAAGGTGCAGTGGGGGGAGTCAGAAGTTGGAGTGTGTGTGAGGGGGAGGAAGACTGTGCCACCCCACCCCATCCCCACCCGCATGGCCTCCTTAAGAACCACCTTGTTACCTGATGTGCCACAGGGCCTCAGTCCCTCAGCCATTTATTGTCTCGAGTCATTTTCAAGGCATGTACCTGGAAAGTTTTCTAACTATGCAGATACAAGGCCAATTTTTCTAGTGTAGCTAGAACAACTCTAAAATCATTTTGTTGTGGCACTGCCTGGCATGGAGGGAGTTAGAGGCCATATAATCTTACTAAATGAAAAACACTGTCCAGATAGCATGATATCCAAGATGATTCACTACATTTATTATTATTATTATTATTATTATTATTATTATTATTATTATTATTATTATTATTGAGACAGACTGTCATTATGTAGACTAGACTGGCCCCAGACTTACGGAATCCACACAGAATATCACATGGTGGCTCACAACTATCTATAATGTGGTCTGATGCCCTCTGCAAATAGAGCACACATATACATAAAATAAATAAAAATTAAAAATTAAAGTCTTCCAACCCAAAATGCCCGGGACCAGATGGTTTTAGGAAAGATTTCGACTAGATATTCAAAGAGGAGCTATTACCAATACTCCAAACTATTCCACAAAATAGAAACAGAAGGAACACTGTCAAATTCATTCTATGAGGCCACAGTCACCCTGATACTTAAACCACAAAAAAACATGCTTGTGTATAGGTAGGATTAACATAGTGGAAATGGCCATCTTACCAAAAGCAGTCAACACACATTCAATTCAATTCCTATCTCTGCATCTCAAGTACTGAGATTAAAGGCATGCCAACATTCCTGGCCATCACTCAATGAGTATTGATCCTGTTCCACCAAATGTTAGTGACCAGACAGAAGTTCATACCCTCATAAGCTTCACTTAGCAGGGAAGATAAATACTAAATAAATAATTTTGAACAAGAGGGATATAGAGAAGGGGGAAGTCCAAAGTACCTATAGAGCTTTTAGTGGGGGCATTAGATACATTATTAGTGCCTGAAAAAGTTCCTTGAGACTGAGCAGGCATTCATGCTGGAAAACTACAATTCCCATGTGGCCAAGCTGTAGAAAGCATGGCGGAACCAATGACAACGTCAAATACAGTAGGTTTAGCTCTGCATCCCCCACCAGAATTTGGTGGATCAACAGCCGTTCCTCTCCTAACTGTACATGACAAAAGGCTTTTTTCCAGGTTATAAACAAGAGACCTCTCAGGCTTGGTTGTTCCTGTTCAAATGCACTCATTTATTTTGCTGTGGTAGAGATGAAACCCCCATCCTTAGGCATGCTAAACAAGTCTTTATAGTGCTTTCAGAGAAGTGTTGGCTACAGCCTATCACCAGGGCCAAGGCAATGGCTACCAAGTGAACCATGTAATCCCCGCAAGACTCTATGAACAGGCTTGTTGCATATTGAGGCAGCCCATACCAACATGCTAGTGAGAGAATAGGACTGTCTCTTGGTGTGACATTGACTTACAGGCATCAGCTAGCATGGCATTGGCCAGTTGCCCTCACAGGACAGATGGGCTGGGTATGCTGTGTCAATGCAGCTGGGAAACCTTACAGTAGGAAGTTCCCAAAGCCTGCTATGTGGTGACTTCAGGTCACCAGCATACAGTTCTGGCCCCTGAGAGAAGGTAGTGAGACAGCAGAGCCTGTCTTCCTTTTGCTACTGCATCCCTGTGACGAAGCTCACTTACCTGCTAGACCCTGGTTTTGAAGGAGCACATACAAGCACATGCGTGGTCCTGCCAGTGGTCCACATTCATGATCTGGCAAAGTTGGCTGTAGCTATATCTGGAAATGTAGCCTCAAACTTTCCTACAGATCCTGGCTCTAGTAACATCAGCACTGGTGGAGGGAGGAAATGCATGAAGCCTGGTACATGCCCACTGTATGCAGGCAGATGGGTGGTGCTCATTAGAGCCATTTGTAGAGGTATGTAAAGCTGAGCTTTGTAGCTGGTACAAGAGTCAAAATGGAAACCCAGGCTCTTCTGCCACCGTCCTGCTTAGCTTTGTTACATGCTCACACCTTTCTTTTAAAATGCTATCTACAGGGCTGGAGAGATTGCGCACAGCACTTAAGGGTGCTTACTACTCTTCCAGGGGACCAGAGTTCAGTTCCCAGCATCCACGTCCATGATTCACAAGCACCTCTAACTCTAGCTCCAGGGTGTCTACCACCTCTGACTTCGGTGGGCACTTGCAGCCTGGCTGTCCAGGAACTCATTGTGTAGACCAGGTTGTCTTTGAACTCACAGAGACCCTCTTAACTTTGCCTCCATGTGCTGGGATTAAAGGCGTGCATGCACCACCATGCCCAACTTCTAAAAGTGCACTTAAACTTTCAGAGTGCCTTCTACCTGTAAGTGTGTTGTTTTAAAGTCGAAACTGTCTTCATGGAGTTCTGCTTTATTTCAGCATCCCCAGTATTGAGTTTCTCAGGTTTAGTAATTTGTGTTTTCTGACAGAAGGTAATTATGAAGAATCCACTAAGAGAATACACAAGGTCACGAGGTAAAAGAGCCCAGGATTTTAACAGCCTGGTTAACATAGAGAACTTATCTTAAACAAGAAAATCACCATAAGATATTTTAAGCACTTGTTTATTTTTATGTAAGGAAAGAGAAACATCATTTTTATATCTTTATAAAACAGAAATGGCACTGTCTCCTTGGAAATAGTGAACAGATTTATTTTCAAAATGGCATCCTGTATTGTAGTCTTTACTTAATTTCAGAGGTTTCTATCCCACCTTTGACCATTCAGTTCCCAGATAAGAGACTCACATGTGCTAGAGCTGGGCAGGTATCTGTCCTCTTAGCCACTAGAATCTGCTTTCCCACCAAGAACCCAGAGTTACAACTTCCTATGTTCTATCTGGGCAGCTCTTAACTCCAATTGGCCGGCCCTTCTGGCATCACACATTAGAGGTATGAACCTTCACATCTAGCTCCTGGTACTGATTTTCACTTAAATAGAATCTCATCAGTGACTTACCTAAAGGGCTTTTGGTCCTCTTCACTGCGGGGGATAGATTTGAGAACCTGCTGCAATCTCTACATTCTGAGCAGCCTGTCCTTTCTGGAAGGAGGAGGGAGGAGAAAAGTGGGAAGGAGAAGGAGGAAGAGGAAGAAGAAGAGGAAGAGAAGACAGAAAAGATACTTGGAGTAGCAATTAGTAACCTTGGGGGCAGGGTGTGTATATATGATACAGATATTCAGGAGGAAGTAATTTTGAAATTAAGATAATAATCATAACTTTCTTAGAACAATCAAGTGATAAGGTTGGAGATAGCTCAGTGGTCAATTCAAGCATGAAGACCAGCACTGCAGTTTCCAGCGTTAGCAAGGTAGAGAGGATCCTCAGAGCAAGCTGGCTAGCTGAGCCAGTCAAACTGAGCTCTAGGTTCAATGTAGAAACTAGAGAGCAACTGATGAAGACATCTGATGCCCACCTCAGGCCTTCACATACACACGTACATGTGGCCACACACGTGAATAGGCATGCATGCACACCACAACACATAGACATGAAAGGAAAAAAAAGAAATAAAGACTGAATGCCTGTTGTTTATTACTCTAGGGCAGGACTTCTTAAACTTTCTCTACTTATGACTTCGTTTTTGTCTCAGGTATGCAATATGTATAGTTATATTGATTATATACTTATATTAATTAAATAGTCATTAACATATCAAATATATTAATTATATATGATTATAAAATATATCAGGTATATAGTTATATATAATATATTACATATATATGTATATATATTAGGTGTACTAATCAAACATTTGCTGATATTAAATCATAAGAAATTTACTTTAAAATAACTCTTTAGAATGCATGTAATGTTATCAGTTTTTAAAGACAGAGGCAAATCAGCATGTTAATGAGACTGATGCCCTGGTATGTTTTTACATAAAACTTAGATCTTGAGGCTTAGTTGGTAAAGTGCCTGCACTTAAGCATGGAGACTTGAGTTCGATCCTTAGTTTCTGTGTAAATCTGGGCACGGTAGCATGTACCCATATTTCCAGCACTGGGAGGCGGAGGCAGGAGGATCTCTGGGGCTTGCTGTCCAGCCAGGCTAGCCAAATTGCTGAGTGCTAGGGTCTGTGAGAATCATTGTCCCAAAAAATAAGGTAGTGAGCAATTGAAGAAGAGAGCCAACATCAACCTCTGGTCTCCACCCACACACGCACATACGACCACACGTGCACAGAATTAAATCTTCATTAAGTATCTGACATTGTAGTACTTTTCATATTTTTCAGTTGATTTGATTTGTAATTATCAACAGTGGAAATGTTGCTTCACAAAGATATGTAGTATGAAACAGCAGAAGTGTGTTTAGGACCATTTCAGAAATGGTTGGGAATTTCACCCTAATCTGTAAAATGAATATTATCTGTTTATTCATTAATGCTGAGAATTAACATGATAGCAATTATTCCTTAACCAGTCAGTTCCCCAAACAGCCACATAGAGACCTTGTACTATTTCAAAGCTTAAGCCTTAGCTGGGCAGACTCTCAACTAGTTCATCTAAATTAACCCAACCACCTAGCCCCATCCAGCCACATGGCCAGGTATACCCTTCTGGCTTGTAGTCATTCATACCAGTTTCTCCTATCATCTCTCCAGGTGCAAAGCTTTCCTCTTTCTCCTTCCTAGAGTTCCTGTCTTCCTCCCAGGAAATCCTGCCTTCCATTTCCTGCCCAGCTAATTGGCCTCAGATTTTTATTAAAGCCAATCAGAGAATTCCTTAGGTATGTGACGAAAAACAGAGACACAACTTCGCACTGCATACTCCAACAATAATTCCAAACCAAAATTCATGAAACTCAGGTCAGTGATTCAAGTAGCATTGTAAAAATCAAACATTCCAGCATTATCTACTCCGAAGATAAGCTGTTCTGATAACTACATGAGAAAAATTGGAAAAAGCAAAGATCTTTTTCTAGAATTAAACCATTGCTTCTGTAAGAGCAGAAAGCTCATATGAACAGTAAAAACCCTGCATTTCAGAGCATGTAGTAGCCTCGAGTCCTAGCCCAGGCTATTTGGGCAGTGATCCTTGGCAGGACAATGGTTAGGACAAAGGCTGTAGTGCAGCGTACACATGGCCTAGACCAGAACCCTGGTTTCCATCCAGTCACAGGATGCCCCACAGGTGAACGATACCAGAAACTCCTCAGTTTTTGCTACATATCTGATTGTGAGTTAAAGTTGGGCCATTGTGTATTCAGAAACCTGTTCTGTTTTGCTACAGCTTTCATGACCTACCACTTTCAGTTATGTAATGCCTTTGAGGGTCATGACCCACAAAAGTACTGTAGGGATAGCATTGCCAGTGATCATAGTGGTGAGTAGCTTTCCCAAGAAAGGCAAGTCATAGCCTCATAGCCGGGGAATAGTAGTAACATTTGGCATTGAGGAATGGATTTCAGAGCAGTCAGGGCTCATGTCTGGATGGCTGATGCCAATGGTCAGACAGAAGAAACACAATGTCCTTAATGGCTATTGCTAGCAGTAGCTGCTCAGGTCACCTGCTTATCTCTTAGAATCAGGTCAAATCATGAGTTTTGATGACTTGAAATTTGAGCTGTGGGGAATTTAATAGAGGCTACAATGTTTTCAAATCAAATGAGCAGGCAGCCATCCATTCCACTGGAGTCTTTTTTGTTCCTTTGTGCTGTCAAGGCTCAAATCCAGAGCTCTGTGCTGTCACCGACTCCTGTCATGGTACACTGTTAAACTACTCTGAGCTTGCAGCGGGTCATCACGCTTCTCGCCCCCACCAGAGTTCTTCGCATTCGCAAATGAAAAGATACACATGTGCAGCCTTTATCTTTTGATAGGCCTTAACTAGCTCAATGGTCAGGTCTCTGCTGAACCTCCACCTGGCTAACTCCCCTCCAATATTCCTGAATTAATGCTTATTAAATCTGTATTTCATCTCTGTCTACCCCAGACCCAATCAGGGGAGAGGCCCGTGAGGCAGCTTTCTCCGATGCTTACATGTTGGTAGGCTCTTACGTCAGATCTCTTGCTTTCCTGCCCTGGAGACGGTTCTCCTTCCTCTTCTCTTCATCCTTTGTCCAGAAAAATCTGAAGATTCTGCCTGTCTCTCTGATTAATCACTGGCTGTTAGTAACTTTATTGACCAATCAAAAACCAACTGGGGACAGGGACCCTTAGTGTCTGGACACGTAGATTCCCATCTGATTTTAGGAGCCAAATTAAGTCAAAGCATTAGAGCCAATCCCCAACAGACTCTCCTCTAGTTCTGCTAGAATCTCACAAGAAGCCAAGACAGTGATCGCTAGACTTTTAAGATCTATCAGTGAGTGATCTCCATGGGGCTTTTCAGGGCTTGCTTTACAGAGTGGGGAAGGAATGATGATGTTAAGTCTGATACTTAACTTTTTATTCACCCATTCATTCACTCATTCATTCATTCACTCCACTCATTCATTCATCTACAATAGTCACTGAACATTTACAATGCCCCAGGTACCTTCACGGCACTGGGAATAGAGGAGCAAATGAAAGAAACAGATCCCTCTGTTCTCATGACATGAAAATTCTACGGAAGGGACACAGAATTCCAAGTAAGTGCATATTGTACCAGGTGATGAAAAGAACTACCTAAGCACACTGAGGTGACAGGTGGAGCAGAAGGACATTTTAAATGGCTTGAAGAATAAAGCTCTGTTATGATCTTACCTGAGCAGACATCTGACTGGAGGACCGGAGCAAGCCTTGTGGTTCTTTGGAGAGAGCACTGCAGATATGCTCAGGCAAAGGCAGGCTCATGTAGGACCATACTGTGGTGTGTGAGTGACAAGATTAAATGCACTGTGCCTACTAGTGGTGCCAAAGAGTGGCTTTAAGGATTGGTCTTAACCCACAGACAGACATTAGGTAGAGCTCTGGGAACCCTGTGGAAGATAGGGAGAAAGAATTGATTGTGGGAGCCAAAGGGGTGGAAGACACCATGAGAACACTGCCCACAGAATCAACTAAGCAGGGCTCATGGAGCTCACAGAGACTGAAGCGGCAATCATGGAGCCTGTCTGAGTCTGAGCGAGGTCCTTTGTACATATGCTATGGTTGTGTAGCTTGGGTTAGGATTAGGGCTCTCCTAACAGTGAGGGTGGGGTTTGCTTCTGACTCTTGTGTCTGCTCTTGGGAACCTTTTTCTTCCCCCTGGGTTGTTTCATCCAGCCTGGATACAAGATTTTGAGCCTGGTCTTTTTTTTTTTTTTTTTTTGGTTTTTCGAGACAGGGTTTCTCTGTGTAGCCCTGGCTGTCCTGGAACTCACTCTGTAGACCAGGCTGGCTTCAGACTCAGAGATCTGCTTGCCTCTGCCTCCCAAGTGCTGGGATTAAAGGCGTGTGCCACCACGCCCGACTTTGAGCCTGGTCTTAATGTAACTTGGTATGCTGTGTTCAGTTGATATCCCGGAGAGGCCTGCTCTTTTCTGGAGGGAAATGGAGGAGGAGTGGATCTGGGAGAGAGGATATGAGTAGAGGAGGGAAAACTAAGGTTGGGAAAAGAATAAATAAATTTTAAAAAACTGAATTGGTCTTAAAAGGAAGCAGTCCTCTGGTTTGAGTGTAGTGATTTTCTCTTTTACATCAAGAAGGTTAAGTTCTGAAATAGTTCTAAGAAAGGAAGCCCACACCCTTTAATGCATTCCAGTGCTGGGAACTGGCTCTATCTTTTCTGGGATGCTTTCTAGGAAACCTGTTTATCTAGATCAGCAGTTCTCAACCTGTGGGTAATGATTCCCTTGACAAACCTCTATCTCCAAAAATATTTACATTATAATTCATAGCAGTCGCAGAATTACACTTAGGAAGTAGCAACAAAAATAATTTGATAGTTGTGGGTCACCAAAACATGAGGAGCTGTATTACAGGGTCGCAGCAGTAGAAAGGTTGAGAACCGCTGCTCTAGACATTTTGCTACTTTTTCTGTGAATGTTGTAATTTGCTGTCGAGATAAGAGTCTTGTAGTGTTAGAACAGTTTGCAGTACAGGCTAACTTCAAACTTGCATTCATCCTCCTGCCTCAGCCTCCCATATTCTGGGATTAGATGCATGCATAACCACAGCTGCCTTGGTCTAGCACATTGAATAAAAGTTATTAAGCTGTTTGTTCCCAGTGACTCGGTACTATACTTTGTGGAATGTTTCTAGCAAAAGGAGAGAGGAGGGAAGCAAAAATTGTCGCCAAAGCTCTTTACAGGGCTTTATATATATTATGTGTGAGCATTTTCTAGCAATTGTAATTCTCCACAATGGAAAGAACAATAAAAATAAATAATGAACATCAGCATGCTCAAAGTTTATAAGGCCATAGGACTGGCACGTGGGGACCACGGTAATAAGTGGAAATTTACTGTGTGGAGTGGGAAATAAAAGATGCAAGCCTGATATTTATGCTGATTAAAATTATGAAAAAGATATTGATGGCCAAAAGAGTATGAGGAGAGCATCAAATACACAGCCAGCTTTGTATCTAGATAGACTGTGAATTCATATTGGATCTTGTTTTCCTCCTTGGAGCTTTACAAGGCAGGATTTGTTGTTATTCTTGTTTGTTTATTTGTTTGTTTTCTGAGACAGAGTCTTATGCAGTGTTGGCTTGTCTCCGATGTGCAGCACCACAACTGGGCAGTTTTTTTCTAAGGTTTTAGCATCCACACATTGCAGGTTTCTGAGAATGCAGGACTGTTCCGTAGGCACTCAGCAATGGTGAGGTATTTGCACGTGGAATCCTGAGGGACAAGGCGTGGCTTGCTCAGTGACCAGGGCTATGGCTCAGCCAGACGTTGCTTGTTGTGATTTTGGATTCGGAACTATACGTACAGATCCACAGGCTGGGACAGCAAACCAGCAGAAGCTCTAGCAGAGGCAGCCAATGAGAACTCAGCCAATGAGAGCTCAGCCAATGAGAACTCAGCCAATGAAAACTCAGGCTGCCATTTGGGATGAGGGGCGGGAGGACAGAGCTACTGCACAGGGCCCCAAGGACTAAGCTGCAAGTCTAAATGGTACCTACACTGACGTTTGTGTCAAGAAGCAGAAACAGTCCATGCCTTTAACCCCAGCATTCAGGAGGAAGAGGTGGACAGATCTCTGAGTTAAAAGCCAGTCTAGTCTACAAAGGGAGTTACAGGACAGCCAGAGCTGTACAGAGAAAACCTATCTCCTAAAATAAAATAAAATAAACAAACAAACAAACAAAAGAAACTAAGCAGCTTATCTGACTTTCTCAGAGGTCAGGTCAGAGGTCAGGGGTGTGAGATGTAAGAACCAATTGTCTCCAAACAGCTCGTTTTCTATAGCAACCAGAGTAAAGTTCCCTCGGCTTCAGTCTCTCTATAAAACAATCACGCACCACCACGCAGACCACGTACTTAGCCTTTCATGGCTTTCTTCCTGTTTTCTTCAAGTCTCCCCATTTTGGGGGCCTATATATTAAGCAAAATCCTTAGCTTTGTGTACCTACTATCCCAGCACTTGAGAGGAAGAGACTGGAAGATTTAGAGTTGGCAGTAGGCTTGAATATATGTATGTGTGTGTGACTATATATATATATATAGTCAGTTCCAGCCTAACGAGTCTGTGAGATACTTAGTGAGACACTGTTTTAAAGCCGAAAGCAAGCAGCAGAGACTTCGGCCACCAAAGAAATTCAAAAAACAAAAAAGCCAACCTTTTCATACTTGGACTAATGGAATATTTCTTTTTAAGAGAACGAAATATGCCCAATTCTAGAATCAAGTCAAATGTAAAAATCAAATAGACAGGCATGCTACACAGCTGTGGTCCCAACTACTCAAAAGACTAAGGCAGGAGAGTCACTTGACCCCCTGAGGTTGATACTAGCCTGGACAACACAATCTCAGAAAATAAAACAAATAAGCCTGCACAGATCTTTAAATAAATTTGTTGTAACTGTCCACTGTGGCAGAACTGAAGACACAAACTTTATGTGGGACAGCTGTCACACCGTCTGGATGCATCCCAGCAGCTAATTTTACAGTCATCTCTTAGTGGGACGAGGGACACCCGAAAGCAAAACACTGTGGACACCTTCATGTCTTTCATGTTTGCGGCCACTGGCCAAGTTTTCCCTGTGTTGTGTTTTGAGTACCATTTTGTAGAGTCTTGTTTTTAAGTTGGCATTTATCATCTGTTTTTCTCCACTATCACATAGACGACTTCTTCTTCTTCTTCTTCTTCTTCTTCTTCTTCTTCTTCTTCTTCTTCTTCTTCTTCTTCTTCTTCTTCTTCTTCTTCTTCTTCTTCTTCGACAGGGTTTCTCTGTATAGCCCTGGCTGTCCTAGAACTCACTTTGTAGACCAGGCTGTCTTCGAACTCAGAAATCTGCCTGCCTCTGCTTCCTGAGTGCTGGGATTAAAGGTGTGCACCATTATGCCCAGCCTACATAGACTTCTTGAGGAGAGAGTCCATACCTGTTTTATTTTATATTGCTTTCTACATCTACTTCTGCTCCATATTTACTTTCCTTATTTGTTTTTGAGACAGTCATTTGATATGCAGGCCAGGCTGGCCTGGAACTGTCAATCCTCCTGCCACAGCAGGCATTTGCTACCATGCCCAGCTTGATACTTATGTTTTTGGTGAATGAATAAACAACCTTGGAGCACAGCCATCTGAGGTCTATGTGGAGCCCTCTGCAGCTCAGCTGAATGTAGTTGCTCAGCTGCCCTGAACACAG
>LR749636.1:1468997-1502884 GCA_902729485.2 Mus minutoides
GAGAGGGAGAGGGAGAGGGAGAGGGAGAGGGAGAGGGAGAAGCTCAGCAGGAATCTCATGTTGCATGTGACCCTGGGAAGAAAGGGAGATTATTTCTCATCCTTGGGGATTCTCATATTCCTGCTTCCTGCTACTTCTCTCTTCTGTCTCTGCTTTCTATGGGGAATGAAGGTCTGTAGTTTGTAAAGCTATGGTGAAACTCCTCCAGCTTCACTTGTTTTCACTGCTTTATAATTTCAAATTGTGTTGACTGTGCTGGGAATGGAACCCAAGGCCTTGCCCATGCTGGGTGAATGCTCTATCATGGAGTGGCTCCCATCCCATCCCACCCCATTCCATTCCATCCCATCCCATCCCATCCCACTCCACTCCATCCCTTCATTTGTTTTTGTTCCAGGGTGGATGTCTAATCACTGAGCACTGTTAGCTTTGCTGCACATAACACCTCTGCCTTTGCAGGTCAAGATGGTAAATGTTGCTAAGTTAAATTTCAGGAACTTGGAAGGAGCTTAGGTCAAATGGAAACCGCAGGTCCTTCATGTTCCCTAACAAGTGTCTAGTGGGTGACCTTCTGACATTAGAAGGCCCAAAGTACGTGCTCAGAGCATGTAATGGCGTTTTCTATGGAGAGCTGAGCAGCAAGTATGTGCAGAGTGCTGGTCCTTTATTTTACCTCTGGTCATCTTTCCCTGTACACCACACCTGCCTACGTCTTTATCCTATGGGATCTCTTGCCTTGTTGCAGACTTGTGGCCAGCTCTACTGTCTCTGTAGCATTGGCTGCTGTTTGGAAGCTCATCGTTTCAGAGATCGGCATACTGTGTGAGACCAGTTCAATAATAATGGAGGAGGCAAAGCATCTTCCTGTGTTGTTTTTCTCTTCTTTCCTCTAGTAGCTGCAGGGCCCTAGAAGAAAATCTCTCTCTCTCTCTCTCTCTCTCTCTCTCTCTCTCTCTCTCTCTCTCTCTCTCACACACACACACACACACACACACACACACACACACACACACACACATACACACACACACACACACACAGAAAATAGGGGAAATGGTAACTCAGGACACGTAGGCTTGTGGCTGTTCAACTCTTGCAGCATTTTAATCAGGCAGCTCTCCGAGCAGCCTGTGAAGAGGAGGAGATGCACAAGTGGGAGCCTGGTGTCTGATCAGCGGCAGACCTCAAGGCTCTCACAATGCTGTCAACAAGAAGCTGCTTTCAGCTGGGTGTGGGGGGGACCTCTCTTGCTTGTACCTACTTAAAGCAAGTCCCCAACTGAACCCATGGGGTTCTTGTGGTATGCGGGTGGTGGCACATGCCTCCAGTTCCAACACTTACGAAGCTGAAGCAAGAGGACTTCTGTTTGAGGCCAGCTTTAGCTGCATTTGATCTTGTCTTAGAAATCAAGGACTGGGAATGTTGCTCAGTGATAAGAATGTCTAGCAAGACCCAGAGTTCAGTCCCCAGCATTGAGGGCTGTTGTAGCTACCGAAGTAAAGGCTAAAAGCATGTGTGTATTTTAGTGTGTTCTTGTTGGAAGTCAAGACTTTGGTGGATTTGTTGGTTTGTTTAGACAGGGTTCTTGTTCTCTAGCCCATGCTGGCCTATGATTCCCTACGTGCGTTCAGGGCAGCCTTCCAGGATAGGTAGTCATTCTGCTCCAGCCTCCCAAGTGCTAGTTACGTGTGAGCTGCCATGCTTGGCTCTAAAAGTTTAGTGGTACATAGAGTCAAATTCTCATATTCAGCCTCCTCTGGAACAGCTAGGTATTGGAATAAGTGTGTCAGGGAGACACAATTGAGTTAGTGTGGCATTTTTGATACAGTGCCCCCTGTTCTGGTTGCCACAGGAAGTCAGCCACAGAATAGGCAGATGAAACAGGAAGGAAGGTAGGTAGGTACTCCAGATCTGCCTGCAGGCCAGAGACACTCACTCCCTAGAGGTCTGGAGTGTTATATCCAATGTATCCTGGTTGAGTACCTCTAGGAAGGCAGCTGTGTCACCCAAAGTGGACATGCAATGCCCCCTCCCCTTGCTTCTGTCAGGACAATTCCAGAACTCTCTTCATCCTCACAGAGCCACCCATTACCACACACTAGAGATTTCTTCCTACCATGTCCTTCTGTCTTCTTAGGCAGCTATTCCAAGAGCACTCATCCACAGGTGGCTAAAATCCCTCTCTTAATCTGTTTCTAGGGAAACCTGACCTGAGAAGGAAGCATGGCAGAAGGGCCTTGTAGGTTAAAGGGGCAGCATAAATGTTGCCTGGCAGCGCGTTGCCTCTAGTTGATGTCTGTGTACTCAGGTATGGAAGGGAAGGAGGCAGGAGGCAGGAGGCAGTTGCAGGATCAGAGATGGCCGTGAATGTGTATACCAGGAGTCTTTTCATTCTTTGCCTATTCACACAACAGATATGAATCCCCGTGACTGCCGTGTGTAGGGCATGGTCCAAGGCGCCTTAGTACAAGTGCAGACTGAGTGGGATGTGGCTTAATCTCTTTCCTCTGAGATGAATGTGAGGGGAAGTGAAGTCATAACCATCACTAACCGGGACCACAGTGACTGTCACACAGTGGGTGCTGGCCTTGCTAACTCTTCTCTTTTCCCTCTTCCGCTCTGATGGTAGCATAGCAGGGAACTGACAGTAGCTATGAGGCAGAGGCACCCACTCATCATCAGGGTCACACCTAATGATTCCCTGGGCTTACTGCCGGTGGGCCGCTAGAGTGTAGGATCTAGAGCAAATTGCTGAAATTTCAAAAATTTTGCAATGGGGTTTAATCACAGCCATTGTCAAAAGTTAACTTGTGGAATGTTATAACTAAATAAATATTTTTTTAAAAATGAAGGTGGAGAATCCTTCGCACTTATCACTTCAGGGTTATTTTTCTGGCATTTGCTGCCACTGATGCGCTCTTAGTTATTTCTGTCTGCCGTATCTATCTGCCCCGAGGACGCCTCCCTTCTCCATCTTCAGAGGTTTTGCACTGCTGGTCCGAAATCGGTCCTGACAGGAGTTACACCAGGGGATCCTCAGACCCTGGGGAGGTGGCTGTCAAGTGTCTACCTGTGCGTGGCTGGCTTCATGCTTGCTTACGTAAGTAAAAGGAATATGAACTGTGCGATGTCACTGCATCTCAGATTGACAGCTGCCTCAGAGCTCAGAGTGTGAGCTGCACGGTGGTGGGCATTTGTGAGCAGAAACAACACACTCCATCATTTGATTGGATTTAGATAACATGTTCAGAAGTATGGAGCTTTGAGCCCAAACCTGGCACAGAAAAAAGAAAAAGAAAAAGAAAAAGAAAAAATAAATGAAAATATAGGAGAAGAAAAGAAAAACAAAAAAGAAAAGCTTAAAAAAAAAGAAAGAAAAGCTTTTTTTTTTGGTCATGAATGTGGAGATGTTATTTAGCTCAGTTGCTTTTCTATTTGATTATAATGGTGGCCTAACCCTTAGCTGAAATGCTTGAATCCAGAACTGTTCCAGATTTTCCTTTGGGTTTTAGAATAGCTGTATATATGTAATGAGGTATCTTGGGGAATAGTGTTTAGACTATCTAGGTGTAAAATTCACTTCTATTTTGCATATCTTTTACACACAGTCTTAAGACAATTTCATGTGCAACCTTTTTTCTTTCTTCTTTTTCTTGCTGTTGACTGAGACTAGGCCTTTGTGTATCTACCAAAGGTTGTCCCACTGATCTACCTCCACCCTTCCTTTATCATTATTGAAGATGGAGCTCCATCATATAGCCACGCTGGCAAAACTCTACCTGGTAGCTCAGGCTAAACTTGAACTTGTGATTCTCTTGCCTCAGCCTCCTGAAACCATAGACTGGGATTATAACCGAGCCCTCCCGTGCCTAACTTCTGTTCTTACGCAGTGTTTTAAATAATTTTGTTCACCAAACAAAGCTATGCAATGTGGAATTTTCCACTTGCAACATCATGCCAACGATTCTCCCAAGATGTGGAAGTGTGCTGGTTACTTCCGTGTAGCTGTGACACAAATAACTCACTGATGAAGGACTTGTTTTATCTCACACTTCCAGAGACATCAATGCACAGTCCTTGCTTCTGGGCCTCGGCTAGGAAGAACCCCATGAAGCCTATGGTGAAGCAAGTTCTTTACCTCATGGCCAGTGGGAAACAGAAAAAAGAGGTCAGAACTGGGGACTACTCGGAACCTTCTAAAGCATAACCTGCCAAAGCATAGGCAGCAAGGACTCACTTCCTTTAACTGCCCCCTGTCCCAAAGCTCCCAACCACATCCCCAGATAGCAGACGTCAGCTGGGGACTAAGTGTTCAAAGCATCAGCTTGTGGGCTGCAGCTCACTTTCAATTCCTAAGGGGAGCATTTCAGATTTCAATATGCTCAGCTTGGATTGCTTGTATTGGTTGGTGGGAGTTCTTTATCTTTTCTGGATGAGCATCTTTTGTTGTCGACTCAAATGCCAATGTCTCTGTAGCTCCCAGGATCACCCACCCTTTTACTGCTCAAGAGTGCTGTCTTTTGACTTGCTGATGAATACCAAAGAAGCACTAAGTAAATTCCAGCAGAATATAGATGGAAATGTGACATTAAAAAAAGACAAAAAAAAAAACAAAAAAAAAAAAACAAGGGCCGGAGAGATGGCTCAGCAGCTAAGAGCACTGCTCTTCCAGAGGTCCTAAGTTCAATTCCCAGTAACCACATGGTGGCTCACAGCCATCTGTAATGGGATCTGCTTTTATTGGGGAACACCCTCTTCTGGTGTGTGTGAAAAAACCCATAGGGTAAATAAATAAATCTTTAAAAAGCAACAACAAGACAGCAAAATTGATAGGTAAAGAGGATGTCTTTATGACCTTGAAATAGACAAAGACTTATGATCTTTACAGCACTAACTTAAATGGTAAGGTTGGTAACTTAGAGTATATTAATATTCTGAATGGTGCACATGTGTGTGTGCATGTGGTGTGTGTGTGTGTGTGTGTGTGTGTGTGTGTGTGTGTGTGTGTTTTGCTGGGGATTAATGTGAAATGCAAGTTTTTCCTCCAAGCCTCAAGCTCCTGGAATAACAACTCAGACTCAAAATATATTTACAAATAACTAGACCATATAGCTAGACTCACTCCCCGACTAGCTAATAACTTAAAATAACCCATTCATACTAAGCTACATTCTGCTATGTGGCTGATTACCTCTGCTCAGGTAAGATGCTTCTGTGCTCTCATCTTCCCCAGTGACCCTTCCCTTGCTTAGCTCTATCCCAGAATTCTTTCTGCCTACTGGATGTCCCACCTTTCTATCTACCCTTTTCTATAGGCCATGGTATTTTTTTTAATTGACAAATGATACATCTATATAATACACAAGATATTCTCTATCAGAGTAATCTCAGACCTTGTACATACTAGGCAAATGCACTCTGAGCTATACTCTTGTCTTAAAATTAGGACTTTCTAAGCATCAGAAGATTTGATTAAAAGAATATAAAAAGTCTTGTTATACGGGCTTGAGTAGATGAGTCAGTACATGAAGTGCTCCAGGGTCCGTGTTTGGATCCCCAGCATCTACCTAAAAAGCCTGGTGTAGTAATCTCAGTTCTGGGTGGAGGTGCACAAGGGTCCCCACTGCTTGGTGGACATCCCGTCTAGCCAACTGACAAGCTTCAGGGTTAGTGAGAGACTCTGTCTCAAAAAGTCAGGTGGAGAAGAGAGCCAGGAAGACACCTAGTGTACAACATTGACCTCTGGATTTCACACATTCACACACGTGGATTGCTACAGTCCAAGAATCACTGAAGGAAGACCCTAGACTCAGATAGTATTCTGCAGAAATTACTAGTGTGCAGGAGTCACCCATTTATCAAAAAAGTATCCCCAGACAAAGATGCATAGGCCATTTTTAAAAAAAAAAAAAATAGGGAATTAGGAGAATTTTAGCTAGGGTTAGTTAGGTAATGTAAAACTTCATTGGTGGGTGCTGGAGATGTTGCGTGGATTGCTTTATGATTGGCTTGTGTCCAGGTGGTCAGTAGACTGCACTCCTGTGTCATGAACGTTTAGCCACAGGATGATCTCAAACCATATAAGGCTGCCCAGCACAGATGGCCCATCCTGAGATAAGATATTTTGCCACCCTTGTGGTTATTGCCAGGCTGTTCTTTGGATGGGAGTTTTATGGCCTTATCTCCTCTGGCAGTTTTAGCTCCAGACTTATTCTCCCCAGGTCAGAGCAGTCATTGACTAAAGATCTGTTGTCAGTGGCTACCTCTGAGGAGCCCAGTCTGTCTCCCAGGGAATGGGAATAATTTTATTCCCAAGGTTTTTGGACCTTTCAGCATGTACAGCTCCACATGTATATCTGCAGAACACACACACACACACACACACACACACACACACACACACACATGCACGCACGCATGCATGTTATATACATTAAATATACACAATAAAACAATAAAAGAGTGTGTGCTGTGTCCTTGGATTTTATTAGTCAGACCTTTCAAACAAGGAAACATGTATTCTTATGTTGGGGGTGGGTTGGATTGGGGTGGGGAGGTGTGGTGTGTTTGCTTAGAAAGCATCTCTCAGTTTAGTGCAGGCTAAACTTGCTTCATTCTCTGCTTCAGCCATTTGCAAGTACTGAGATTATTGGCAGAAACCTTCCGGTTTGGCTGGGAACTGGATTGAACTTAGGTCAGCTCTAATCTAGAGACCGAGGTCTTATCTTTCGGTGGCACTATCCTCCCTTGACCACTATAGGTTCTGACCACAACGGGCTCCAGGCATATCACCAATGGCTCCTTGTGCTCTCCTCCCATAGGAAGAGATTGTGTAACACTGCCTTGGGTTCCGCTCCTCTCTGTAAATTATTCATTTCTTCCTCTACCACCTTGTTAACTTTGCCTATTGTGAATGGTTGATCTTTGGTCATTTTCTTGGGAAACTTTCTCCAGGTGAGACTCATGCGGCAGTGCCTGGAAAAAACTTGGAGTCTTGGTCAAATGTCTCAAGTTCCTTTGAACCCATAGGGTAAATGGCAAAGCCTTGGATAACAGGGGAAGGGACCGGTCCTCCATGGCTTGTGCTGAACTTCAGGATGGGTAGAGTTGGTAAGGCTCCCATATATGTTAGGCAGTCTTTCCCTCCTCCTTCTGGCTGTCAAAGCCCCCTCTGCCCTACACATACACACCCCACCCCACCCCCACTGTCATGCATGCCTATCCTCTCTCCCAGACTCTCAAATGCTGACGTGATGGACATGCCACCACACTTGGCTTGCCACTGTTTAGGGAACATTGGGCAATCATGGATTCCATTGCAACTTGTCACCCTGTTTGAGTGCTCTAAGGAAATCTGACTCCCATGATCCCTTTACTTCAGCAGACCTGTAGCAAAAGTGGGGGTGGGGTGGGGTGAGGAGAGCACCTTCTAAAGCAGACTTGAACCTGCACTGACCACCCAGATGCTCAGACAGGACATTATACAGGCTGCATCTCTGGAAAATGGGACCAGAGTAGAACTTGGGAGATGTGGTTGAGTGCCTTAGGTTTATGGCCAGAGTCAGTACAGACCTAGGTGTCTTCACATGTGCCCATCCTCCTGTCTCGGCCTTCCAACACACTTGGCTTGTCACAGTTTTAGGAACATTGGGCAATGCTGGATTCCATTGTAACTCATCACCCTGATTAAGTGCTCTCAGGAGACCTGGTTCCCTGTTGTAAAAGCAGGGAAGGAGGGGGACAGAGAAATCTGCCCCCTAGGCAGATTTGAACCCAAGCTGGCAGTTATAGGCTGCCCTTCACTGGGTGTGTGTGTGTGTGTGCACTAGGCACTTTGCTAGGCTTTTTCTGTACAGACGCCAAAGAAATCTAACTGTCATCATTTCTAACTTAAAGTTTCAGAAATGAATGTTCAAAAGCAGTAATTTTCACTTCCTCCCCACATAGCTGCCAAGTGGCAGGGTCAGGATTCAGATTCACATCTGCCTGCCCAACTTCCAGATTGAAAAGGATGTTTACCAGGAAGCAAATGCAGATTAAGCCTCCCACTCCCCCATTTGCACAGGTCCCTTCTGAGGGGCTTCGAGGGGTACAGCAGTATGTTCACATGGTCATAGGCTTTGGAATATTTTTGTACAATCGGGAAAATCACAGAGCAATAACGAATTGTTTCCTTACTAGGTTAAAACTGTTGCTTGGCCTTATGCTGCCTTTTCTCCTTCAACCTTGTCCCTGTGTTGGACAGACCTGGACCTGTGGGATATGTTGTGAGGAAGGAGTTGGGGTATATTCAGTTGGGGTTCAGGGCATGTGTTTGCCTTGCTCAAAGTCTCTTTGGTGGTTGGAGCCTGGATGACAACTGTGAGTGTAGTCTGTGTCTTAGACCTAGAAAGCATGTGAGAAGTGAGGAAGAAACAGAAGATTAAAGAGTAGCAGAAGCCTGCCCAGGTGCAAGAGCACATGTTTTGTAATTCCAGCACTCCTGAGGCTGAGACCAGAAGGTTGCAAGTACAAAGTCAACCTGAGCTATGTGGCAAGATATGGTGTTAAAACAAAACAAAACAAAACAAAACAAAATTTAAGATTAATGGAAAGCAAAATAGAACATTTATCTTTCTGTTTCGTCTATCTGACAAAGTTGTTGCTGCATGAAGTCATGAGAAGAATATATAATTGAAATCTATGGGAAGTAATTCTAGACACATATCATGAAGTTAATAAGACTATTACTATTTTTTCTGGATTTTTTCATAGTTTGTTATATTTATCAGTGTTTTAAATTTTTGTTTAAATTATTGGAGTTTCTTTACACATTTTAAAGAGCTACTTTTGTAATTAATTTTGTGTTTGTTTGTAGTTTTTGTTCCCTCCTTGGATTTTCTTTTTTTCTTCCCCAGTGCCAGGGATTGAGCCCAGGGCTTTGTGCATATAGGTAAGTGCTCACCCGCTGACCTATATCCCTGCCCCTCTGCCATTTCTCTTAAAAAGCACCCCACAGACAACCAACCAAAACTAGCTCCTGAAACTAGGACTGCCCAAACTGCTGTTCTTTAAGATGGAGACTCTCAGCCCCCCATCTCTGAGGTTCAGGGCTGTCGGTGCCAGCAAAGCATCGAGGCTCACAAGAGCCCAAGCTTTTAAAAGTCTGGAAAATGCTGCAGCTTTCCAGAAGGGAGGCCAGCCCAGCAAGGCTGGTTGGGCGTGGCCACAGGTTTTGAGGAATAAAAGTTGGGGCAGCTGTGACCGATAAACTTCCCATGGAAGCACTCCTTCCCCCACGGCTCCACCCAAGCCTGAATTTGCTGATGAATTTTTCCTGGAAACTTCGGTCTGAAGGGCACTTCTGTCCAGAGTGCCACCTGAGGTGAGAGCGTGCAACCAGGTGTATATGAGTGGTGACATCATGGACACAGGTTGCCTCTTCTGCCTTCCCATTGGCTCTTGAGCAGTATGGATGCAGGCACACACTGCAGGCATGGGCTACAGGCATTCTTGGAGCATTAGACTTTGACCTCAGACTGCCCTGCACCCTTTGTTTCCTTCTTTCTGGCCCTAGGAGTCCCTGTGGCTGCAGGAGCCTGGCTGTCTTCAGTAACTTGCCTCTTCTGTGGGGTTCACTTCTCCACCTGGTGTCTGGACTGCAAATTACAGGAGGGACTACAACAGTGGCTGGTAACATGCTCTTCCGATGCTCTAGTACTCCTCCTTTCCCTAGCTCCTCTTGAAGCCACCAGGGCTCAAGCTGGCCACTGTCACAGAGAAGCTTCTCAGGACCAGGGTAATGTGGTAGGGCTGTGGGTTGTTTTGTTGTGGATGCGAAGGAAAGTGTGGTTTCCAGTGTAGTTGTTAAGAGGAGAGAGGCAGAGGAGGGACATGCAGCCATGACTGTAAGAAGGGCCTGATACAGGCATCACAGGCTGGCCAGCCTGCCAGGGCCTGACTTAGACTTCACAGGCTGACCAGCCTGCCTTAGGGGCTGCCCTAGTGTTATCTGTCTCTGGTTTATGAGTGCAGGGTCCAAGGGTCAGTCTAGGACTGACCTCCCATAGTGTAGGAACAGCTCATTACAAGTGTAAATGTATGTACAGAGTCCATACTATCCTTCATGTGACCAGAGGCATGCTCAATCACATTCTATATATACATATGGAAAAAATGTGACCATCCACAAGGACAGCGAAGTCAGTAGCGCTTGAGGTAGTGAGACGGGCTGGAGTGGTCTTCCTGAATTTATAGGTTTATTCTCTATCTCTCAGGACCTCAGAACGTGATTATGTTCAAAAATATCTTTAAACAAAACTACCATGAGAGCGTTTTGAAGGCCCTCACCCAATACAGACCATTGTCCCTATAAGGTATCAGGGCCCAGAAAGGTACTGAGAGAAGAGCGTTTGATAACATCTGAATAAGGTGGCCACTGTCAACTGATACATAGATTATGGCAGATTTAATCAACTAATGCATGAATGTCAATAATCAGGGCAATTTCATTTACTAGACATCGATGACCAAGAAAAGACACATATTCAAACTACATTATGTTGTGGTAATCCACAGACTACTCAGATGCACACTGTGAGAATAGCTCCAACACCAGGCTAAGCCAGGCTTATAGATACTGTGCTAAAAACTCTTCACAGGGACCGGGGATCTAACTCTTCACCTTCAATGTTGAAAACTGAAGAAGCCAGACCATGCTGGTTCATACTTGTAATCCCAGCACTTGAATGGTTAGAAGCAAGAGGATCTGAAATTCCAGGCTCTCTTGGGCTATCTGAGACCTTATCTCACAAAAGGAATGGGCATCTGGGAGATAAAGTACTCACTATGCAAAAGCCAAAGCTCAGCCAAGCAGAAATGGCTGTTATCCCAGTATGAGGTAGGAACAGGCAATCTGGGGGCAAGCTGGCACGGTAGACTAGCCAGAATCGGTGAGCTCTGGATTCAGTAAGAGCTCTATCTCAGTAAATAAAGTAAAGGGCAACTGAGGAAACACCTGGCTTCAACTTCAGCTTCCACATGTTTGCACATGTGTGCACATGTTCATACGCACTCACTCAAGCTCACACACAATAAATACACATGCCTATGAGTTCACATCACATACAGACAGTAGTTCTCAGCCTTCCTAATGCTGTGACCCTCTGATACAGTGTCTCATGTTGGGGTGACCCTAACCATAAAATTACTTTCATTGCTATTTCATAACTTAGTTTGCCACTGTTATGCATTGTAATGTGAAATTTTTGGAGATAGAGGTTTGCCAAAGGGATCTCCACCCACTGGTTGAACTGCTGACTTGGAAAGATGCAAAGAAAAGAAGCAGACAAAAGAACTGAGACTCGTCCTTTTTCAACTTACCCGCATCCCAGCATCCTCTGCTTCCATCCCTGAAAAGTACACTGTCTTAGGCTCTCTTTCATTAAAGCCTCACCATAGAACAGGAAAAAAGTGAAAATGAGTGGACACTGGTTTTTATTCTTAAGTAAAGCCAAGACCTTGGAGATTCTGACTATGGTTTTGGTTTTGGTTTTTGGTTTTTAGAATTTCTGAAGCCTGCTGTGGTTGCATAGGTCTGGAATCTTAGCACTGAGAGGTAGTAAAATTGTGAGCCCCAAATCATCAGTAGTCCTAGTTAAGAAAACCTTTATTTTATTTTTTTAAAAAACAGGGTTTCTCAATACAGCCTTGGCTGTCCTGGAACTGCTCTGTAGACTAGGCTGTCCTCAAACTCAGAGATGCCTCTGCCTCTGCCTCTGCCTCTGCCTCTGCCTCTGCCTCTGCCTCTGCCTCTGCCTCTGCCTCTGCCTCTGCCTCTGCCTCTGCCTCTGCCTCTGCCTCTGCCTCTGCCTCTGCCTCTGCCTCCCAAGTGCTGGGATTAAGGTGTGTGCCACCACTTCCCGGTTGTTTTGATTGTTTGTTTGTTTGTTTGTTTGTTTTTAATGTGCCCAGATCTGGAAGGTTGAGATCTCCATGGAGCAATGGGATGAAGATTAGTAAATTGTGAATAAGGTTGCTATGGCAATGAGAGAGGACCTTGGGGAAAAGACATTTGGAAGAAATCAGGGTATGTACCAAAAGAAGGAAGCCTGCAGAAGGAAACGTGCCAAGAGAACTGTATGATGGCTGGATGCTCTATATTTGTACTATAGAAAATGGCGATCATCCGAGTCACAGGTGACAGTTGAGTGCCCAAAATGTGGCTAAGTATGACAGAGCCACTGAATTCCTAGCTGAACTTTAGTTTAATTATATGTGGCTCGTGTGCCTACTGGTTTCAGGCAGCCTGGTTCCAGCGCTCATGGTCCACTCTCTAGTTAACTTCTTCTCTTCTTTGTTCATGAAGCCTCAAATTTGTTCAGGCAGTCAGAAGCCACTCGCTTCAAAGGAGGAGAGCTCCTCTCAAGCTCTGTGGAGACACTTGAATCTTGACTGCTCTAAGCAGTACTCCAGATCCGACTGCCTGTGATAGGCTTAAGACTCTGCAGATGACTCAAATCCAGTCAACAAGACAGGGATGTCTGCTAGAGGACTCAGAAGTAAAAGGCTCAGGAAGAGGGAATAGTTACTTCTGACTCTTGGATTTTTATGTCAAGATATGCTGTTTAGAGATCCTGCTACTATTTTGAATTCCTGTGGGATGAAAACCAGCACATTAAAGAGAGCTGAACTAAAAGGGGGGAAAGAATCTGGGAGGTCATTAATGTTGTCAACTCACAGTGTAATTAATTGTTGGAGGAATTTCGCTGATGTGCGGCTGATGCTTCCTCCCTGAGCCAGCCTAGAATCTGCCAGTACAGCTAGAGACCGCTGATGCTGGACCAGGTGATGGTGTGAGCCATTCATTGAGAAAAAGACAGAATCATATCTGGTCACTTACGAGCCAGTGAGATGCTGGAAGGGGGAGGAGGATAAAGGTTTGCCCCATTCCTGTAATAAATGTGTTTGCTTTTGCCACTTGCTGAACTCCCATAGTCTGTGTCCTTGACTCAGTTCCTTCTTACCCCGACTCCCAAGGGTCTTGGTTGGGGTTGCAAGCAGCATGTGCTAACTTTATTGTTCATTAAAGTTCTTGGGAATGGAAAGAAAGTTCTTGGGAATGGAAAGATAGTTCAGTGGTTAGGAGTACCTGTGCCCGTCCAGGGCACCCAAGCTCAGTTCCCAGCACCCACACTGGTAGTTTAGGATGGTCTGCAACTGCAACTGCAGGGGACCCGATGCTTTCTTTTGTCCTCTTCAGGGACTTCCATACACATGTTGCTTATTTACACAGACAAAAAATGCAAATCCTTGGTGGGAGGCCATGATTTGAGCTGGTATCATGGCTATCCTGGAAACAGAGGTAGAAGGGTCCCTGGAGTGTAGCCTGTCAAACACAGCTAGACTCTGTATTAAAGAAGAGCAGGGGATACTGGGATGTTCTGTTAAAACCAGTCAAAAGTCTTCTTTGGCGAACAGCAAATATGTGTCTTTGCAGTCTCCTGTTGCTGCCTCTAATTTGAACACCGTCAAATATAGCCTTTCCCCCTCATTGTTCTCAAATGAATGTTCCAAACAGTCATTATCAATTAATTAGAGGTGATATGTGAGAGAGAAATCTGTTAAATGTTCTTGCTTTAGGGCAAAATAACACAAGCATCGGGTTCACCAGCAACCAGCCCCCCACCCCCACCCCACCCCCTACAAACATTTTCTTCATTGAGGCACTAGGTAACCATTGGAAAGTATTGCTGGGAAATCAACAGCCCAGTACCATGGAACCAGCCCACAAAAGCAACTAAAACTGGCCTGTACCAGAGGAACTGGCTTTCTCTGGAACCTAGGACATAAAAGTGTGTTTTTGAATTTCTTCATTTGGTTTGCTCCATCTCTCTACCTGGGATAGACTCTTTCTGTGTGGCCTAGATTGACCTCAAACTCTCAATTCTCTTCCTTCAGTCTCTTAAACACACACTCCCCATCCCCCACCCTCAGCAAAATGTGCTTGTGCTTTTCGAGTTATTTAGAAGGGACTGTCAGTCACACAGCCATCTTTATTTGAATATAATGGAGCAAAAAATGCTCTTTTATTAATCTGATGTACATTAAATACCTTTGCAGCTGTTACATGAATGATAGTTATCTGGCATATAAATATATACACACTTCCACATGTGATAGATCTATGCTGCACACGAGCTATCCCACACAGAGCATGCCCTGTCACAAGGATACACATGGCCGTCTCGGGACTTTTAGTGAAGATGCACTTGGCCCAACATTTTGGCAATCAGAAATGAGACACGAAGGAGCATACCAGGAAGATGAGTTCACAGCAGGGTCGGCAGAACTTGATGGAGACTCCAGAAAGCTGACATGGGAGTTACTGAGGGTCACACATGCAGCACAGGTATACACTACGACAGAGGGACTGGACCACACAGTGGGACAGCAGACAGAGCACTGAATATAGAAAAGAGAAAGAATACAACACCAAACACCCACACACCCAAACCAAGGACAGGACCGAGTTACCAAAAGCACGGTGGGGTTATAGTCTGAGGTGAAAGCGGACCTCTTCTAGGGCTTTCCTTTAGCTAGACCCTGATCAAGATCACATTGTCTGTTCAGTGGATTCCTGGGTCAGGCAGAGAATATAAAACCACATTTGGGAAAGTGCGTGAAATAGCTAACTTACTGCAATTCTCCCTGAAGGAACAACATCGAGGCCACTAGGTTCTCTGCATGGCTGGTCCTAGTCTGAGCCAATTAGGAATGTGGAGAGAAGCCTTTGAGTATTGACATGAGCACTTGCTAAATTTTTCCTTCCCTTGGACTTAGGAGTAATGTCATGCTGACTCACAAGCCCAAGGGTACATTCAACTCCACCTGGCCTGGATCAGTACATTGGGAGACCCTACCTCCTTCCCCAACAAACCCAGGACCCTGTGCACACTATGGAAGCATGCTACTGCTGAGTTATGGGAAGTTAAACAGTCCTCATGGCTTCAGAGAGTGGTACATTGGCAAAGGTTTGCCAACGCCTGGGGTGATATAGGGGTAGGAGGAGTCTGACCCCGTAGCATTTGTCGCTTTTCGTGCTGTAATTGTCACTGCTGTGGATGAGCTCAGCATAATGTCACTGACCCTGTCATTGGGACACCATTATTACAGTACTTCCAAAATAGAGATGTAATAGGCATATCATACTTTCCTCAAGGGCATGACTAAAACAATGTATAAAATAAGTACGAAGTGATGAGTTTTGAATATATATTGCTTTAAAATATAACAGATTTAATTGCAATGATGGCTACATTTCTTGACTGCCTTTCAAAACTTCTGAACCGTAAGCCACTGGCTCTAAGATTGAGGTTGAGCCTGTTCCCAGCCATGGCTGGCTTTAGATGACACCATCACCTCTGGTCTAGCTGGTCAGTCCTCAGAGCACCCGGGACCTGCTCAGGGTCAGGATTTCCTTGCTGTCGGGGAAGGTATTTGGCTTGATGTAAAAACATCTCTGAGTTTGAACCAAAGGCTGAAAGCTGTTGCCTCTTCTTAGCTCTCGATTTTCTTAGCTCTAGGGGCCATGCAAATATGGTAGGACAGGCCAAGTCTGGGCAATGGTTGTAGTTTAAGCATCTGGCCTTCAGCTCTGCGTAGGTATTTACACAGACAAGGAGTGCCAGAGACTTCTCTCTCTCTCTCTCTCTCTCTCTCTCTCTCTCTCTCTCTCTCTCTCTCTCTCTCTCTTGCTTCCTGAGGATCCAGAGCCCCAAAGATCCTTTGCAGATTCAAAACACTTGGCAACAACCTTGCAGCCCATTTCAAACTAAAACCTGTAAACTCCCTGGCCTCCTGGTATCAGAACCTGTTTTCTGGGTGGCTTATCTGCAGAGGCAAGAGACGGGGGAAAGTCTGCAAGACAGTGTGACTGGGTCACAAATCTCTACCATCAGAATGGAAACACCCCTAGGAGGGTTGGCTTAGAGGCTGGTCTCTGGCATGCTGAGGCCCTGAAAAGAGAGCTTCTAGCATGCCCAGAGGTGACACACTTACTGCCTAGCTCCCCATAAAGAAGAGCTCTGGAGAAGCAGACTTCTCCAGAGAGGCACTGGCTCTCTTTGCTGCTGTCTCTTCTTTGATCAATATCTTAGTGCAATTTCCTGTTGAGACCATTTAAAGAAACATAGACATGAGTGTGTGTGTGTGTGTGTGTGTGTGTGTGTGTGTTTAATACACCCTAGAAGCAGTTCATTTTGTCTCAGGTAACTCCCAGTCAGGCATAGTTCTTGTACTACCTGTTTGTTGTAGATTATAACTTGCTTAACACTTGGAAAAATAAGACATTGATAGAGACAAGATATACGACTGTCTTGTCTGTCATTCCCTGCTCTGTGTTCTCAAAGAAACACTGCAAAGGGTTAAAAACCTGCATACAGCCCAATGTCTCAACACCTAGCACACTGGAGGCCAAGCCTTAGATGGTATTAGCCCAAAAAGCATGTGAAAGAAGAGACAGATGTACTCTACCCAACTCTCTCCTCTACCCAGCTCCACCGGTTTAATCAGTGAGCTAACAGACACACAGGCTGTGTACCCTGTGGCTTGAAATGCTGGGCTTATTAAACTGCATCTGGGTGTTGAGAAAAGTGTAGGGAAGCCCTGGTAATTGATCGATGGCTTGCGTGTGGTTGATGAGAGACTGTTGACAGGGGAATGGGACGGTCAAGAGTGAAAGCGACAGAACAGGACGTGGAGAGCTGCCAGCTTCCTGAGACAGGGAAAGGGCGTGCACTATGGCTAAGAGATCCTGACAACTTCCTTTGGTCAGATGACAAGAGAAATTTTACCTAAAATAGATACTTCCGCTCAGCAGAATGCAAATGTGAAGAAACACGTCGGCCACTTCAGGGCGCTCCACTGTGCAGATGTGTGTTTGTTGTCTCAGCATGCCTATTTTTGGGGGGAGGGAGTGAAGGGTAGGAGTAGTTGGTAACTATGTTTGGCACAATATGGGATTTAAAGGAAACCTGATATATAGCCACTAGGCCCCAAACAATATGGTAATTGTCTGCAGTTTCAGGTGAAGGTCAAATCTAGGCATCCTGGTGTCAGAGCCTTTTGTACGTGAACAAGTAAGGCATCTTGATGAAGAACTAGGGAAAAGCCTTTTTGATAGAAGGTAGACACAAGTTGGAGAATATCATATTCTATTGCGGTTGGCAGAGAGTGTTCCCACGGAATGCTCTGGAAACAATCCTAGAGTTTAGAATGTCTCCCAGGTGCGCTAATCTCACTGCTGGAACGTTATCAATGGAACACTGGACGCCCCCTTGGTTGTCACACCCCTTCCTCCCCGTTGATCTCCTAAGATATTCTGAAATCGAGTGAGGTTTTGGTGCAAATTCTGATTGGATGAGATTTGTAAATGAGGGCCCATCTACCAATTTATGTGTAATCATTGAGAAGCACTAGACCCATTTAAGGTAGCATTTCGAGAAAATACTGAAGGAGATGGATGGGGACTCTAGGATATAGCCATGTGTGGTCTACTTCCAAGTGTTTGTCATTTAACTGCAGTGTGTCTTCTGGGGCCGTCCATTCCCTGCATAGATAACAACGGCTCTGAACTGAGAAGCACTTAAAACTCAGGGGGTGGGCATAGGCAACAGGACAAGTGCTCTAGCCTATTGTATGAGATCTTCCCAAGCCAACTCCCACCCTCCTTAGAGACTTGCTTATTCTCTTGGAGAATAAAATAGAATCATCCTTTTTCTCTATAGATGAAGAAAGCAAGGACCAGTATGTCCAGTGACTCGATCCTATTCTTGGCCTTTGGCTAAGATCAAGTTCCTTCTCCTTAGAAAGATCTCTGCCTGCTTAAAGACTCATGAGATGAGTCATGAGATGGGTTGGGAAGTAGGACTGAGTGTGAGGCTTATGACCCAATACATAGGGCAGAGCATCTCACAGAAACCACAGCTCAGAGCAGCTGGTTAGCTGGTGCTACTATTTGTTTTAATTTCTTTCCCATTGAGAGGAGTCAGAGATAATAAAACGTGGGAGCGTTCTGGGCTGATTCTGAAGAGTAATGGTGGGGATTTTAGTTAGAAAAGGAGTTCAAAATGCAGGTACAGATGGAGCCGTATCACTTCTGAAACAGCTTTCAATTTCCTTTTCCTGTATGTGAATGACATGGGATGGCAGATGTCTACCCTGGTGTCAAGGCCCATCACACTCATAGAACTGGAGCTTCTGTGGAATCTCATGGTTGGATCTTAACCTCTAATTATAGCTGAGCAAGCCACAGCATGTATTTGAGAAGCAATAAGAACCCTGTCGTGGAGAGGGAAGGCTGCACACTGTGAGGAGGCTGAGGGAGATGTGAGGGAAGTGGACAAGACGGTGAACAAGGCGGTTTGTGACCACTGATTGTCCAGGAGATTATAGAAGAGATCCCTCTTGGACCACCTGGGAAGCTTGGGGTAGGTGACAGAAACGGTTCTTCTGAAGGGGACAGATGGTCTTATAAAGGGTTCTGTTGGGTCAACCCATGCTGATCCAACCCAGTGTCCAGATAAAATTCTGAATAACTATGTCTTGCAGTTTGGAATGTACTTGTAGCTAAATCAGGGAGCAGAGACAATTTGAGAGTAAAGACTATCCAGTAAGATCACTACCACAGCCCGCCAGAGGAGAGAAGGCAATGCCTTTGCATTTGTATGTTTTGTTTTGTTTTGTTTTTTGAATGGGAAGATAGGGTTTCATATCTTACTTTTGCAGCAATTTTGTTGCATGGTACATTCAACCCAAAGGTCTGCACTGGGCCTCAAACATGTTTTTTCACAAAGAAAACAACCATGTTGTAAATAGGAGAGAGAAATGAGCCTGCATGGAAAAAAATAATAGAGATATTCCTTAGGCTTTTGAAATACAGATTTGTTTCCCAAGGATGAGAAACAGAAGCGAGTTCTGTTCTGGCCCTGCCTTGTTGTTGGTGTCTTTCAAATCAATCATGCTTCGAAGATTTTCTGGTCAGCTCTGCAGCTCTGGCTGTCATAGCCTTGCTGTCCAGGCTGAGTTCTCTGCAGGGAACCACTTTCTCTCTGTGGCTTCCCATCCTAACTCGAGGCTGCCCCCCCCCCGCCCCGCCCCCACCAAGCCTACATTACTTAATGGGGGCAATGGATTAATGGCTTATGTTAATCAAAGAGCTTTTCACAGAATTTCAGCTCCAGGAGGGATCAGGGAATGTGCGAGGGGAAGGGAGGCGAGGCAGAGGGGACTCCAGGGAGCAGGGCCATCTCTGAACAGAATGATTCTTGGGAACAGAAGTTTCCTTTTTTTTTTTTCTGGAAGGCCCGGGGCTGTGGTCATGCAAGAAAAGCGTAAAATAAGCAAAGAGGATTCCCCCTCCAACAAGTCAGAGGCAGTTAAAAAAAAGAATGCTGTTTAAACACAGGCCTTACGCTGGTTGCTGTCACAGGCTGCAAATCTACAAGGAGGCTTCAGATTTCAAAGATGTGTAAAAGGATGGGTCGGGAGGACCCCCCCCCCCCTCTGCAAGAGACTCGAAGGTCCTTTAGCTGACAGCTGGCCCGTGGGAACGTCCTGCTGACCCTTCCTTCCATGCTCATGAAGATTCCAGAGGTAAAACAGATATCCACCCACCAGGAAATGCTGTCCTGCTTGTCGGAGGGTTGCTTGGGAGAGCAGGCAGGCGCAGAAACTGTCCAGACACAAGGCTAGTAGCCCACAGCCTGGAGACACTGGAGGGACATGACCTGATGTGGAGATTTGGGCTAAAAATGTGACAGTGGACAATTGATCAAAGGAGAGTGGGTGGTGCTGACCTTCAAGGGACAGTATGAGAGAGGCTCCCTTCTGTGTTTCCCAAATGACTTTGGTTGTGAATTTCTTACCAATCTCTATCTAAAAATCTGCCTTGTGCAGCTCAGGTAGGGTTTTGTTGCCAACTGGGGATAGACTTTAAATTTTTCTTGTTAACAAAACCACCTTAATCATCCTGCCCAAAAGAGCCCCGCCCAGAAGTGCTTGGTGTCACACAATTTTCTTGAAACACCCTGCTGTAACAGCTAGAGCGGTTGACTGTCTGTCTTTTTTTCTAAGTAAACAGGAAACATCACTCGGTATGAGGAAAAGAAAAAAAAAAGAAAAAAAGAGAAAAGAAATCCCTTTCCTCAGCACAAACTCAATTATGCCAACTTAAACTTCCTGTTAATAGCAGGGTCTATTTCTTACGCCAGCACAGGCTTTTTAGATCCTTAGTGAATGTAGTCCTCGGGGAAGCCTGGTCAACTGAGACATTTTAGGAACACTTCCACTGGGCACTGAGAAGCAGGAACATCACAGTTAGGAAAAGCTAACAGTGCATGGGGAAAAAAACCTGCAAATCACACTGGAGGGGTAAGACAATACACAGCTACACGTTACATCACAGCAAAAGTTTGTGTTCTGATACTTGGCCACCTTTCTATACATAAAAACTCTGAAGCTTTGAGTCAGGCAATACGACCCACCCACAGTGGGAGAAGGGAATGGCTTTTGTCACGTCACATCAGAACCTGGGTTCGTGTGTCGGGCAGGCGCAGCCCCACGAGTCCTCCACACACGAGCACAGTGGAAGCCAGCAGGATGGGGATGGCTTTGGTGATGCTGACCAAGGAGCCAAAGATTAAGTTTCCCAGGACGGCCGCCGCTTTACAGAGGGCGTTCAGGAAGCCGAAGCCCGTTGCTCTGCAAGGGACAGAAACACAGACAAGGTTTAGAAAATGACGCTCGGGAGTCCAGCTTTAGACTTACATGTTCTGCGCAGTCATCCCTGATGGTC
Organism: Mus minutoides; assembly: GCA_902729485.2. NCBI lineage: Eukaryota > Metazoa > Chordata > Mammalia > Rodentia > Muridae > Mus > Mus minutoides. The sequence goes on from LR749636.1 coordinate 1,489,831, forward strand.
TTTACGTGGTCTGTGCCGTATGTCAGTGAAGGAGATAATTAAATGCTTGTTAGCAAACGCGGAGGCTGAGAAGCCAGCTGTCACTGCTGCGGCCGGTCTCCTGATGACGTACATACCACTCTACTGACTCTTATTTTGGTACAGAAGAAGAAGAAAAAAACCTCTTTCTTGGCCCAATGTTTTGGAAGAATGGTTCTACTAAGTAAAAGTCAATTTCACTCCGTGTAAGTCCTCTCAGGATAAAAGCAGGCTTAAAGCCTCTTTTTGTAGAAGTCAGCTCACCTCTGCTTAGCTTGGAAGAAGCTGGGCCACCTCCTCTGTCCAGGGAGTGGCACTGGGCGATCTAGCAGACTCTCATGTCTTTACAAAAGTGACTTGTTATTTGTTTTATACGTGTCCACAATCTCAGTGACACCTCTATTTAAAAGGAAATCCAAATTTTGTCCCAGAATAAAATACAACTGCCGTATGTCAGACACTATCAGCCTGCCTCTCAGCGACTCAGCACCTGTAGTTTACTTATGTCAACATCCGGTGCTGCCAGTTCCCACCATCGCTAAGAGTTGCTATGCAACACAGACCCTTTAAAAGGCATCTGTCAACATCACGGTGTGCATTCTCTCTCTCTCTCTCCCTCCCTCTCATTTTGTCCCTCTCGTTTTAACTGTCTCTCAGTCTGTCTGTCTCATGTCCCCACTCTGAGACTGTTTTTGCTACCCCACCCCCACACCTCTTGCTTTAGGTCTGTTGCTCAGGGTGATCTCTTAACCGCACACCCGGACCACACAGGTCTCTTCCAATGCTTTACCCTATGGATAGTGACATGGCAATGGGTTTCTTTAGGCTTATTTTATTTTTATTTTCCTCTTATTAGTTATCTAAATGAATATTCCTAGATTTTATTTTTATACTCATTTATTCATCTAGTGTGTATGTGGAGATCAGAGACCTTGCAGGAATCAGTTAGCACTGAACTTACAATCCTCCTGTCTCAGCCTCTTGAGAACTATGATTATAGGGTATTTGCTGCCATGTCGGTATAATGTGCTCAATTTTAAAAATATTTACTTACTTACTTATTTCTTTATTTATATGAATACACTCTTGCTGTCTTCAGACACACCAGAAAAGGACATCAGATCCCCTTACAGATGGCCGTGAACTCATTGAACTCAGGATGTCTGGAAGAACAGTCAGTGCTCTTAACCACTGAGCCATCGCTCCAGCTCATGCTTGATTTTTAAACAATTAAAGTCAACTGAATTTTCAAGAGGTGTGTCCTCCTCTTTTAGGTACCAAGTATGTTTTTGCTAGTGGGTGGAGAACAAATGCAGCCTGAGCACTCTCCATCTAGAATCTGTGGGACCTTCGCTGTTTCAGGTTAGAATTTGGAATGTGTGTATAGCCATTCCTAGTTGAACACTTTCATCCAGAAATTTGCAGTCCAAAGTGCTTTACAATCTGAACTCATGAGCATGTGGACTTTCAGATTAATTGTGTTCAGCATTAGGAATGAGCAAGTTAGTTCACGGTGAGCTAATGTATTGTTGCCATGGGCTGAGAGATGGCTCAGTTCATGTAAGTGCTGACTGTGAAGGCAGGAGGACCTGGATTCAAACCCTCAGAGTGCATGTGACAAAAGCATGGCTTCGAATGCCTGTAACTCCAGTGTTGGAGAGGGGGCCGGGGGGAGCGGGAGCAAAGAAAGTAAGGCAGATATTGGAAACCAGCCAGTCTAGCTGAAACGGTTAGCTTCTGGTTCTGTGATAGACCCTGTGTGGAAAGAAAGAGAGAAAGAAAGAAAGAAAGAAAGAAAGAAAGAAAGAAAGAAAGGGAGGGAAGGAAGGAGAAGCAATAAAGATGACACTCAGTGTTCTCTTCTGGCCCCCACATATATGTGCACTTGAACATAACATATGCACATATACCACATGCCACACACAGACATACACATACACACAGACACACACAGACACACAAAGACATACACAGACACAGACACAGACACACACAGAGACACACACACATACACATACACACAGAGACAATCACAATCATTTCCTTATCAGAATTCTCTGGGAGATCTAAGTTACAGAGAATCATATTGTCGGCCTAAAGATCTTGCCTGTTGTGTTAGCATCTAAGACCTGCAGGCCTGTGAGGTCCTTCCTCTTCCTGCCTCGTCATCTGCTTCCTTCCCCTTCCTCACCTCTTTTCACTTCTTTTCTGTTTCTTCTCCCTCTGGGGACTGAACCCAGAGCCTCAGACACAGTAAACTTTGTCCTATCACTGAGCTTCCCTCACAGCCCAGCCATGTATAGTTTTTGGAAAATAAAAATCTTCATCTGTTTAGTATTCATGTGTTGGGTGGTTTTCTGCGTCCTTTCGGGTAAGACACGTCAATTTTCCCACGATTTTACATCTACCGCCATGAGAGTATGTAAATTTCCTCCTGGCTCTCGGTCAGTTCCCTGTTTTCTGGCCTCTTGCTGAGAGTCAGTGGGGATTGAAGGCAGATTAAGTGTACAGCATTTTTTAGGCTGTGTTTTCATTTAACCCACAAAGGAAATTGAATCTTCTGTGGTGCAGATTGAAGCGGTTAGCACACACCGGTCTGAGACTGATTGGGAAGTCTGTATGTGGAGGGTTTCCTTTGACAACTGCTCATCACGGCTCATACAGAGACACTTCCTGCACTGCGTGTTCTCAGAATCTGAGAAATGCATTGTAGTTCCCATGCAGTCAGCCCTTTGCTATGCCGCTGAAAGAGATCAGCAGCCCCAAGGCCTTCTCACCCCTGCGAGCTCAGGAGGCCAGTCTGGGTGTTCATGCACACTACCAGTGGTCTTGCTGGCTCAGACACATCTAAAAAGAGCAGTAACAACAACAACAACAACAACAACAACAACAACAAAGCTCAAGATCAGTAGAGAGAACTACACGTCCGATTTCCCCCTGACATAGAGCTCTGGTGTAGAGAGAGCAAGGGTTTCTTTCCTTCCTTCCCTCACTTAGCAATCAGAAAAGAGAAGAACAAGATGATCTGCTATCTCTCTGCTAAGTCTGCCCTCTGCGTGTCTCTCTAGCCAGACCTTGTTCTCAATTCTAGCTTAGGTGAATCTTTAGCATGTATGTCCTTATCCTATACAAACCCTGCCGCTTCGGAAGCTCCTGGGTAGAACGGGGAGCTTTGATGGGCTAGCATTTACTAACATCATCCATCACTAGTGGACTCTCACCAGCAACACTACGACTCACTCTGGGTGTTGAGCATCCTGTAGGGTCTGACGAATAAAAGATGGCATGTTTGTCCAACAATATGGCAGTACTCAGCATAATCTATTGTCTTAAAAATCTGCCGAGTGCCACTTTTTCATCCTCCCCCCACCCCAGACCCCGGCTCCCCTTGGTCCTGCCTGACAAACTGTCAGGAGCCACACCTTCATCTTCTGGTGTTAAGATAAAACACATCCTGCTGGGGAAAACAGCTAGAACATGTGTGTCGCTGATAAGAAAAAGGAAAGCATTCTCTCCCTATGGTGAAGCCTAGGACACCCAAGCTGCAGAACGCCCCTTATAGGATAAATATCTGGGCTAGAGTAGCCATATGTCACCAAGCCACCACCCTCTGCTGTGACCCAGAACAGGGTATAAAATCTGGAGAGATATCTCCTCACACCACTGGACCTGGAGCTGGGGACAGGACGACTGGAGATGTCTGGGTGGCAGGGATGGCTTTGGGAGCATCTGGTACCCAAGGATTCTAAAAGAAAGACTTTTTATTTCTTGATACTCTCTCTTCGTTTTCCCAGCTGAAGCAGTACTTCAAATGAAATCTAGCGTCAGCATTCAAGAAATCGCGCCTGCCCTTCTCTCAGCACTTGAATTATTCCTTCAAATATCTGCAGCTGGAGAGTGTGATGTTCAGTGCATCCAAGGCCCAGCTGTGTTACAGAAACCATTTCCAAAGCAAGTCTCCCTAGGGGCTATCTGCTTTCTCTGAAGTCAAGCTTTCAATCAGTTCATCTCTGCTTTTCCTTAAAGCAAGGATTAGTTTCTGCAGGTCACCTCATGCTTCCACCGAATGCTTCCTTGCCCCTTGAGGGCAGGGACTCGAAGCTCCGGCAGCCTTTGCTTGATTTCTCAGCAGCAGGCTGGGCCCTGTGTTCTTTTTCACACTGAGATATTTTCCTACCGCCTTTTACCCAGGCTTAGTCAAAAAGGAGATAGAAATATTTCTCTCGATATATCTCAAAATATCTCCACTCCTTTTGATTCTTGCAGGCAGACTTTGTTCTCTATTATTGCTTACACACACCTATAACACATAAATCCTTTCCTTACACTACCCCATGCTTCATTCTGTCCTTGTTCCATAAACTCTACTGTATCCCCTTCCCAAGGCCGAAATGTGACTGGTTCTTTGGAGGATTTCACAATTTAGTGGGTTCTAGTTTTTAGTTAGATTGTTTTAGGATTCAATTAATTACATTTTATTTTATTATTTTTTATGTATGTGTATTTTGCCTGCATGTGTATCTGTGTATCACTTGTATGCAGAGTCCAAGGAAGCCAGAAGAGGGCATCTAATCCTTTGGAACTAGAGTTATAGACCACTGTGAGGTGCTTATTGGGCACCGGAATTGAACCCGGGTCCTCTGAAAGAGCAGTCAGTGCTCTTAACTGCTGAGCCATCTCTCCAGCCCCGTTCTGCATTTTAATGGAGGTTGGGAAAAGACAACTGCTGTCTCCATTGTGGATGGAGGGAGCCTGGGATTGTCCTAACAGTTTCTTCCTTTGTACCTTGTTGCTGAGTGATGCCTGTGTTTTGGATGAAAAGGAGGAAGAAAGAGTACCAGGAGTTAGGGTCATGGCTGGCATGTGTCAAGGAGTTAGGGTCATGGCTGGCATGTGTCAAGCACTATGACTAGCCTTTGCTTTAGCGTGCTAAGTCCCTGTCCTGCCTACTGATGAAGTCACTAGGGGAAAAATAATTGCTGCACTTTGTAGAGGCCTGGAATAGCAGAGCTCAGACTCCTTTCACAGATGTCACCTGCTGAAAAAAAAAAAAAAAAAAAAAAAGGAAAGCCTCTCTTCTCTTCTAGGCTGAGCTTCTGGAAGGAGCATTTTTCCAGTCAGCATAGTCAAGTGATCCATAGAAGTTATAAAAAGAATCCTCAAGACTCAGCATGGGGCATTTGAAAAAGTACAGGCGGTGCTTAAATGGAGGCTACACTTCGATGTAAACATTCATCTGGAAACCGGTTATTTGAAACACTTGAGTTCCATTCGCCACAGAAACAATTATGTGAACAAAGGCTGGTTTCCCAGGTCAACTCTGAGCTGTTTTGACACTGAACCTGCTTGATTTCATAAACCATAATGCTAACTGGCCTGGAAGTCCTCCAGTGCTTGTTAAACAAATGGGTCTTCTTTGCACTCCTAGGAACAGGTTCACCTGGGCACTTATTTATATCCATTTAATGATCACTCATTAAGTAATTTTTATATTTCATTTGCTTATGCGCCAGGCTCGTCTTGAACTTTCCAGCTTCCTGCTTCCACCTTTCGAGTGCTGAGATTACAGGTGTGCACCATCACGCCAGGTATTGAGCAACCGAGCATCTCAGATGTGCCGAGCGCTGCCCTATGCTGCACTGGCTACAGAGCTAAAGGCTGTCTTTCTTGGTGCGGGTACAGTCAGGGATACATGAGGACAAGACCAGCTCGTTGGGACATCTGGAAATTACTTGCTGAAGGATAACATACAGACAGGTACTCTGTCTCTCGCACTATTCATTTGTTATATGTTTCCTGCCTTTGTACATAGCTGCTGTCAACTTGGGGTTAGGATGGCAAGCTGATTGATCTAAGGTATGTGGGCAGGTACAAACACTCCCCTGCTACATACCATCCAACCTTGTAGCTTTTCAAAGAGCACTGCCTCCTGGATACAGTGGTGTATGCTTATAAATCCAGTGTGTGGGAGGCAGCGGCAGAACTGCAAGATTAGGACAGCCTGGGCTACATGAGTGATACCGTTTGAAAGCAAAACCCCAAGACAAAATGCAAATAGTAATGTCCCATAACAATGGAGAAGATGACAGCCTGGTCTCCAGTGAGTTTAGGTCTTGAACCCCATGGGACCTGGTGGGTGGTAATTTCCACCTACATGGGACAGAAGGCATTTGATCATGTCTCCTGGACCCCTGGCTCCTGTCAAAGTTACCGTCCCCACAGCCCCCCACAGGAGAAGGCATGTGGCTAGCAGTCACGTAGATAATGTCCCAAGCTTTTGGCATTCTGGCTAGACTCCTCCCCACAGTTACCTAGCAACAAGAAGATAGCAACCCACTATAAGAGGGGCTGCTTGGCCCCTCCTCACTCTCTTTAAGCTTTCTTTTCTTTTTTTAAAAAAATTATTTATTATTATATGTAAGTACATGGTAGATGTCTTCAGACACACCAGAAGACGGTGTCAGATCTTATTACAGATGGTTGTGAGCCACCATGTGGTTGCTGGGATTTGAACTCAGAACCTTCAGAAGAACAGTCAGTGCTCTTAACCACTGAGCCATCTCTCCAGCCCCTCTTTAAGCGTTCTTACTCTCTAGCTCTCCTTCTCTCTTCCTTTCCCTTTCCACCTCTCTCTCTTTCTAAGCTTTTTCCTCTCTTACTCTCTAGTCTTTCTTCTCTCTCTCTCTCTCTCTCTCTCTCTCTCTCTCTCTCTCTCTCTTCCCCTTCTCTCCTCATGGCCATGGCCGGCCTCTCCCTCTCTCTTTCTATCTTCCCTCCTTTCTCCCTGCCTTTCTGCAATAAAACTCTAAAACCATAAACTATCTCTGATCATGAATGCCTGCTGTGCTTGAATGATGGGATAGGCTTTCTCCTAACAAGCCATGTCTAACCTCATGCCGGAAGGCCTTCCTGAGCTGAAGCCACTGACTAGACCAAGGACTCTCCCCTACATGGGATCCACCAAACACCCCTCTCCCTCTGCCCTCTTCCCTTATCTCCAGGGCCGAGTGCTGCCCCAGGGCCCCTATTCTGTTCTCAGCTCTTCTGCTGTATCCAGCCTGGGATGCTGGAGACTGAGAACCGGGTACCTGGGGCTGCCCCTTGTCTACCACCTGCCCTGTGTGGTCAGTGGCTTCATGTACCCGGGGCTGCGTGGAAAGCATCCGCCAGTCCTCCCGATTCTGCCTGCTCAGAGCACTGGAACTCTGGCGGGATGCTGGTTCTCTCCCACCCCCTCTTTCCCTAACACCCACGGCCCTGCACACATGCAACAGAAGTTCTGATTTTATTGTTCTCTAGGGGTCTAGGCATTGGTATTTCTCAGAAGTCCTAAGGGACTGCAGGGTATGCCCAGGACTGAGAATGTTGTTATCTTCCCAGGGATGTGTCCTTTTAAAAGTTGACTTGGGTATACTGTGAAACACCAGAGGAAATAACAAAAGAAAACACACATTTCCCCTCTGCCAACACATCATTTTCCCTCTGAATCCTTTCTGCCTGTTTCCAGTCATGCAAATTATCACAAGCAGAGCTTTTATACAATTTTGCTTTTTTTTTTTAATCACTCACATAAGGCTTTGTGTCATGTTGTTTGTGTTTGACTGTTTCATTTAGTATGTAACCACCATTTCTCTAACTGCACCCTTGGCTAGTGAGGCTTCCAAGCTTAGGGTAACATCTATGATACTGCAATTAACACTCAAACACATAACAGACTTTGTCTGTGTTCATTAGAAAACGTTGGGCAGGGTAGAGCAGCCAGGGAAAATGTTGAGGATGCTGCCTGGTGGTGACTGGCAGCTGCAAGATATGCTGTGGCTATGAGATGGGTGAGAGGAGAGGGGGAGGGGAGGGAGGGAGGGAGGGGGAAGGGAGAGAGAGAGAGAGCAAAGATGAGAAGAGGCTACCCTTCCTAGTGTGCTCCTGTTTCTTTTGTTTGTTTTTGTTTTGCTTGTTTGTTTGTTTGTTTGCAAGACAGGCTTTCTCTGTATAGCCCTGGCTGTCCGGGAACTCATAGATCTGCCTGCCTCTGCCTCCCGAGTGCTTGGATTAAGGGACATGTGCCACCACTCCCAGCTGTGCTCCTGTTTCTGTTTGCTTTTATTGTTGCTTTTGTTATTTTTGTATTGAGAAGAAACAAGCCATATACAGTACTCTAACCAGCCCATCCTTCCCACGTCCACCGTCTGTTTGGTTGGTTTGGGTGGTGCTTTGTTTTGTTTTAGACATAGTCTCTGTGTAGCCCAGACTAACCAGTAACAATTCTGCCACAGTTTCAGAGCATGAAGACTCCAAGTCACGCGCCACCAAGCTGGGTCCTGCTCCTGTTCAGGTCCTGCTCCTGACCCATGCTTTTCACATGTCCTATCTAGTTATTTTACCAAGTACCATCAGCTTCTCTCTAACAATCAGCTTCTCCCTAACTATCAGCTTCTCCCTATCAGCTTCTCCCTTTTCTCCTCTCTCCTGGCTTCTCAGGGTTCCTTCCTTGAGGCTTCTGCCCACACCGATTCTCTCAGACACTTGCCTGCTGCTATCCGGGGCCTCTGCTGGCCTGGAGTTAGCCTCCCAAAGGCTGGCTACATCTGGAGGGGCTGCTCACCGCCAGCCCTCCTCAGAGGCATAAGGATGCCTGGGGTACTCACTAAACGGCTGCTTCCAAGTATGTCAGAAGTAGATTTTCGAAGCATTTATGTGGGCAATTTTGGACCTATTCTTAGGTATTAGTTGGATGATGTCTGTTTATTTGACTCTAAAATACCATCTTGCTTTTTATTTCCCCCCAGAAAAAATGGCAAGTCTGAATTCTCAAGTCAGAACACTGAATGCAGCTGCTTGTTCTTTGTCTCTGCGTGAGCACTGGGGACTGAACCCAGACCCTCGCATATGTGAGTCAGGGAAGCCACCGATGAGCTGTGCCTGCCCCTCCACAGCTTTCTGATCTTTATCGGGGAATTTCTGTCTTGCTGAGAAGAGTAGCACTGTCCTCAAGGAGGCTAGATGCCAGCTTGAACTCCCACCAACCTGCCTTCCTCACCCCTCAGGTGTGGAAAGAGTTCCCCACAAGCTGGGCTGAGCAGTCTCCCTAGGCTCCAAGTGGCTGTCCATGGCATCCCAAAAGTCCCTCTACCATCAAGGGGCTTCCGGTTACTTTATTTTTTTTACAGGTCCCTGTTCCTCGCTCCTGCTGAAATAAAACATTCCCATGAAACCCAGGCAATAATGAGAGCCTTTGTGTCTCATCACTGAATCTGATAAACCTGACTAGAAAGTGCGTGACAGGGCCAGGGTGAAGAAGAAGAGAGTGACCAGGAATGCTGGGCAGCAAAGATGAGAAGACGACGAAGCTGGGAGTTCATCTGAGGTCAAGCACCGTTATGCTGGTGTACAGCCCAATAACCCATGAGCTTCTGGCTTTTATGTGGGTTTTGTTGTTTTTTTGGATTTAAGGGGTTTTTGTTTGTTTGTTGTTGTTGTTTTAATCACCAAGGCATCAGGCTGGCCTTGACCTTACTCTGTAACCCAGGCAATTCTCCAACTTGCAAGCCTCCAGTCTCAGCCTTTCAAGTGCTGGCATTACAGGCTGTGCCACCCTCCCTGGCTCGCCCCAGGAAAGCTTCCCGGACAGACTCCATACTGTGTCCCAAGCCCCCTGGGAAGGCAGAGAGCTACATCTGCCACCTGTCTGAGGCTAAGTGACCCCGGACAAGTAACTTTCATGACGGGGTCTCCTTCCCTCCTCTGCAAGGAGATTAGAATAACTACTATTGTAAGGTGCGAGCTTGGGGTAAAGTTAATGTCTGAAATTCTCTGCACGGCATCTCATTCTCCATTCAGTTCACAGGGGAGAGAAACAAGGGCCTGGAAGGCTGAAGGACTTGCCCCAGTCAGCAGGCTGATTTCCAACAAGGCCCGCACCTGGATTCACAACAGTCTCCTCTCCTCCACTGGTGCAGCAGAGCCAGCAGAACCGGCAACACAAAGGGAGGGAGGAAGCTGACTGCCATGGATCCAGAGATCACGGAGCAGGTGGCAGAGGGACACTTGAAGGGTCAGTGAGGATAAGCCCACACAATTGTCTGAACGGCCTGAGGACTCTATAGTCCATTCCCAGGTGAATTTATTTTTATAAATCTTTTTTGTATTAGTTTCTTTTTCTTTTTCTTTTTTCTTTTCTTGGTCTGAGACAAAGGCTATGTAACCTAGGCTGGCCATGAACTTGTGTTCCTTCTCTGTTTGACTTCTTAGTGCTGATGTATGGGCCACGGTGCTCAGCCTTAGATATGTATCTCATTCATTCAGCAAATAACAACGCAGCCCTAATTTTAAGAAACTGTTGCTTTAGTTCGAGTCAGGTGGTGAACAGTAAAGTCACCAACGTCCCACTGCCATGCCCTCTATGGTGTGGTTCACTATGGTGGCTCATCAGGAGTCAGCAGGCAGGGAATGATTGTACTAGAAGCATCTATCATAGAAGCCAGCACGATGGTGGTGGTGGTGGTGGGGAAATGCTAATAAGCACTGGAATGGGTTTTCATTGACGGCATGAGTAGGATTGAGGACATGCAGTTGATTGGAAACAATGCCCTGCCCTTAGCACAACAGGCAATCAGGTATTCCCCTGAGCCTGGCAGACTCAAACCATGGTAAAGTCAGCTTGGTGTGATTCCAGGTTCTAGAACACACATGCTCTGCACCCCAAACTTGAACACTGAGCTTACAGGCTGGTGTTAGTGTTATTACTACATCTCTGTGTCTGTGGCCCTTTGATACGAGGACTTGGTCAGTACTAGGAGTAGAGAGGCGACTTTATAGAGCTCAGTGGGCCGGATCTTCCTCATCTGCCCCTCCTTCCTCCACCCTGTTCTAACCTCCAGCAGCATCCGTTCCAAAAGCAATGTAGCTGTGAGTCTGTGGTGTATAGAGGCAGTGCGCCCTCCCCATCCCTTATGCTCCCCTTCTCTTTTGATTCAGGTTTTGCTTCATAGCTCAGGCTGGCCTGGGATTTCTATACAGCTTAGACTGGCCTAAAATTTGTAATCCCAATCCTCCTGCCTCAGTACCTCCAGTCCTGGATTACAGACACAGGCCACCATACTCAGCTCTCACTCTCCCAAGACAAAAAGAAAGACTCTGCTGAATGGCCAATGTGTAAACATACAGGAAAATGCAAACAGATCTAACGGAATGACAGGGCATATAGAGACCGGTAAACCGGGAGTGCATGGGTTGGTGACAAGAAGGCTGTCAGTAGAGGGGACTCAACATGACATTTACTTCATCTTCATCCCACATCTCAAACAATCACAGCACAGTCTAGCTGAGTGGTCTCCCTACAGACACACCAATGGTCAATAGGAGAATCAAGATAGCAGGTTGGCTGTGGGGAGGAAATGGAAGTATCTGTGTGAACAGCCACAGTCCTGAGGGGGAGGGGCTTAGGGAGCTAACTCTGGTCTGTGGCTTGATGCTCGTTGAGAAAGAGAAAAATCCTATGGACTAGAGTAACAGCACAAACCATCAGGACTGGCAGGGGGTGGGAGGTGTGAGCTGCCAGGAGTTCACATCTCTGGGATCATAGCTGAACTGTGCGTACATGAGAAGCGGCCAGGGAAAGGCAGGAACTCTCTGCAGGAAGGACATACATACACCCTGAAGACGGGCTGAGCCCAGATTACTGGTCTGGTAACTGGTGTGGTTCCTGGCCTGGGCTCCAGGGATGGAGGGCCACATTGTGAAGGATACAGAAATGTGGTCTCTGCCGTGGCCACACGGTGGCAGCAGAAAGCCACTGGCGAGATGGGAGCCGTGCTGGCCAAGAAGCAAATTGTACCAGAGCATACAAGGCCACTTGGTTACACTTAGGATTTGAGAGAAGCCTACAGTTTGACAAGAAAGGAGGATTAAACACAGAAGGGTGGGACATTGAATGGCAGAAAAACCTGGCTGAGTCACCCCTCCAACTGGTCCCTTCCCTTCATACCCTGAGGGCCTTGTCATTCACTGTCACCTGTGCTGTGAAAGATCTCTTCCAAAGCATCAAATGTCACCTTACAGGATACACATCTCCCTGGAGGATGCCATTACAGTCACGGCTCTCCTTCACGCCAGCATCCTCTTTGTCCCTAGACAGTTTCATTTTTCTCTACAGCACTCAGAACCAACTGATAGGTCTACTTTACTTAGCTAGTAGTTTATTGATTGTCTTCTCCAACCCTGTGTAGGCTCCATTCAGCCTAGGCTTGCTGTCTGACAACTACTGTATCCCAGTGACTGAAACCCCCTCAGGGACAAGGATATGCATTCCCTAAGTATCTTTTGGATCAATGAGTCAACAGGCGCTCTCCCTAGTTCAGGCACCTTTTTGCTTCCGACATAAATATTCAAATGCCCACTGGACAGATCCATGCAGACATGAAAATTCACCCTCCTCCAAATGGAACCCACTATCTCCCTGATTGCTGTCTGAAGGCTCTGCTCACAAAGAGTGTCCCTGCCTCAGCATGACGTAACCATTCTGTCAACTGTGTAAGCTGAAACAAGGATCTTCTTTGAGAACCTTCCCTCATTTCAATCCTTAGACAAGTATGCAGTTTCCATTTTCCCTCCCAAATCATTCCCCATGAACATGTGGAATTCTGACTTCTCTTTTTTCCCATCTACATTTTCTCTAGGTTTTCTTCCTCCTCAGGATGTAATACAAGTGAGATTCCTGCCTCCTCTCTGGGCGTTAAGAGTGAATTCTCAACCTATGACTGATTTCTCTGTGTCTCTATAAGCCCCCTCTTCTGTCTTTATGGGAACATCAATGCATTGGCCTCTGTGACTGAGTTTTTGCTGGAATTGGCTAGCTCTCTTCCTTCCAGGGCTTTTTAGGTGGCATTTCGCAGACTACCTGCTCCACCCATCTCTTTGTGTGCCTGCAACCCACTATTCTTCAAGCCCAAGTTCAGACACTGCTCTTCTAAGAAACTCTCTCTGACAGAGTAACCCCCTCATCCCTCCTCCCAGTAAGACAGCCGGACCACGCTGCAAC
>LR749636.1:1502984-1560751 GCA_902729485.2 Mus minutoides
AGTTCCCACTGCCGGAGAAAATGATGGAGAATTTACTAAGGATGTGAATGAGAATGTTTGGTAAGTAGTCTTTTAGGCCCTTGGGCTATGGATGTTCTATAGGAAGTTAGGCATATGGGTACCAAAAGAGGTCCTTTATATGAAGAAATGCTGTACAGATGTTCCTGAGGGATAAATGTGTGAGTGTTCCCTGTACAGGATATACCCAGGGGTGCAATAAACTGACAAAATCAAGTCGCAGGACTGGTAACAAATCGAGAGCTAAAATGTCTCAGTGTAGTCTTTTCTTAGAGGGAGAAGAGCACCTTTTCTTTTCAAAGGCTACAGCATATTCCTTACTTACTTTCATGGCAATAAAACATGGGACTTTTCATGGAATGAAAGATGGCACAGGGCATGCATTTCAGCTCCTGTCAGATGGCACAGCAGGGCTGTAATACTTTGAATGCTATTATTCATCTGCAGAGTTCCTCCCAGTCCTCTCTGATATGATGCCCAAGGCATCCGTGCCTCTTTGGGGGACTGTGTGACTAAGTATTCCAGCTGCAACCTTCTTTTTAGAAAGAAAGCGTGTGCGTGTGTGTAGGAATGTATGTGTGTGTGTGTGTGTGTGTTCATGCAAGCACAAATATGTGCAAGCCACAGTGCACTGTGGAGGTCAGAGGTCAACTTAAGGCGTTCCTCTCTGCTTGCCCTGAGAGTGTTACTGTTTGCTGCAGCTTGCCCAGGCTGGCTGGCCTGGGAGTTTCTAGGGATCCTCCTGGTTTTGCCCCTCCCTGGTTTGCCCTGGGGTTTCAGAAGGCTGCTACAGAGCTCAGGTTTATGTGCATTCTAGGTCTTCTCACTTGGCATGGCAAGTGCTTTACCCATCGAGCCATATCTCCAGGCTTCTTTTAATAAATATCAATATGTTAGGCTTTCCTCCAACAGACTAGAAAGGTCAAGAGTCACCTTCTAGAAACTTCTTTGTAGTTGTTAGGACAGGAGGTAATGATCTTCACAGGACTGATAAATACTCAAAATGGAGGCTGAGACGGGCTATTAAATTCTAATGTTCATGGTGACATTAGAGCTCCCTGTTATTGTTAGCCAACACGATAGATCACAGATGTAATTAAATTTCTCCACTGCCTTATGAGTGCCTGCTAGGAACCTTTTTAAAAAATACAAGGAAAACCTCCAAGTTTATAAGCTAGAACAAGGAAAACCTCCAAGTTTATAAGCTAGATAGTTTGTGGATTTTCACAGCTTGCATATTTCTATAACGACCTTCAGTGGTCCTGTGTCAGCCTACCTCCGGTCTGTGGGGTACAGTTCCACCGTGACGACATCGAGAGAATTCCACGCTGAGATGGTCAGTCCATTATACAAGCACAGCATGCCTATCATCATGGATTCACTGGTGCCAAACCACAGGAAGAAGCAGCTGATCCCCGAGAGCACCATGGAGCCTCCTGCCAACAGAGGACAACAGTTGGAGTATTTCCTGACAGCTCAGTTGATGGAGGACCTCTGGGCCTCCGAGTTCTCTCAAGAAGATAGTTCCATGGGGAAGCCGCAGACTGGGCTCCAGAGAACTAAGTCCAAGTGCATCCACCTGTTTGAAAGGCAGTCTACATGCCTGTGAACACAGCTAGTATAAAATGCATAGGACCCCTTACTCATCTACTTAACTGGGAGAATATACATTAGTCATATATAACTAGTTTTTCAGTCTGTAACTCATTGAGATTGCTCATAAGGATTTTAATTAGCTAAAATTTCTACTCCAGTTCAGTCCTAATAAAAGGCCTAAGGGATTTCTTACAAAGATGCATTTCTAAGGGACAGGGACAAGGTAGGAGACTGGTTCTCTCTAGATCACAGGGGCAGCTCTTCTCCTTTTCATGAAGGGAGGCACACACCTAACATTGTTAAACGCCCTATCCTGTCCATCAGGAGAGCAGACACGATATTTCCTGGCAACACTGCCAATGTCCCAAGAAAGTTGACAAAGTAAATCCAGTAGGCACTATAGTCGTCATCAAAAGTAATCTGGCACCCCGTCTTGTTGTGAAGAAATGAGCAGTTCTGAAATTCGCTGTCTATGAATTTATAGGGCTCAAAATCTGTAGAAAGAACAACAAAAATATCCATTAAGCTCTTGACAGGTGTGAGTAACAGATATGGAAGGTAACAGAAAGCCACTGAGATGCATCAGCCAAGATCATGGCACTGCCAGTTCCTTGAAGTCCTCACGGCTGGAGCTTGTTTGACTTGCCAGAACATGAGAGCTGGTGTGTGTGTGTGTGTGTGTGTGTGTGTGTGTGTGTGTTGCACATTACAAAGCAGCAGCATGGAGGGTTCACTTTGTTGGGTAAGGGAATAAATAAAAGTGTCATTTTTAGGGGCTCTGAAGCACACAGAGGGAACAAATCACTCTTCAAGTCCTTGAAGCTGCATTTATAGTTTAAGGTGTGTGTAGATAAATGCACAGAAGAATGAAGACAAATGCATTCTGCTGTTGTAGCCCATCATATTCCTGGCTGGTCAGAGTCACCCTCTGCTCCCTCAATAGAGTTGGTCTTCTGGAGTCAAATGGATTAGAAGACAATGCTTGACCTCATTCTCACTGGAGTGGGGGCAGAACTGGCTCTTGACTGGGCATCAAAAAGGCAGGGCTGCCAACAGGGCAGATGGCACCTTCCCGAACTGCCAGGATGTGATTCTAGATAACTGTGAGAACAGGAAGGTATGGACACTGGTCAAATGTTCCAGAGCCTCAAGGTTGGCTTCACAACACCACTGCTGTGACCAAATCACTTAACGTTTCTAATCCCAACAGTCAGGAGGCAGAGGCAGAGGCAGAGGCAGAGGCAGAGGCAGAGGCAGAGGCAGAGGCAGAGGCAGAGGCAGAGGCAGAGGCAGAGGCAGAGGCAGAGGCAGAGGCAGAGGCAGAGGCAGAGGCAGAGGCAGAGGCAGAGGCAGAGGCAGAGGCAGAGGCAGAGGCAGAGGCAGAGACAGAGACAGAGACAGAGACAGAGACAGAGGCAGGTGGATCTCTGTGAGTTTGAGGCCAGCCTGGTCTATAGAGTGAGTTATAAGACAGCCAGGAATATATAAAGAAACCCTGTCTTGAGAAACCAAAGCCAAAACCAAACCAAACTATTCCCCAAAGGGATCTATCCATCTATTCATCTATCCATCTATTCATCTATCCATCTATTCATCATCTACCCATTCTATCTATCTATCTATCTATCTATCTATCTATCTATCTATCTATCTATCTTTGGAATTGGGTGAGCTTCTATATTAAACTCAAGAGGGCAAAACAATACCAATTTGCTTTTGAATCAACCAATACAGGGAAATCGTTCTTTCACACTTTATTTTTCCCCTTACCAAGCAAGCCTCTTGGCCCACTGTCACACGAGTATGGCATTTCTGCCCAGACAAAGCCCTTTGAAGGGCTCCCTGCTGCCATTGAAGTGGTGTAAGCAGTATTGAGAACCTACCTGTGTTATCAAAAAGGGTGTCGATAAACGTGCAGTTCTTGAAGTAGGTGTTGACTGAGGTCACGTCGTCAAAGGTGCAGGACTTAAACACTGAATCTTTGAAGGTTACCGATTTGAACTTGACTCCGAGGAATCTGTACAGCGCACACAGACGCACACAAATGAATCGATGCCATTGACTCTCATCTACTTGAGTTCAAAGTTAAGTCTAATGGATTTAGAGACTCGGCACCCTGCTATAACCATCTCTAAGTTATAAAGGGCATCCTGGGTTCGTTGGGCTTCTAGGGTTTTCTAGGCTTTCCCCCTTTGGCCTTGGATATACTGGTTTGTCTGAATGCACCACTGTTCAGTGTTATTTCTTGTCAGGAGAAACAATGACAGACACATGAGTTATTTCTTTGCAGTGGTGGCAAAGGGTCTTGATTGCTAAGCATTCATTCCCCGTGGCTCTGAACTGTTTAATTATCATTCCTACCCTTTAGCCTCTTCACAGATACTTCACAGATCAGGAAAGTCTTGACTGAGACTTATGAATCTATCTAACCTGAAGATGTGCTAGCATCTGAACTTTATATTCTTACCCATATTTACCCGATACAGTGGTGGAGATTGAACCTGGGGACTTACAATGTTAGACAAGTGCTCTGCGACTGGGCTCCATCACTAGCCCTCCAAGTTTTTCATAAAAGTCTGGGTTCTAAGTTTAGAAACTTAGATGGCAGGGCATGGGTGTTCTGATTCTTTCTGGGAAGGGTGACTGACAAGGAGGAGAAAAGGTCACTAGTTTCCTTCTCAAAGTCAAAAGATATTGCTTGAGGCAAACTGAAACATGCCCCCCCTCCATTGACTTTGGAGATACACAGACCGATGAAATGGGTTCAAACACAAATTTAAGGTACTGCAATAGGGTTCTGGGTAGTGAAGAGGATAATGGCCTTAATGAGCCTCATGTTTCAGAGGAGCCCGGCAGTCATTGATAGAGACTCACTGAAGCCCCAGGAAAGTGCACACCACTGAGTCTTGCTTCTTTAGCGAGAGGCTTCTTTGCCAATCCTCTCTCAGAACATTCTGCATACAGACAAAGAGGGACTCCCTACATTATCTGTGCAGTCTGCCTGGAAGGTATTCCAGGTCAGGGTACAGAGTCTCCACTGGGGAAAAGTGCTCAGGGAAGCTACCTCTGACTCTCAAGCCAGCAGCAGTATTTCACATTTTTTTGAAAGACAACCCACCCAACCCTTTTCCTATCATCTCAAATGTGTAACAAATGCAAAAAAAGATGTTTGTAAGGTTTCCCTTTGCTTGGAGTCCTAATAACAACCAACCAACCAACCAGTCTCTCTCCTCTCCCCCTTCTCTGTGTGCAGGTTTGTATATGGGAAAGAGTATGGCTATGACGTACATGTAAAGGACAGAGGAAAGCCTTCAGTGCTGTTCTAACTTTTCCACTTTGTTTAGAATAAGGTCTCCGTGTTTGTTTGTTTGTTTGTTTCACTGCACACAGCCCAGGCTAGCAAATAGCCCAGGCTAGCACATAGCCCAGGCTAGCACATAGCCCAGGCTAGCACATAGCCCAGGCTAGCAAATAGCCCAGGCTAGCACATAGCCCAGGCTAGCACATAGCCCAGGCTAGCACATGGCCCAGACTAGCACATAGCCCAGGCTAGCACATAGCCCAGGCTAGCACATGGCCCAGGCTAGCACATGGCCCAGGCTAGCACATGGCCCAGGCTAGCACATGGCCCAGGCTAGCACATGGCCCAGGCTAGCACATAGCCCAGACTAGCACATTGTCTAGGCTAGCACATGGCCCAGACTAGCACATAGCCCAGGCTAGCACATAGCCCAGGCTAGCACATGGCCCAGGCTAGCACATGGCCCAGGCTAGCACATGGCCCAGGCTAGCACATAGCCCAGACTAGCACATTGTCTAGGCTAGCTGGCTGTTGAGCTTCTGGTGATTCTTCTGTCTTCACTCCCATCTCTCCATAGGAATGCTGGGATTACAGACATGTGTAACTAGGTTTGGCTTCCGTGTGGATTCATCAGGCTTTCATAGCAAGTATTTCACCCACTGAGTCATCTCTCCAGCCCGGGTTTCATCTTTTCAGGTCTTTTCAGATTTTGGCTGTTGAGGCCCAGGTTGGCCTTAACCTCGAAGTCTTTCTGCCTCTGGGATTACAAGTATGTGCCACTATGTCTAGCTCAAGGATTTTAAGGTAAAACTGTTAAAATTATTAATTATCACACATTATTAATAGATTGGACATTAATAAATTGGGCATCTAGTTTAGAATGTTAATAAGTATTATTAAAATGATGGCTGTTTTAAACCCAAACAATACTTAACATTTTTCTCCTTTGCTGTTGTTTTTGTTGTTCTGAACCATGTTCACATTGTGTGGTACACACTATGTATGGTGCTGGCCTCAAGTTCGCCATCTCCTGACTCCCCATCCCAAGTGCTGGCTGGGACTACAGACACGCACTGCTACACATACTGCATCTTAGAAACTGCTAATGAAAAAAACATTACTTAAACAAACAAATATTCATTCCACAGTCACAGAATTTGATGCTCAAGTTTCTTTGAAATACAAGTGCAGATTATCTGTGGTTCAGGGGTGTGTGTGAGGGGGGCATGGCAAGGGGGGCGGGTAAATGAGGCTGATGCTGTGTGGCCTGGGCATGATAAGGTCTCTCCTTCTGGTGGCTTAATTCACCTAACATGATGGTCTCCATTGATCCATTTTCCATAGAGTGGAATAATTTCTTCCTTTATTAGTAAACTTTAATCATGAAAAACTTGAAGCTGGGTGGTGGTGGCACATACATTTAATCCCAGCACTTGGGAGGCAGAGGCCGGTTCTGTGTTCGAGGCCAGCATAGTTTACAGAGTAAATTTCAGGGAAACCCTATCTCAACAAAACTAAAACTAAAACCAAAACCAATCCAACCAACCAAACAAACCAAAAAACCAAAAACCAAAAACCAAACCAAAACAAAACAAAAACAAAACCACCTCCCAAAAAGATTGAAAAAAATTGAAAAACATACAAATAAATAAACCATCACATCACACCACACACACACACACACACACACACACACACACACACACACACACACTGATTAAGCCTCTCATTAAATTGCTAATTACAGTAATGACACCCATACTGCCATACTGGCAAGTATCCATTATCCAGGCCACACACATTCCACAAAAAGTCTTTTTCATCTTAATAAACAAGTTTTTGCCTTGGGGAATTTTGATTACTTTTTTTTTTAATTCATCATTTAAGAAATTAAGACAAATTTCTAAGAATAATGAGCTGCTGTGAGTTCATATCAGTGATTTTTTTTTTTGCTCAGACAATGCATAAATGAACATGGTTACCTGTCTATCCCTTTTTCTCTTGGAAAGGATGAAGTAGACCCAGCTCCCTGGCTCTCCTAAGTCTCCTAAGTCTTGGGAGCATCTGGGTCCTGTGTGCATCCTTGCTAATCCTCTGCGGGTTTTCACTGCCCTTCACTCAAGAAAGCATTTCTGCTCCTCCCTCACAGGCTCCCTGACACATCCACCGGAACTGCCCCACCGGGAGTGTCCCACTGGAAGTGCCCCACTGGAACTGCGCCACTGGAAGTGCCCCACCGGAAATGCTCCACTGGAACTGCAGCTCTTCATTTGTATTGTATTTTGACCGGAAATGCGGCCCTTTTCAGAAACGGGAGATTCCCATGGACACTCCGGTTTCTCCCCTGAATCACACAACTCTCTCCTCCTTCCTGATTCCTTCTGCGGTCCCCTCTTCTCTTCCCTAACTTGTCCATCGCTCTTCAGGGGCCTCTGAGCTCTCTTCTTCCTGGGCGGTCAGCTTAGTAAGCATGAGGCAACTCAGTTTCAGAAGTGGTTTTGTTGTTTTTGGTTTAAATTCCAAGAGGCACACGATTAATCCTCTGCCAACTTCTGAAGTAGTTTGAGGTGACTGACAAGTATGTATCTTTAAAGTGAATTTTAAGTTATTAAAATTCATCCATAAGTAACTACAAATTGACAAAATTGAAAACCCTGTAGACTTTAGTTATTGCTAATTGTACCCCACTACACAGCCGGTCTTTGTGACTAGCTAGCAAATTAAGTTATGTCAAAGTTTCTACACCTGCCATTGTCGTATTCCATTCCAGTGTGGATCTGGTTCTCCATGGTAAAGTTAATGCTGAAGTTTGAATATTTATCCTTTTGCACATTCCTAGTTAGCAGTGCATACTCATCGGACTGGAGATGTTTAATGACATCAGGGAACCAAACAGACAATCCATAATACCTGCAAAAGCAAAGAAAATTTGTAACATCACACACAAGGCCACCCTTATATATTCAGAATGGCAGGGGCTCTTAGAAGCACTTTTAGGTATGACTGGCACTTTGGAACATTTGAACAAATTATCACACAATATTTGATATACTACCCCCTCCCCTTGCAAAAACTAAGTAGAGAGACAGCGAAACATCCAGGTGTGTAATTCCTGAAGTCCTTTGGGAAGAGATATGAATCTTATCCTGTACCTACCTATGATGCTATGGTCTGAGTGTGTCCCCCTGTGACGATATTAAGTGAGGCATGTTGGCCCTGATGTCGTTGACATCAACCTGGGCTCCCCTGAGGAACCCTGTCTCCTAGTCTGGTGGAATGGAGTCCTAAGATCCAGGAAGGAAGAGGTTGCAGGATGGACTCTTTAGTAATGGACCATCTTTCTTGCTTCCTACATGACTGGCACTTGTAGTCTAGAGTAGGAGCCATGTTTCCCAAAGGGGTTCAAGGCAGCAGAAAGGGACATTCAGGCCCCTTTCTTCCCTCTTCCCTCCTCTCCTTCACTCCTCCCCCGTCTCTCCCCTAGCCGTCTCTCCCTCACACCAGTCTTTCATTCTGACACCAGGTCTCATATAGCCCAGATGGCCACAAATGTCTTATGTAGCTGAGCAAGGCCTTGGCCTTGTAGTCTTCCTGCCTCCACTTCCCTGGCATCTGTATCCCCGTGTTAAACTAGAATACTGAAGTATACAACAGAGACATCCCCTTGTGCGCTCCACCTTAGATTCATCATGTCCTGGAGCAGGCCAGGATCACAGACGTGGATCCAGGAATTATAAATTGAAATTTGCTGTATTACAGTAACACTATCCGATGCATCTAATAGTGTTACTGTACAGATGCCCGGGGAGTGAGTGGTTTGCCTGCAGTGTGAACTGGGCCCCTTGGCTGACTCTTGGCTTACTACACTTTATGATGACCAGGATATAGGACTAACCACCTCCCATAGGCTGTTGCTCAGATACAACAGGATGCCAAGTGCCTATCACACCACGCGTACCCAAAAGACCAAATGAGCTGTAATTATCCTCACTGTCACCAGAAATCCTCCAGCATCTCCTCCTCCAAGTTCCATAGATTCCCACCCCTGGGCTCCTCACAGCCTATGTTTTGGAACAGTGAGGGTGTGAGGATGGTCATGGAGCAAGAAATGGCTCAGAAATACAAAATCAGTGGGTTGCTCTCTAACTAGAGTCACAAGGCAAAGACTTGAAATTTCAGAGGAAAACACATTTATCTTGGGAAGTCCACCATCTACAACATGGAATTTTAGCTGATAATTAATCTGAATGTCCTTTCGGCAGGCAGTGCTGAGATTTCAGGAAGGAAGAGGTAACACCTAATCTCTAGTCAGCAATGAGTACCTTACCCAGATGAACACCAGATACTGGCTACACCGAGGGCTACCTTTGGGTCCATCTTTGTCTTTTTCATATCTAACTGTGCTGAACTAATGATAGGAACCCACACTACTTATTTTCTTCTCCATCTTTCTTCTAACTTATGTAATTTAGAAGTTGGGAGAGATTGCTACATGTACCTCCCTCTCCTTCCATCCCTGGGACTGGGAACGGAGCCCCTGACCTCACACATGCCTGGTGAGTGCTATGCCGCTGAGCCATGCCTCCAACTCAAAGCCTCTGAACTTAGAAATGGGGAATAAAATCACATGGCTAACCATAGCAGGAAGGATCCCTGCCCGAAGCCTTCCCCTTTCCCTTCCTCAGACCTTCCCAACACTAGGAAAGGGACCCCTCTGGTTCCTTTAATAAAACCATGACTTGCCCCTGCATTCTTAGAATGAATATATGGTAGTTTTAGTCATGTGACAGCTATTTACTGAGCTCTTTTTATGTATCGCATACTACATATACCCTATTCCCTCACGGTGCTTCCAGAGCAGACCTAACTTTTAGTCTTGAAATTCTGGTTGTGAGCATTAGGGTTTTTTGTTTTGTTTTGTTTTGTTTTGTTTTGTTTTGTTTTTTTGTTTTTTTAAGATTTATTTATTGGGGGCTAGTGAGATGGCTCAGCGGGTTAGAGCACCCGACTGCTCTTCTGAAGGTGATGAGTTCAAATCCCAGCAACCACATGGTGGCTTACAACCACCCGTAATGAGATCTGACGCCCTCCTCTGGTGCGTCTGAAGTCAGCTACAGTGTACTTATGAAGAATAATAAGAAATGAATCCTTGGACCGGAGAGACCAACCCGAGCGAGCGAGGCTGTCCGGAGCGAGCAGAGCCGAACGGGGATGGCCGGAGCAAGCGGGCCAATCGGAGTGAGTGGGGCCGACTGGAGTGAGCAGGGCTGGCTGGAACAAGCGGGGGCCATATGGGGGCGGCCGGAAGCGAGTGGGGCTGGCCGGAGAGAGCAGAGCCGGTGGGAGCGAGCGGGGTCGAGCGAAGCGAGCGGGGTTGACCAGAACAAGGGGAAAAAAAGATTTATTTATTTATTTTATGTATATAACTACACTATAACTCTCTCCAGACACCCCAGAAGAGGGCATCAGATCCCATTACAGATGGTTGTGAGCCATCACATGGTTCCTGGGAATTGAACTCAGGACCTCTGGAAGAGTAGTTACTGCTCTTAACCACTGAGCCATCTCTCCAGCCCTGAGCCTTAGTTTTTAATGGCTATGTGCTCTCTCCAGCCCTCTTTTAGTCTTTACAGCAAATTTAAAAACACTTCCACGGAGTTGCAGAGATGGCTCAGC
Organism: Mus minutoides; assembly: GCA_902729485.2. Classification (NCBI taxonomy): domain Eukaryota; kingdom Metazoa; phylum Chordata; class Mammalia; order Rodentia; family Muridae; genus Mus; species Mus minutoides. The sequence goes on from LR749636.1 coordinate 1,513,576, forward strand.
AGTTACTAGCCCTGCTGCACTCCATCACCCCTGTAACAAGCTGGCATTGTGCAAACACCTGTAAGTCCAGATACTAGGAATCCAGTGGTCTTTTCTGGTATCTGTAACATATGTGCATATGTCCACTGCTGACATTCTATCTAAGCTCCACCCTACAGTTACCTGGCAACAGCTGGCTAGGCCTGGCCCACTATAAAAGGGGCTTCTTGCCCCCTCCTCTCTCTCTTGCCTCTCTCTCTCTTGCCTCTAGCTCTCTTGCTCCCTCTCTCTTCAAATTCCCTTCCCCCTTCTCTCCATGTGGTCATGGCCGGCCTCTACTTCTCTAGTCTCTCCTTCTCTTTGCCTTTCTCTGCCTCTCCTACCCTCTTAACTCCCCTCCCCATGCCCTGAATAAACTCTATTCTATACTATACCATCGTGTGGCTGGTCCCTCGAGGGAAGGAATGTCTTGGCATGAGCCTGTCAAGGCACCCCTCTTCCATACCTCACCACACCCCTATAGAACATATCTTATACCTCTTTATCTTTTTATAAACACGTCAGCCACAAATATGTAAATAAATAAAATAAATCTTTAAAAAGCAAAAGCCTTTTGTCTAGGACAGAGCAGAAAGTGCCACGAGGAATAAGAAGGCTGAGGGGAGAAAGGGAGCGTGAAATGGAGGAATGGCGATTTTTACAAAAGGAAGGAAAGTAGGAAGGAGGGAGGAAATAGAGGAGGGAGGGAGAGGAAAAGGGCACAGGGCAGGAGCTAACTCAGGGAAGAGGTGAAGGGGTGAGGGAGTGAGGGCAGCTGCCTGGGGTGCTGCTCCTGGTGGAGGATGGGAGGAACAGGGCCCTCAAGTTCAGAGAAGAGCAGACAGGAGACAGACAGCAGCGCACAGGTAAGTCACCCACCTCAAGCTCAGAGAAGAGCAGACAGGAGACAGAAGGCAGCGCACAGGTAAGTCACCCAGGGCTTTCTGTGACTTCCCAAATGCCAAATGAATTTTCCAGAAAGATCAATGGAAGGGTTAGTTTATCAGTTATAAATACTGTAACTGTCAGCAAATGTAAATTGAAAAAAAATCTACTTCTCAGCTCTTCCCATCAAACTATAAAAGAGCTGAGTTCTTACAGGGCAGAATTCTAGCAAGTTAGCAGAATTGAGTCGTGATTTTTGTTTTTAAAGAAAGCAAGTTTAAAAAGGACGAAGAGAGAAATGACTGGGAGCTACAATGTGACAGTTGATTATGTCCACCGAGAATCCAAATATCACTTACCCGAAGGACAGGGTGAACCAGACAATTGTAAGCTTGATGGTGTTTTCCCTGACTGGGTAGTTGAAGCATCTCATAAAAGTCAGCCAAATCTGTAAAACACCAGGGGGTGGTTTTCTTATAGAGTTACATGGTGAGCCCACTCCCCAGACCTATAAAACACCAGTGGGTAGTTTTCTTATAGAGTTACATGGTGAGCCCACTCCCCAGATCTATAAAACACCAGCGGGTAGTTTTCTTATAGAGTTACATGGTGAACCCACTCCCCAGACCTTCCAGTCAGATTATAAAAGAGCTGAGTTCTTACAGAGCTGATTAATTTCAACAAAAAATATAAAATCTTAAAATCAATGNTCCTTGCCTCCCTCCCTCCCTCTCTCTCCCTTCTCTTCTTTCTTCTCTCCTCTTGTAGTACTAGTGACTGAACCTAGAACCTCATATGTGCTAGAGAAGTGTTCCAGCATTGAACTACACCTCCAAATCCCCTTTTACTTTTTTTTTAATTTTGAGACAGGTTCTCACCAAGTTGCCCAGACTGGCCTTGAACTTTCAATCCTCCTGCCTCAGTCTTCTGAGCACTACCTGAAATTACAGGTCTTACCCACCAAGCCTGCACAGGAACGCTCACTTTTCATCTTTCTGAAAAGCCAATAGATACCAAGATGGACTTTCATGACTGTAACTCCCGGCCTGACACCTTCTTTCCTCAAGGTGGCGCACATCCCCTAGCTCTGAGCCAAGAGAGGTTCTGTTTTCTGGTCCTAAGAGACAAGTGTCCTGGATAGAGGGACACTTCCTCCTCATTGGAAAGACATAGTCAGTCCCTTTTTGACCACCCCAAATGTCGGATGTTGACATACAGGTTGCTATGCAGCGCATACTTACTCCGTACATTTCGGTGCGGATCCGAACGAAACACCTCCTGTACCATGTTCCCGTGTCGCTCTCGATTTCAATCAGCTCATCTATTTGTTTGGGAGTCTTGATTTTATTTACCTGCAGACAGCAGCAGAGTACAGAGTGCTCGCTTCTCTCCTGGGAAGTTGTCACATTCAGGCTGCTTACTTTAAACCCAACTCTTAACTGAAAGTGGTATTTGGTAAGAATTGTTCATACACAGGAGAACACTGGCAGAGACCTACAGATGCAAAGGCCATCTAAAGGAACTGAACACAATTTAGTGAGGGGGGTGCCACAGAGAAAGGGGAAGGGGAGCAAACAGGATGAGGTGACAAGAGAAAGATGCCCCCTGATTACTATAAAGACCCACGCCAGCAGATCAAACACCCTAGAGATGAGTGTCTGCATCCACAGTTACTTTGCTTGGATATTATTTAGGGGTAGGGGCACCTAATTATTTGATGAATGTGGCTTTTAAATGTCCACTCTCATCTGCAGCGCATCACTACGGCTTGTTCTTCCTTTGCCCACAGGCCCGCCAGGGGCTGCCCAGCAGATACCCACGGAGGCTGCAATGGAAGATGTTTCTATTGAGAATCGTCAACCCCAACTCTTCAGTCACAGAAGAGAAATGATGAAGGTTCAATGTGACAAGGCACTCCTGTGGCTTGAGGTAGCATCTTAGAGCAGACTTTCAATACTGGGAAAGAATGATGGGGGGGAGTAGAGGGAGAGAGAGGAGACAGAAAGGGTGTGGAGAACTCACCTTTCCCTGTTTGGGGATAAAGAGAGCATGGTGTATATGCTATCTTCCCTGGGGACGAGGGGGCATTTCTAAAGAGCCTGCCAATATTCTGTTGGAGATACTGTTCAGAGGCTGGGTCGCTTGGTGTTTCCAATTGTGCTAGGTAGGGTGGCTCTCCTTTTGACTATGAGAAAAGACACTGAATAAAGTGTCTTTACCTAACATAAAACCACTTCTGTATTAAATATGAGTTTTTAAATAAAGTATTTGGAGAACTTATTTTTCTTTTCTTATTTATTTATTTTTTTTGAGAGGGTGTCTTACTACGTTGCCAGGTCAATTTTAAACTTGAGGTCCTCCTGCCTTGGGCTCTGGAGTGCTGTGCTCACAACAGTGTATAAGCAATGCCCAGTTTAGAGTTAGGGCATTGGGGGAGCGGTTAGGCTTCTTGAAGATGGGCGCCAAGATGCAGGAAGAAGCTCCGGCCAGCCAAAGGGAACACTCGGGGGTTTAAAGGAGAAGTCAGTTGAGGCCTGGTGAGATGACTCAGCAGGTAAGAGTGCTTCCTGTTGTTCTAAAGCAGGAGGAGCTGAGTCTGAGTCCCTGGCATTGGGTCAAGACAGTGCTGTGGTGGCTGAAGGAAAGCCCCACGGGACACTGATGGACCTGAGTCTTGTCGCTCAGGCCATGAAACAAGTGAGTAATGGAACTGAGTTTTAATCTCAGATATAACTGTTTTACCCAAGAGACCTCATGTTACCCTGAATTTCTCGGTTAAGCAACATGTGCAAGTAAGTTTTAGCTGAGGCAGGGGAATGGCCTGATAGGGCAGAGACCCCAGTCTACTCCAGTAACAAGACAGAGAGAATCTATTGGTGATCCCTACAACTGAGGCCTTGGGTATTGAGCCAGGAAGAATACATCTGAGTTTAAACTGAGGTCTTTCTGTCTCTCAGGTTAGTATTATTTAACCAACCTCAAAGGCTTGGAGTTTTAGGTGTGAATAGGTTGGTAGTCTCTGGGCTAAACATAGCCCCCCCCCCAATTTGTGTAAATAAAGTTTTATTGGAACACAGCCAAGACCCATGGTTTAGACAGTCTCTATGGCTGCTTGCATTTACACTGCAAGGACAGAGCTAAGTAGTTGTGACAGAGACTCTATGACTGACAAGGCCTTGAAAGTCTGGTTCCCTGCAGAGAACTTCCTGAACTCTGGCCTCAAGGCTGCTCTGAGGAGCAGACTCACCGTGAAGACCTTCTCTGGCTGGCCCCGGGCTCTCATGTTGGTGTCATGAATTAACTTCAGAATCATCCAGGCTTCGTCATGTTTTCCCACCTAAGAAATACAGAGGCAGTCAGAGGCTAGGGCATTGACAGGCCTTGCTTTTCAGGGACTGCTGGGTTTTCAGAGCCCAAGGAAGGCAATCGCACAGACGCAGTTAGCTCTCCTGTTCTCTGACACACACAGGCTGAGGGTACCACTATATAGCAGCAGTTCAAAGAATGTGCCTTCAACTAGAAATACTACCCGTGGACAATAATGCTCCATTTATTAAACAGTGAACACTATCCCACTCATCGAGTGAAAGCTATTTGCTTAGGGAAGAGTATGAGTCGTTTTAAATGTGAGGCAACTTTTACATACCCCTTTGCCTAAATCATGTCTCCAAAAAACAAACCCCACAAAATCCTATGGTAGGGAGGGAGAAGGCACCTCCCAAAGAGGCAGACAGCAAGGAAGCCTTCCAGTGTATGTGGGCCCCCTGTGCTTCTGTAACAACAGGCAGTACCTCCAGCAAGAACCGAGGGCTTTCTGGCATGAAGGTGAGGGCCACCACAGAGGAGACGCATGGGAGGGCACAGACGATGACGAAGACGCGCCAGCTGTGGAACTGGTAGGCTGAACCCATGCTGAAGCTCCACCCTGGAAAAGGACAGAGGAGTGAGGGAGAGCCTCCATACCCTGTCGCTGGACCGGTCACCACGTGGTGCAGCCCCTTAGCGATTCGTCGGTCAAGGCTTACTGTCCACAGAAAGGCGAGTGGACCTGTAAATAGCTAGAAGGACCGGCTCAATTAAGATATCCCCCACCCATCACTATGGGCAGTGCTGAGGACAAAGGTGCAAATCCGAAGGACCACAAGGTACGTACGGGGCTCCTGACAGGGTACGTACCTCGAATCTTCCCTTCATGCCTACAGATCGATCACGTTCCACTCTTTCCCATCTGCCTATCAGGAAATGACTCTCAGTGGACTTCATCATCCGGTTCCCAGCCAGGTTTGGAGGTGAGATTCAGACAGGCATTTTTTTTTTTTTTGTAGCCCAGGCTGGCTTTGAACTTTTGAACTCATAATCTGCCTCCTCCTCCCCTGACTGCTGTGATTATGCCACCTGTTACCACACTTGCTTCCTAACTAGGTTTGAGTAGGACACAACTTCCTTCCCTCCCTTCTCCCTTCCTTGGACAGGTGGAGGAGTGGCGAGGCCCTGGATGTTTTCAGCTGCTGGCCTCTTCCTTCTTCTCCAGCTCTTCACAGCCAGCCCTCCCACCACTGGCCTTTGAGGCTCAGGGACGCCCATGCTCCCTCGCTCCTGTCTTATTGGTTTCTTTTTGCAGTTCCTACAACACTGTAAACCATCCTTTCATTAGAGCATCTTTAAATGGCTGTCTGTAGGGAAAGCTGACTTCACAGTGTCCTTATCAGGAACAAGGCCTTTTATCTCTGCTCCCAGGCTTCATAGGGAATAGCAAGGTGAATCCTGACTTCTAAGAAGACGCTATAAAAAACGAAAGCTTTGTTACACTATAATAAGAACAGTCCCGGTGGGATGCAGACAGAAATCCCTTTGGGAACAGGCATTTGCATGAATGTGGAATGAAAGGAGAAGTCAGCCAGCTTTCCTGAGGAAGGACGATGCCCGTCCAAGCTAAATGAAGCCAGAGCTGGATCCACAGAGGGACGGGTGAACGGTGTGAGGCAGAGGGCTAGCCTCCAGCCAAGCTTGGTGATTGGAAGGCATCTGTGAACAAAGGTGAGGTAGTCTCCGCCTCCTCCTCCCCCCAAGAGAACTGTATGTTTGTCCTTTGTGGGACTCCTGAAAGCCTCCAGAAGTGACATACTTCCACAAGCTGAAGTCACAAAATTTTTACTGCCAGGATTCAAGTTGGAGTTGCACACCAGCAGCCAGGCTTGTGACAGCCTGTCCACTGTGCTGTCAGCAAGTGGCGTCCACACTAGTGGCACGCTGTATTAATTTTGCATTAGTTTTGCTCAGAAAATTTAATATGGGGAGACTATGTGGGTTGCTACGTCAATTATACGATTAGCTTTCGGGAAGCATGATTACTTTCAACATCTTATATAGCCTAGACTTAAAAGTCTCATGTTATCTAAAATTGCAGAAGAAATTCTATGGCCGAACAAAGAAACCATAATGTGTTCATTTCACATGATCTCAGAGCTTTGTATAAACTCTCTTTAAAGAACTCTAAACTTTGTTATTCTCCACACCGGGGGGGGGGGGGGCAGGGGAGGGGTGGGGGGAGAAGACTTCCATGACTGAATTCAATGTCAGGTATAACGCTTTCCACAGGATAGAGGGAGGGAGAGCAAAGGCAAGAGCTGGAGGGCTCCGGTGTTGCCATTCAAAGAAAATGAAAGTTCAAAAGGTGACCCTTTCTATGGAAAATAGGCTGGAGAGATTTAACCAGGCACATCTCTACAGTGGGTGGAGCAGTGCGCTTCTGTAACAGACAGAAAAGTGATCCCACCCCAATCCAAGATTCTCATATCGACCTCCATAACATGAGGATGCGGATGTTTCAGGAGAAAGGGATCATGACTGTTTATAAGTCAGGGCTCCCCAGAGAAAGAGAATAGCCAGTTCTGCAGAGGGGAGCCAAATGCCAATGTAAGAAGACAGGAGGGGAGGCACAGGTTTGCGTTCTATGACTGCGGTAAATACCACGACCAGAGACATAGAAATACAAGGTTTATCTCATCTTAGAACTATCATCTGCAGTGAGGCCCCCACCGGGGAAGGAAGTCAGACCAGGAATGTGGAGGCAAAACTGAAGCGGAGGCCACCCAGGGACCCTGCTTACTGGCCTGCTCCATGGCTTGCTCGGTCTGCTTCCCCATACAACTCCTGGACTACCTGCCCAGGAGTGGCATAGCGAGCTGTGCCCTCCCAAATCAGTCATTAACCAATAAAGTGCCCTCCAATCTCCCCTGCAGTCCAGTCTGAGGGAGGCATTTTCTTACTGGAGGCTTCCTTTGCCAGATGACTAACTCCTGTCAACTTGATGGCAACGACCAATCAGCACACAGAGGGAAACAAAGAAAGGTAAGAGAGGAGGGTAGGAGGGAGAGAGGGGAGAGAGATTGGGAGGAGCTGCGTTGCAGCCTTTCAAGATGTAGGAAGGGGCTACTAGTGAACGCATAGAGCAGACTGGTAGAAGCTGGGAACTGCGAGGACCACAGTTGTCTCCTAGAACTAACTGCCAGAAGGTCGCAGAGCCCCCATTAGCATATTCAAACATGTAATCTAAATTTATTTTGAGTATGGCCAATGTGTTTGGTATAGTGGCAAGGGGGACCTGGCATGATAAGTTAAGTTAGAAAGCTGTAGGTCTTCTCTATTAGACCCCCGTGAGTCATTGTCTCATAGCTGTGACAAAGGCCTGATGGATCAACTCAGGGAAGAAGAGATTCTTTGGGCTCATGGTTGGAGAGGGTGAAGCCGTGGGAACATATTGGGCTGTGGCCCCAGGTGCAGGAGACAACTGGTCCCACCATCGCTGCAGTCTGGCAGTAGATAGGCAATCGAGGTGGGAACCAGTCTAGGCCCACAAGGCCTGGCCCCACAAGGTACAGCTTCCAGTGAGGCCCCACCTTTTAAAGATCCCACATGAGCCGGGCAGTAGTGGTGCATGCCTTTAATCCCAGCACTTGGGAGGCAGAGGCAGGTGGATCTCTGAGTCTAGCCTGAACTCTACAGAGTGAGTTCCAGGACAGCCAGGGCTACACAGAGAAATCCTGTCTCGAACAACCAAAAAAAAAAAAAAAAAGGATCCCATATCCAGAGCGTAACAGCTGCCGCACCTGTTATGAGTTGTGGTTTAAGATGCAAGTCAGAGCACTTTGCTGTGCTTTGTGAAGCTCTCCCACAGCTTCACGTGTGTGTGGCATGAGAAGTATCACCATGACTTCATGTCCTGGCTGAACCAGTCCCCGAGGTGAGGCCACCTCTTTCAGCTCTTTCTCTTGCTCACGACGACGTTTAGCACCATTGTCTGTCTCCAGAAGCCCAGCCACGCACACAAAAGGTGCTGTGTGAGATGGTTTTTGTTTTTGTCTTGTCCCTTAATAATCTCATCCTCAATATGGACCCTAGCAGTCTACATACATGCATCTGATATTTTCCCTGTAGAGAAGGCTTTGCCTGAATCCTCTGCATGATGGCTGTCCCCCTCACTCCTTCTAGAGTTTGGCTCCTTCACAGGCTGCTTTGGTGTCTTGGTGGGCACTGTATCCTCTCCATTATCACACACACACACACACACACACACACACACACACACACACACACACACACATTCATTTTCCTGATAGTCATCTAACCCCTTTCCCACCAGAAAAATAGGAACCCTGCTTTCCTGACTTGCCTGTATCCCCCTAGTCCTGGAGGTGCTGTGTGTGTGTGTGGGGGGGGGTGGTGTGTGTACATGAGTGTGCAAAAAATCACTATAGGTTATCAAGATCATGGGTTCTCAGATGATCTCTTTCTCTCTCTCTCTCTCTCTCTCTCTCTCTCTCTCTCGTTTCTTCTTCTCCCTCCCTTGTTTCTCCTTTTCCCTCCAACCAAGTTCACACTAAATAGCAAGACAGCTTTGATTTATTTTGTCACTGCACATGGAGCAAAATGTATTTTTATGTCTATGAAAATGTATTTGTATATGTCTATGAACTTGACCAGTGTGTTCTGCCACCCGTGATGCTAATTGTCCTTTCAGGGTCAACTCTCCCTCCAGCCAGGACCCTGGTGACCAATCTCTCTCCTCTGTCTTAAGAGTTTTGTCAGTCCAGCAGTGGTGGCATACACCTTTAATCCCAGCACTTGGGAGGCAGAGGCAGGCAGATTTCTGAGTTCGAGGCCAGCCTGGTCTACAGAGTGAGTTTCATCTCGAAAAAAAAAACCAAAAAAAAAAAAAAAAAAGTTTTGCCCTTTCAGAATGCAGTGCTAATGGAGTCAGTCACGCCACAGGGCAGAGCTAATGGAGTCAGTCACGCCACAGGGCAGATGCTTGGTTTTTGAGATGAGGTCATGCTGTACAGCCCAGACTGGCCTTGAATTCACAATCCTCCTGTATCAGCCTTCCCAAGAGTGTGATTACAGGCACTCATCATCATACCTGGCCGGTATGTAAAGTTGTGAATAAGAACTTTGGTTCTTACACTTAGCATGATACATTTGAGACTCATACAAATTGTCATGCATGTTAGTGGGTTCAAGAACATTCCCAGTTTAGGGTATTTATTAATAAATCTGCTGTGGACATTTATATGTGTTTTTTATGTGCATCAGTTTTGTTTTTTTTAAAGTATAGACTTAGACACTTGAACCATATGTTGTTTTTTTGTTTGGGTTTATTTGTAAAATTTTTATTACATTTTATATTTATCATTTACTTATTTATTTCTCACCTGCACTATCTCTCTACTGTGTGGGCTCTGGGAATTGAACTCAGGTCCTTAGGCTCAGTGACAAATGAGTCACCTCAGTGCCCCCAAATATCTGGTTAATGTTACAGGGAGGACACTGACCTGTTCTCCACAGAGGCCGCATTGTCTGACTTTTCTCAAGAGCTCTGTCCAAATAAATTCCTTTCCGCATTTTGAGCTACTCACAGTAGAATTAAAGCCTGAGCTTACAAAGTAGGCACGGCCATACTAGACTACACTTTACCTATTATTGTATAACTGACAGACTGGAAGAGAGGGGGTGTGTCCTGGGCAGTGGGAGGACGCCCCTCCTCCCATACCCACTAGAGTCAAAGAGTCACAGGATTACGCTGGGGCCTGAGAGGATGGCAGGCACCCATGCATGCTTTGAGAAATGACCTTGCAGATGCCTTACAAGACGAAAAGACAGGAAGAACTGAATCCCTGACTGCCATCACCGCTCAGCTCTCCTGAGCGCCATTTCAAGGAAGCTTAAATCTGAACACAAGCTCTAGGCAAACCCTTCAGAACAATCTCCAAGCAGGGCGAAAGAAGAGGACTGTGGGGTCGAACCCCATTCCGCCGGGATAACGGGCTGTGCGTTTCACGTCTGCACTTAGCGAAATGGATTCTTTGAAACCAAACTTCATCGTTTGGCACTGTGACCTTTATTATTATTTTGTCTTAAAAAAATGATCCTTGCAAAGTTGATGTTTCTAATTGTCCTTTAAATTTTGCTAAAACACTCATTAAAATGTCACGCTGTGGGATTTATCCACAGATAATGTAAATTCCATGCAAGGGAGGACCTCAATTAGGGCGGTACAAAAGGCAGTGAAAGCCTGGCTCTAATCAATGTGGTGCTACTAAAGAGAAGAGGGATGGATCTTGCATAATAACCAAGGCCAGCCTCCCCCTGCTGTCGCTGCAGGGCCCCATGGCTGCCTCCTGGGCTGCCTTCCAGCTGCCTGTTGCTCAAGGAATGCAGGCAAAGCATATGACACACACATAGGACACTGGCTCCTGCATTTTCCCTAGGCTTTAACCTGGAAGCCCTGCTATCTCAGTATCCAGTTTGAGGACCTGCTTTCTGGTAACTACTTATGCAATACTGTCAAAAAAACAAAACAAAACAAAACAAAACAAAAGAACCAAAACAACAAAACAACAAAACAAAACAAAACAACAACAACAACAACAAACTGTCTTTGTCAAACAGGAGATTTTAGATGCAAGACTGAGATCCAATATAATAAAAGAAATCAAAACTCTTCAGTATTTATTGAACAGGATGACAAGTCTGACTAGCTAAGAAAGAAATTATATGCATGTTTTCATCTTGATCTCTCATAAGACAAAGACCAGCTAAAATTCTCTTAAAGTAGCTCAGAGTTCATTTTCTGCAGTGAGAGTATAGGGCAGGGGGAATGGTCAGGTGGGTTTCTGATATTGCTACAGAAATAAAAAAATTTATATCCTTAATGCATCGTGGGCTTAAAATATAAAAACTAAACAGCGTAAAACGTGTATCTCTGGCTATCAACTCAGGTTGGGTAGCCAGTGCCATCTGTGATGCTAAGGTTTAACTACTTGCAGCTGGGCAGACCTTCAGAGCTCTTCATCTCTTGTTTGTAGCAAAATAAGTCAAGTTGGAAATATAAATAATGACGTTAGCGGGCAAATGGGGAGCTAAGCTGTGGCACAGCCAGCCACGCGATAAAAACCACCCGCGTGTCGGACAAGAATGAGGCAGCTCTTTCTGATGGAACGTGGAAAACATCCAAGTAGAGAAAGAGAAGCTCCCCCCCACCCTGACAGGGTGAACAACAGTGATTTCATTTTTATATGCACATAAACATATTATCTGATCTAGAAAAGCCACGGATTGGAAATGCTCTGTGCTGTTTTAGGTAGTTACACGGGGAGGGGGGGTTTGCTCGTGGGCACTGCTCTCTTCTGACATTATTTCTTTAATTTGTAAACTTTATATAACCTTTTAGTGCTTCTCACTTAAAATGAAAACAACAAAACAAACCCAAATCACAGCCCCAAGCCTTTGGTTTTCGAGTGACTCAGGTGCCCGGAGGAAGTACAGGGAAGCTGGAATTATAGAGGTGCTAATATTCAACACTGGCATTTTTTTTTTCAAGAAACGGCAGGGATTTTGACTGTGATCAATGTGAGCTTAAAAATACAGTGTGGACCTGTGGGGACCCAGGAGAAAAGCCCAGAGACAACCCCGTGTCTGCATAGAAAAGAGAACGGGTGTCTCTGAGTGACCTTTTAGTCTTGGGGAGTTGAGGATGGAGGGACATTGAAGAAGGAAGGTTGGGGTAATTTAACCAAAGCTAAGGTTGTATGCAAAAACTGTATGGAAACCCACTTTGTAAGATAATTAAAAATTATTAAATAATTTAAATACATTATAATTAAATATACAATAAATAAAGGAGTTTGAACACAGATATCCTACATGGGTGGATGGATGACCAGAAGATATGAGTAATTGCTATTATTACTGTTTTTTTTGTTTGTTTTTGTTTGTTTGTTTGTTTTGAGATAGGGTCTCAGTAAGATCTCTGGCTAGCCTCGAACTCTCAGAGATCTATCTGCTTCTGCCTTGATAGTGCTGATTAGATTAAAGGTGTGTAGCACCATACCTGGCCCAAGTTAAATGAAATCTCAAGAATGAAACAATTCCCAAGGTGCTACTACTGGTCAGGGACGCCCCAGAAATCCTCAACACAGCACACTTTGGTTTTAGGACAGACAGGTGTGGAGAAATGACTTAACATGAACACTAGGTACTCTTCTAGAGGACTAGGGTTCAGTTCTCAGCACCCACAGAGAGGGTAACAATCATGTATAACTCCAGTCCCCATGTAATCTGGCGCCCTCTTCTGGCCACTACAGGTACTGCAGACATATGATGCCCGGATATACACATCAGGGTAAAAAAATTAATTAAATAAAAAAATGTAAAAAAAAAAAAAAAAGTCTAGCTGGGACTGACCTAAAAACCTTCCTTCCTGCTGCACAGCTTTCATGGTGGTAGGTCTATGGAGTGCTAGGCAGGCTACTATGGAAAGAGTTGTCAATGTGTTTACCCAGTGCTGAACTCTGAGTGTTACAATGACTGACCTGCCAGGCAAGATATGTCTATTGGTTCAACAGTTGCCTGGATGTCATGGGGTAGCCAGCTATTTTCTAATTGTCCTTGAGGCTTGCTTGTCGGGAAACAATACAAGCCTGGCATGGTAAACCTGTCAAAACTCCATGATGCAGGAGGATACAGACCCCAGAGATGGGGTGGGGGTACCCACTACTGTTGTTTTGCTAAATAGACAATATTTATAGTAAAAAAATGCTACTAAGTATTTATATCTGAACCCATAGCTTGCTCTCAGCCTTGGCCAGAGAAGTTCCTTTCTGCTGTGGGAAGCAGTGGATGCTGAGATTCAAGATTGGTTGAAGTGCAGAGAGAAACTTGTGAACCAGAAAAGGGGGGGGGGGCATCCCGCCGTGTTCCTTTCCTTCCTGATGGTGTTAGTCACTGAGCAACGCAGCTCTATTGCTGTGATTTTCCAAATCGTGTTCCTTTCTCCCCCTCATCATACCTTTCCTGGGCTGCCTTACTAGACAAGGGCACAGTTGGCTCGGACCTGCACAGCTGTTCCTGCTCATGGCACACATGTCGTGTTATTGCTCTGAGACCTTGAGCCTTGCATCGGCCCATGGGCTTCAGATGAAAGGCAACACCTGACCTGGAAGGGAGCCTCTGGGTTTCAGCATTTGGCCTTCCAATCTCTTATGACTGGCCAAGGCCCTGCCATTAAGTAATTTGCCTGCTGCTTCTCTAATAGAGTTCCCAGATTCTAGTTGCCTTCTTCTAGCTTTTATAGATCATCGAGAGAATTTTGGATAATAAAAATTAGATCACAGGGGCTGGAGAGAAGGCTCAGTGGTTAAGAGCATTGGATGCTTTTGCACAGGACTTAGGTTCAGTTCCCAGCACACCAGCTCACAACTACCTGTCATTCCAGTTCTAGGGGATCTAATAATGCTCTTCTGGCCTCTGCAGGCACCATGCATGTATGCAATGCCCATGCATGCAAGCAAAACACTCATACTTGTAAAATACAAACAAATCTCTCTTTAAAAACCACATTATAGGACTGGAGAGATGGTTCAGTGGCTAAGAGCACTGACTGCTCTTCAGGAGGTCCTGAGTTCAATTCCCAGCAACCACGTGGTGGCTCACAACCATCTGTAATGGGGATCCAATGTCCTCTTCTAGTGTGCCTGAAGAAAGTGACAGTGTAGCCCTTTCATCTTTTGTAACCTCGTTTCAAAGCATCTTTCTACAAACGTGCAACATTTTAGAAGTTGGATAAATTGGCCATGGTCAGTGAAAGCTTACTGACAGAACCCAAGGGAGGATGGAAGGTTTCGCAGTCACGCTGCGGACTGGAGGCCTGCTCCCCAGCCTTCTCTCCCCCTCTCACCTGAGCCATGACTAGGCTTGTCCTATCTCAGTGTGATCTCTGTGGAAAATGGACTTCCCTATGGATTAATGGATTTATTACCTCATGAATATAGCTAATATTTCCTCAAGCACATAATAGCCTTCCTTTTAGAAACTAGAAAATTTCCCAGTCAGCAAGTCAATAAGGAACTCCAAGGGGCAGGTCTCCCAACACATCTAAAAAGCATGCTTCCTTAAGATTGCCTGAAGAGAAACTTTAGTAGCCTCAATCAATTAAATGGTCGGGGAGACAGACTCAGTTTGCCCATCCCTGATTTATGACCTGGCACTAGACATGCAAGTGCTTTTCCTCCACTTTCCAATCCTCTCCCTTTTCTTTTGACCCAGTCAGCATCTACTCAGAGTAGAATTTCACCTTTGCTCTCTTGAAAGGTTGACGATGTGAGCCATTAATCTTGACATTCCTGGCTGCAACCAGCTGTGGAAATGATTGGTCCTGCTGCATCCTGAGGCATGGTTCTCTAGGGTTACGGCGCCAGAAAAATCAAACCCGGAGTGACTTAGTCTGGGACTGATGCGGCCATTTTTCATTTAGCATCGCCGACTGCTGTTTATGAGAAATGATCTAATAACTCAGGGAGCCCAGATCACTGTAGCGGTACAGGCAGACCGAAGCCCTGGCTGGGGTGATGGAAGCTGGCTTTGGCTGGCAGGCTGGTTCCCAGCACTTCAGAATCACATGTGTACTCCTTTATCCTCAGGCCAGGCCACCTGACTGATGGCGGTATTAGGAAAGAACCAGAGGCCTGGGTAGAGACGGGTGGACCAGAATAGAGGCTCTTAGAGTTTTAATAATTCACCCACTGTGTGCCAGATATCTTTATGTCATTTTGTTTTGTATACCAACAATCCTGATAGGGTGGGTAGATAAAATCCAGGATATTGTTTAAATTTTTAAAAATTAAAATTGATGTGTGGGAGACCCTGCACCCCCGTTCTATACGGACGCGTTTCTCTGTACTTAGACTTTGTTAATGTTGGGTTGGCTACAAATGTATCTGTCCTGGGTGAAGAACTCACTCACTCGCTGCTTTGCTTTATTCTTACTGTGGATCTGTAGAGTGGATCTGCTTCCCATTTAAACCGTCCCTGTGTGTGAAATTCAATGTCACTACAAGTCTAACATTTCCACTGCCCACCCTCAGAACTGTTAAATATACTTGAAAGTGTGTCTGCTTTACTATCCTCAGCTCCTGGTAACCTTTTTTTTTTTCTCCACTTCCTGTCTGCATGGATTTGCTTACTCATGACACTTCATATAAGTGGGACCATGCAAGGCTTCGTGCCCAAGTTATTTCACTTAGCACCGTCTCTAGGGTCCTCTGTGCTGTAGCAGATCTCAGAGCACCCTTCCTGTGTATGGCAAACAATGTTCCACATGTGAACATGCACAGTCTGCTCATCTGCCGGATGCAGACGCACAGGCATTCGGGGTGTGTCTCTCTTCTGGCTACGATGACTGATGCTGCTATGAACATAGTCAAAGGACCTCTCTTTGGGCCTCTGCTCTCAGTTCCTTGTGGTCCATCCAGGAATAGAATGGCTGGGCCATTCTATGTTTATTTTAATCAAGGCAACTCTCACACTGACCTTTCTTCTCTGCAAGGGCTAGCTGAGGCTGTCCTGCTAGCTAGAGCTGATGGGCCTGACCCCCAAGGCTCCTTCCTCACAGTCAAGACACCCTTTCTTCTAGCTAGTGCTCCGTTAGGTGCCTATGATTATTCAAGAGGACCCCTCTTCCCCACTTCATCTTCAGTCAGTGCACAATCCATCACACATTGTACACGTACACACACACAAACCACATGAGCCACATAGAATATTTCACTTCAGCAGCAGCTGTGAGTGTAGAGCTGAGTGAGCAAATTCATGTATTAGTTGGCAAGATTAACCAATAAGGAAGGGATGTCTTTGCTTCATCTGGTGGTTTGTGAAGTTTGGGGTACTTCAGAACTCGTGCAGGTTTCTGAGTGTTTCAAATGCCTGGTTTGACAACCAGACTAAGTAAAACACCAATGGGAGGCACACTTTGATACAGACACAGACCGAGGAAAACTGGAGAAGAAAAGGTAAGGTGTTGGGTGCCGTTCAGTGGCCGGAGGTGGGCAGAAGTTCAAATGTAGTTTTAGAGGGCAGTAAATCCTTGCGAGGAAGCAGCATTTGTTGTTTCTGGGAAGGTCCGAAAGGGAAGCACCTTGACACTGTGCGGGAGGGGAGGAAAGCGGGTGCAGATCTGAAAAGCTCTAAAATGTAAGCAAGCTTTGTCATGGGCAAGCGACCACCGCGGCTGAGCTCTGTCATCGCAGAGTTTAAGAAGGCGAGGCAGGAGGATCTCTTTTTTGGGGGCCAGCTTGAGTGCCACACTGATTTCCAGAGCACTTTGGGTTAAGTAGGGGAGACTGTGTCACAAATGAGGGTGAAGAAAAAAGAAAAAAGGAAAAAGAAAAAACAACCGACCAAACAAAAAGGATTCCTGCTGCAAAATGAGTTTTCCAAAACAAACAAACAAACAAACAAACAAACAAAGCCAAAAACCACCTGTATTCCTCTCTCTAAGAACTCAAGTCTACACAGGAGCAAATCCAAATGTGTTTTAAATACCCCAGGAGCCCCTGAATGGGCAAAATATTCAGTAGTTACAACAGAGAGCTTCTGATAAAGTTGAGTCTGAGACAAGATGAGATGTGCAAGGAAGGCTAAGTGTTGCGCATCCCTGCAGGGTGTTTTAAGGAACAGTAATTGTGATGAGCTTTAACCAACGCTGGAGGGCACCCTGAGCTCACAAGACTGCCCCCCCTCTCCTGCCCCTCAGTCTTTAGGTTCACTAAAAGCCTCCTCTTGATAGCTTTTACTTGTAAGCCTGAGGGGTCCTTAAAGTAGGTCAGGCTCTGTGGATCTAAATGTGAAAACTCAGGGCTAGGAATGCTGCTGTGATTGATTTTCCCGTCTCCTCTGGTTCACCACCATTTCCTCAGTCTCTGTGCTAAGCTGCTGCCATCTTATACACCTTCCAGCTCTGAGGCCTGGGATCCACCTTCCTTCTGAAACTCTAAAGGCCAAGTGTACACTGTCAGGAGAAATGCCTGCAGATACTTTTTTGCATTATCTATACATACATACATACATACATACATACATACATACATATATACATATCTCCAGTAATTTGTAACGGTACACCTTGTTCGTAGTGTTGCTCTTATATCACCCAGGGGCAGAGCAGAGACAGTCCTTTGTTCATGCTAGCTTGATGCCTGGCTTGGTAGCCAAAGCTGTAATATGTCTGGGACTCATAAAAATCAAGTCAGATCAGATCAGATCTGATCAAACCCAGGCAGCACAGTGCAGGAGAAGAAAGACAGACAGAGAATTGTGGACTGTCATGCCACCCACAGAGCTGCCCTCCAGAGCACAGCACAGGAAGGCCATAGATACCTGCTTGTTGTCACACCTAGCAGCGCGGATGGAAGATGTTACACAGTGGCCCGCCAGCTGTGTGGTCAGCCTGCAGCTGGCGCCATCACGATGTGCAAGTATGTGGTAGTCAGATGGGAGAGAATGCGAAGAGGAGCATCTTGGGCATTATGAAGAGAGACGGAACTGGAGACTCGGGAGCGGAGCGGAGAAGCCTGTTAGGACTGACCAGCCCTGGCACCTGGGCCATGGTGAGGTCCCAGCCTGATCTGCCACTGGGTTCACGGTGGCAAGGGTCAGTTTTATTGTCCCTGGCTTATATCACCACTAGAGAACACAGGGACGTCTTTGGTCAGGGCTGAGGCTGTGTGTAACTTACCCCACCCATCACTGGATATAGCGCTTGGCCCCATCTCTCACCAGGCAGCAGTACTTGGGAGAGCAAGGCCTGCACCTCACCCAGGCAGCACAGCAGAGCTGGTCCTGGTGATGTGGCTAAGCCTGCCCTGAGGGCATGAGTGTGGGAGAGCTGACCCTGTCACTTGTCTGCCATGGGGTGGCACGGGTACAGAGATGATACCCCCACCCCAAGCCTCCAGTGGTTGGGAAAGCTGCCCACAGGTTCAGGATCTCAGGGGAGCTAGCCCTGCCTCTCACCAGCTGCAGCACTTGGATAGCACAGCAGCTGACCCTGGTGGCAGGATGCCCAGGTGAGCCAGCCCCAAAGACAAGAGCTCAGAAGAGCTGGCTGGCCCTGAGACTCATCTGCTGTGAGGCAGTATGGGTATGAGGGTGATGCCTTAACTCCCTTGCCCCTCACCAGCTGCAGCAGTCTGGAGAGCTGGCCTCAGGGTCTTAAGAGCAGGAGAGCTGGCCCTGTCCCTTGCTAGCTGCAGCACTCGGGACAGCAGACCTTGCACCTTGTCTGGTGATGCCCCCCCTGCCACCTGAGTGCTAACCCTGGGGTCATGAGGGTGGGAGATCTAGCCGTGTCCCATCACTGGCTGAGGCACTTTGGAGAGAGCCCTGCACCTCCCCTGGGCAATACAGTGGAGCTGGCCCTGATGGCGAAGGATTGTGTGAGTTGGGCCTGAGGGTGTGGGGGTGGGAGAGCTGTCCCAGCCCCTCACAGGCTACAGCACTTGAGAGAGTGAGCCTTGGACCTTGACTGGGCAGCACAGTGGTACTGGCTCTGGAGGCACTGGTGCAGCTGAGTTGGCTCAAGGGCATGAGAGCAGGAGGGCTGACCCTGCCTCCTGCTGATGGAGGCACTGGGTGGCCTAGCCAGAGCAGGACAGGAGAGCTCACCCTGGTGGCAGGTAAGGGAGAGCTGACAGACTGATCAGCTCAGCTACCACCCAGGCCAGACCCAGGGCTCTGAATCAACCCATTCCAAAATCTATGTCATCTGCAAATGGTTGGGATATATGAAAGGGCCAGTCCTGCTGATCCAAATTTGCAGGATCTCCATGACACAGAACAACATCTGGATAACTGGGAGGAGACCCGATGGGATCCAGTACTGATTGTGTCACAGAAGCCAGAGACCTTGAAAAGAACTGATTGCAATGAACATTTGCAAGTGAAGATGTGTGGACAGAGGGATATACTGTGGGACACACACACACATGCTTCCACGATGAGATGTTTTCTGTGTTTTTGTTGTTATTGTTGTTGTTTGATTTTTTTGCATGTATGTTTTAATTTGGGGGGGAGGCTGCAAGGGTGAAGGGCAGATTTGAAGGGACAGGAAGATGAGCAGGTAGGGTGCATGATGTGAGACTCACAGAGCATCAGTAAGAAATATATATATATATCATATAACATATAAATATATATGTGTCAGTTGACATGTGTTAGAGAACTAGGAATTGGCTCCAGAGAAAAGAGACACCCACCCACCTGAGCAGAAAGAGGGGGCAGATCCCAAACTATAAGAAATAAAAACATAGAAAGAGGGTCTCAACACTTCTAGTCTTGCCTGTAAGTGAGTGGAAAGATTCTAACTGCAGTCCAGAGAATACTTCAGGATGGCTAAACAGGAAAGAACAAGCCAGCCAGCATCACACCTTAGGGAAAGCTCTGTGGTTGTGCAGAAAGAAACTTCAATGTCCCTGGAATTGTATGTTATTATTATTTTTTATTTTGTTAGACAGGGTCTCACTATGTAAGAACACTTGTTGGTGCTTCAGAGGACCTAGGTTCAATTCCCAGGACACACATGATGTCTCCTGGCCATCTGTAATTCCAGTCCCACACGATCTCACACACTCCTTTGACTTCCAAGAGAACCAGACACACATACAGTGAACATACTTATGGACAAACCCCTAACGCATGGGGAGGGGAGGGGTGGATGTGGGAGTGGAACAGGGGGAGTTAGGGTGAGGAATTGGGGGTGAATGTCTCAGCCTGATTCCAGAGTCCCCACCAGGTGTCTTCTCTCAGTTCTCAAGTTATTCATCTGCTGGCAGTATGAAGTGGTCAGGGTAGGGAAGGCTTGAGGAATGAGGGCATAAGGCTACGTCACAGCAGTCAGTGACTTACAAGCTAATGGCTGCCCTTCTGTGGGCAAGGGCAAGATGTCCTCTTTGCCTCCTCTTTTGAGAAAAGGAAACAGTGAAAAGGAGTATACCTGTCCACTGAGATGGAGATGGAGGCGAAGGTGTGCCAAGGTGGCTACAAGAAACTGGCTCCCCTAGTTCATCTAGTTCTCTGATTCTGGAGTGCATGCAGAGCCAATAACATCTCTCCCTCTCCTTTATTCCAGGCTCCTTACACTGACTCAAAGGTCAACAGTAATGATATTGATCAAATATAGGGATGGGTGAACCCTGGTTCATACGGCTCACACAGAAAGAACATCTGTGATTGTTTTTCCGAGTTGGCATTACCGTTCATGCATCACCACACGTTCAGGACGGCTAAAGAACAGGTGGGAAGAGCTGGCTCAGAAACACTGTATCCTCATGGTGTCTGCAGGATGTTTCCACAGCATGTAGAAATTAGCACACAGGAAACGATTTGCAGCCAGGGAGACTGACAGCTGTGACGCTAAGTCACCATGCCCACAGAGAGAAGAAGCAAGCGTCGGCAGTTGCACTTTTGGTGTGAGCATATATTAGCAATGAAAAGTGTGCCCATAGTACACAGGCAGTGTTTTATTAGGTTTGGGTCCTTCTTGATCACATTTAATGAAGGAGAGTGTGTGAAAAACAAGAACAATCAAATATGAACCAGAGAGAAAAAAGCTTGGGAACGTGCTGGCATTTCTCTATAGAAGAGGTAACACCTGGATAGGTTAATAGATATAAAACTTACAACCATCAACTGTTTGATTTTCACACACAACTTCTATATTTTGGAGGAAGAGGCTTTGGAAGGCAGTTAGAAGAGCACCTCACAAATTCAGTATCCAGAGTAAAACCTTCCACTGGTGCAGCAACTGCCACCACATGCCTCGGTGCTAATAGTAAACTGCCGCCACAGGAAGAAATCTCATTACTGGGATCGTGGCACAAAACTGAGCTGCTGAATGGCCGGCAGGGTCAGCTGCCACCCTGGAAATTTATGTACTTCAGGGCTCTGCTGAGCCTTCCACGAAATCCAGTCCACTGCCGCTCCAGCCTGGTGCACAGCCTCTCACGTGCCGTCAGTGTTTGGCTCTCAAGAGAATGAGACAGGGAAAAGGCTTGGGATTCCTTACCTCACCGCAGACAAAGCAACATAGGCACAGCCTCACAGTTAGAGGAACCCACGGAAGCCACGTCCAGGACGTTTTTGTTATGGATATTAGTTACAAAATCAGTCATCGTCCTAAACACATAGAAGCAGCTGCTGGGACTGGCATGATTATTCGGGCCTCAAATCTTATCAAGATGCCTCTCAAATTGGCTCTAAATCACAATGTCACAATATTTTCAAACCCAATCTAGATAATTAAATGGCTAATGAGGCCACATCATTCAATTTCCCGAGTTATTTATTTCCCATGCCCGCTTCTTTCTTACTTTGAAGTAACTTTGTCACTGCAGGAGGATGTAAAATGATAAAAATACTTTGCATCTGGTGTAGGGCATTTCTCATTTGTGTGACTACATCCAGAATAACAATGGATTCTATTGTAAACAAAATCCGTGGGAGCAGCTAGCCTAAGATTCTCACAAATATGGAAGTTCATTATGCTGTCAGCCTTGAATCATAACCTATGATGGAAGCCCTCTTGGAGAGCCGCACTGTGTACTTTCATGTGCGTATCTCAGACAGAGCCCTAAGCTCCCTCTTGCTCTGTTGTTACAAAACTTATTTTATTTATGTTTAATAATGATTTAATTAAATGATATTTAATTATTAATGATTTGATGATTTAATTGATATTAATGTGCTTATTTGTGTGTGAGGAATGCACATGTAGATGAGAGTTATGCATACATGCAAAGCTCATAGGGCAACCCTAGTGCCAGGCTATGTAGGTTTTATAGTTTCCCCCTTTCACAGCTTCTAAGAATTCATCTGTCTCTGTATCTTGTCTCGTCATCACTATGACTACAGATGGGAGCCACTGGGCCAGACTTTGATGTTTGTTTTAGGGACCCAAGCTTAGGTCATCAGGCTGGGGAGGCAAGCCATTTTCTAACCCAGCTATCTGTCTAACCCTGACATAGCTTCGCGTGGTGGTACATGCCTGTCACCCCCGCACCTGGTGGTATGTGATAGGGGGTTCTTCCTGATTCTTTCAGGAGTTCAAAACCATGCCTGGGTACTTAGCTTGGCCACTTGGGTTGCTCCCCTCTTTTTCTGATTCACACTGCTCTTTAGATTCCCTGACATTCATCCCCAGATGATTCTAGGGTAACAGTAACTCAGGAAGGCCTTTCCTGTGGAATCCTAGAGCTAAGGGTTTAGCTGGCCAGTTCTTTGGGCATCCTGGAGTTAGAAAAACAGGTATGGGTCCCTGACAGGATGAGCAGGAGGCACACATGACTAATAAAATTTATCTGAGAAAACTTATATATTGCTAATAGTTATTTTTTCTACTTAGAGAGGAAAACCAGGAAATTCTGTTATGGATCCAGGTTGGGTGATACCAGTGCTTTTAACAAAGAGACCTCTACATCCACCTAAGATGAAGGGAGGGAATGCATACTCAGAAAGACGCAGAGATTAGAGTTCACATGGAGTTGTAAAAATATGAATTGATGAAACTCTATTTTTTTCCCTCCCGGGCTACTTTACAAACACCCAGGAAGCCTCCTGAGGAAAACAGAACTAAGAATTTTTAGGCACAGTGTAAGAAAATGTAAAAGATGCATATATCCCTCAGGATCCCATAGCCACCATCACCTCTACACGCTGGAAAAGCATCCTTTTCAGCCCTGTGTGTACATGTCATTTCTTGGACTACCCCATTCACACACCTGCACACACACGTACACACACCCTTGCCTGCACACACCCTTGCCTGCCTACACCGCTCAAATGAGCGTCCTGGTTTTAGCGTTTACAACAGTGCTTCAGCGGGCCATTTACAAACTGTCTTACGTGATTAATCACATCCCTCCTCCTTCTTGGCTCCGATAACTTCGTCCTTTAAATATCTTTAGATCGAATGCCCATAAATCACATGCAGCCCCAAGCCGGCTCCATATTGTGCACCATTTCAATTACATAGCAGCCGTCCTTTAGGGGACCCGCAGTAACAGGATCATAGCCAAATAAACAAGCCAGGCCTTCAAACTCAGTCTATTCACACTTAGAATGCCTACCACTTGGGAAGCAGTATTCTAAAGAATGTATGAATTTATGAGAAGGCTCGGGGCTTCTAAGGCGTGCCTGAGTGTCTCTGAGGGCTGCTGTCAAAGCAGCCCCTGGTTGAATCTAATGGGTTTTTCTTACCTTTGACACTCATGGAACATTTGATAGGACAATTTGCACAAACAGAGCTTGGGTCTTTGTCCCTGTTATTGCATCCTGGTATCCTTTTACACATCATTTCTCTGTTTCAACCACGTTAGTCTTCTTCACATGAGGGTGGCCATTTATTTCATTAGTTCACACATACTTATTGAGGACTCAGTGCTGGAGGTTACCAATGACAGTTTCCTAGCCACGTGGCATTTAAAAAACCAGTGAGAACTGGAAATAGCGATACAGAGAGGAAAATGAGAACATAGTGCAACAACCTAATAAAAAACAAAAAAACAAAAAAACAAAAATGGGAGCAGGACAGAGTGCCCCAACAGCTTATCGTTGAGGGGAGCTGACCCAACTGGGAAATCTATGGGAAAAGCCAACACATAAGCCTCAAGAATGAGATGAGCTCCCATCCAGGAGAGGAGGTAGGCAAAGGCAACGCTCAGAGCTCGGCTCTCCTCCCGTACCATCTTTTCATAAGTGTGTTTGCTACCAAGTGTTTAAGCATCTTGACTGTCTGATAGATCTATGTTGTCCAATATGTCAGCCGCTAGCTGCCCATGGCTACCAAGCCCTTAAAATGTGGTCAGTGGGACTACAGAACTGAATGAGAAGGTTGGTTAATTTTGATGAATTTATATTTAGGAAATATTGGGTATGGTTGGAACACTTGCAGAGACTGTCTTCCACCAAAAGAAGCGCATACATCTAAGGCCTGGAGTCCCTAAAACAAACAATCAGTGCATAGAGCCGTGGAGAGGTATCCCCGGCTGCCAGGCAGGCAGTGAGACTCCGAATCCACACTTTCAACTGGGAACTGGGAAATGGAAATTTTATTGCAAACTGAGACAAGTTTAGTAAGCTTGCTAGATTTGAAGACTTACTGGCAGAAAAATATGTAAATATCTAATTTTTTTGTGTTAAATTATGTTAAAGTGGTTATATTTTAGATGATTAGTGGGTTAATTAAAATATTATCATATAATAGTATATCCTTTTTACTTAAAAATGTACATGCATGTGTGTGCTGTGTGTGTGTGCTGTGTGTGCATGTTCGTGTGTGTGAACTAAATAGTAAGGAGGGTTAGAGGATTCATTGCTACAGAAGGGGTACAAACAAACATTTGGGGGACATGAACCTCATAGCATAATTATGGCCTCAAAGGCTGAATCAGTAACTATAGCAAAACCTGGGTGTTCACTGGTTTTGAGTACATGGTGGAACACAAATACACTGCCTTTGACCGTGTTGGTTTTTCCGTCTGTACTGATTGGCTGTCCCTGCCTCAGGAAAGGCAGTGACTTATTCTCATGAGGTCTGGCTAGCATGTGCAGCCGACCAAGCTTTTATCTGTTGATTACATTCTCCACAGGATGAATGGTGTGAGATTCCCCCATCCACGGCCACCTCTCTTTGTACACCAGGGAAGCACAGGCCGCCCTTCTGATTGGCTATAACATACCGCATAAAGGAAGCCACAGTTTCCCACCAAAGTATGAGCCAGAGGGAAAAGGGGACACAAATGAGCAAATCAATAGCTATCCCTTAAGAGGAAACCATGATTTATGATGCTCTTAGGCGGCAAGGATGCGTGTTTCTCAGGGCAGTGGCAGTGATGCAGAGGGGCGGCCAATCAGAGGAAGCTGGAGACAGGGTGAGATCTGCTGATCTGGGCTCTACCACAGGGCGGGACAGCAGATGGGAGGAACATCCCCTCCGTGAAGTGCTCTGTTTGTGAGTCACAGTAGGAAAGGCACAAGACGCCCTGAGCAAGCTTTCCTCTGCATGTTTTCTAGATATTTTGTATAAAACCACTGCAGCAAGTCTTGAACGCATTGAGCCGGCTTTGATGAGTGGCAGGTTATGTGGAGGTGTCCACGTGAGTCATGATTTTCCTCAGAAACACGCAGAGTAATAATGGCTGCATTACTCAGTGTGAATGTTTGATATATACGCTTAATTTCATAGAAGTAGAAAGGACAAATATTACATTGCTGTGGCTAGGCAGTGTTAGATGCATAGCAAGGGTACTTCTAGATTATAGGTTCCATTACATTTAAATATCTATTGAGTAATACTTCACAGTCATAAAAATCCAACCAATATGCCCCTATGCACCCTGGACTATAACAGTGCACTCTAAAAAATAAGAATTTATTTAAAAGAATTACATACACTGAGCCCCTTCTAACAGAGCTTGGTTCTGTGCCCCGAGTTAACGCAGCTTCATTGTTGTGGCATGAAAAGATTTAAACAAAACGAAACAGAACCCACACTTCCTAAGACCAGAGGAAGCCACAGCTGCATTAGGCTTGATGCCCCAGTGTAGGGGAATGTGAGGGTGAGGAGGTGGGAGCGGGCGGGTGGGTGGGGGCACACCCTCATAGAAGCAGGAGGAGGGGGGATGGGATAGGGGGTTTCTGGGGAGTGAGAATTAGGAAAGGGGCTAACATTTGAAATGCAAATAAAGAAAATATCCAATAAATAATGACTAAGCATAAAAAATTGGCATCTTTTAAAAACTGACAATGTTATATAAGATATTTAGTGGGCATGGTGATCTCTCTTTCTCTCTCTCTCTCTTCTCTCTCTCTCTCTCTCTCTCTCTGTGTGTGTGTGTGTGTGTGTGTGTGTGTGTGTGTATGTGTGTATGTGTGTATGTGTGTCAGGGGTGGTGGCCTATGTCTTCTTCACTCTGGGGATGAAATCCAGTTCCTGATACATGGGTTCTCTCACTGAGCTACAGTGCCTGTCCACAACATGATATTTTGATATACAGGATGTTCACATTGTGGGCTGATTAAATCAAGCTCCTTAATAAACCACTTATCCCACATATTTATCCCACATATGTGTCAAGTGGTACAGTTTTACTTAGATGAGGTGGGGGATGAGCTTTAGGGACCTATTGCACAGCTGATCAGATGCAGCTATTTGGGGACCTTGGAAATGACTATCCAGTGTTCACAGCTGCTAATTAACTACAGATTTCTACACCTGGCAAAAAAAATTCAGAGGGCTCTTAATTCACTCCCCAACTTTTATAAAGGATTTAATATTGGGCCACAGAATGCTATGGTAAGGAGATGGCAAATATTTTCCAGTGAGTGAGCGTCGGACATCAAGGCTTGGAGAGCCCACGGGTGCAGGAATGTAGATGAGGACAGGCCGTGAATTCTCAGTCAGGGTCTCACTGTGCTTCTGCATCTCTGTCACTTAGACATCTTATGCTTGGGTGATGTAAACATAGCAAGAACCCTTGGTGCTGGTTTTCTTTGTAACCTTAGGTACCGAGGGCTGCATCTCCTACCACACTTTTTGTACGGCACTGTGTAAATAAGGCTCATCATTTTGTATCAGCATCCACTCCATCCTTCCCACAACCCTCCCTACATATGAGGTGCTTTAAATCATAGAGGAGAATTTGAGTAACACCTTCTAAAGTGGGCTATGTGTCTTTTCTTAACAATAGCAACATGCTCTAGACTCTGCTCTTTTTCTTATTCCTTTCAGGCTACTCAGTTTTATGCTTTTAGACCCCACTCCACATCTGTTTTTAACAGACTTGCGGATTCTACACCTTTTACATACCCATTGCCCTAGTGATGGGAAACTGGGTTGCCAATTATTTTTTCCACAAACACTATAACTATGACTATATCCTTCTATGGCCCTGACGGGTCTGTATATGCATCCCTATGGGCATATTTGAGGGGTGGAATGTACATGTCTATATTGTTATAAGTATCATCAGACTTTTTTCTTGAATGGGTACACTACAGAAAAATCCTCCATGTACTTTAGAAAGAAAAAAAAAACTTAACCCCCCCTGATTCCCCAATCTTTTCATAACCCTTTCACTTTTTTGTTGTTGTCTTGAGTCTGGCTTTCCCACCATGGGTGACAGGGGACATGGGTGACCATCTAAGGTCAAGTCCCTTAGACTTCATAGAACCTCCCTACTGTGCAGTTCCTTTGCCATAATTCATAGACAATCTGTCTGGTCACCTGAGCCTTTTTCAGAACATCTCAGTGCCATTTAAACCATGGCCACAGGAGAAGCTTTTCCTCTGACAATGCCCAAGGGCACGCTATCTGGCTGGAGAAGGGACATACCCTCTGATACAACAGAGTACCCAAGAATGCCCTGCATACTACATAGAGCAAAGACCACAGATATGATATGCTAAAACTCAAATGCAAGGCACAGACTAGAAGACAAGGTGGAAGTGAGAAATCCACCTAGGAGTTTGAGACCACATTCAATGACCACACCACAGCAACCGTTTAGCCATGACAAAACCCCAGGTGCATGATGGGTAGCGCCAGGGTTCCTTATGATTCTGCTAAGCTAGGGAATTGCTCCTGTAAGATCCAACATCTTTTCGACAGGCTAGAATGGAGTTCTTTCACTCCAAGCTCCATTTCTCACAACAACCCCACGGTGGGAACCCATTCCTAAGCACAGTGACTCACAAGGCAAAACTCAGCTCACAGCACAAGTTTGATTAAATGTTTCAACTGGGGGCAACTGCCTTTGACTGTATGTACAAAGTGCTTTGGTGATGGGCTTTATGAGTCACTTCAACAAGAGACTGAGGTCAGACTAGATCAGACTTTGTATTCAATTCAGTTGAGGTCACAATGAAACTTGACTTCTGGCTTTAGAGTCCAGTAATTGCTTGCAGCACTAAAGACATATTTGTCTTTTATTGAGGATGCAAAGAAAATCCAAGGCAGAGGCATGTGATGCATCCGGCACAGGAACGCCTGGAAGAAAACCCCAGCAAAGCCTTGAGTTCACAACCTCTTCTTTTGGTTCTATTGAGACTACCTCAGAGTTAGATGGGGGCATGCTCCTTCCACAATCTTTCATTTTTTTTCTACTCTCGTGGAGACAGAAGCTGTATTGCTTGCCTTGAGTACAAACGATACATAGCAGAGACAGAAGGGAGCATGGTCTAAGTGAGGGGCTGGCTCTGTCACTTGCTCTAGGCTGCTGTCCCCAAGGACAGCACATGATCATGCAATGTGACTTTTCTCAGCAACCTAATATAAGGCTTCTGAAAAGCTTCACTGTGACCAGGGGCCATTGTCACAGAAGGTGTCATCGCCTGCTCCTCTGTTGTTTATGTCACCTGCGTAGGTTCAAGCAGCTCTAAGTTGGCCATCTCTGCCTTAAACTGTTGAGCGAAGTGAGCCAGGACTCCTCTACCCTTCACAGTTTAGCCCCTCTTCCTTCCCTGTTTCCCCAACTCTATGTGATCTCTAGGTGATGTGAACCTGCCTCCACTAAGTAACACCATTTCTAAGGTAAGAAACAGAGAATCCAAGATGGCTCCAGCAAGGTTTACTTCCCAAGTTTATCAAAGTACTAGATGAAGGAGTGCTTGCTAGTTATTGGGTACTGCAAGGCAGATAAGCATCAAGACCTTGACCCTTCACTGTTACCCCATATGAGATGTTTCTCTGCACACCTATCTTAGCCTAGAAGCTCTGCTGGCTTCTAGACTCTGGCCAGGAAGAAAGGGGCCATTCGATACACATTTTAAGACCCAAAGCATACAGGTATATCGTTATCAAATAACGTAAGTGAACACTTAGCCCCATTATTGGCAAGGAGCTCACTTCTTCACTGGGTAGCGTGAAGATTTATTTTTTACATTTCCTGCACAAATATGTTTCTGTGTGGGTCTGTGCAGAGTGCAAGTGTTCATGAGGCCAGAAGAAGGCATTAGATGCCCTAGAACTCGAGCTACAGGCAGTTGTGAGCCACTTCAACGTGAGGATTGACCTTAGCAAGAACAGTGTGTACTCTTAAGCGCTGATGCATCTGTTCAGTGCCACTGGATAACTGATAATTTAAAAACAAATAAATCATATATGCTACATGTATTATATATGTGTGAATGTGTGTGTGTTCATTCCATGGCCCTCAACCAACTTACAAACTCATGCAAGTCATGTCATTAAGATTCCCTATCAATCACTCAGAAAGACCAGGCAAGGAATGAATATGCACATGGTTTAATTATTCAATCCCTTATTCTATGACACAATTGCACAAGAGCATTGCTTAAGATCTAACAGGCCTATTTGACCATATTCTCCTCTTGTAATATTTTTGTCTCCTTTGATTTTCACCAGATTTTGAGCCTGACCTCACTTCTCAACTACTCAGGCTTACTGCCATCTTCTTCGAGAATGTGTTGTCAGAATCTCAAGCAACTGCCGTGTTTCTTACACACTCTACAGTGAGATGGGCTGCATGTTTGGAGGGGCATTCAGGCTTGAGCAGAAGAATGAAGAGTAAATGAGAAATGGAATTCAATCTGTCCTCAAGGGACCTGTGCTGAGGTATTTCAGAAAAGACCAGACCATTCCTAAGTATTTGGACGGAAGTACCTTCCAAACTTGAACAATGCTGTACCATTTAAAGATCTTCTTCTAATAAGATACTATCCTGTGTGGCTAACTGTGCATTTCAGACAATCAGTCATACAGGAATACTGAACAGTACTTGCAAGGCACGTTTGAAAGACCTCCTTGGATTGCCTCAAGACCCTCTAAAAACAAGTCACAACAAAACTAAGGTGCCTTGATTTTGACAGACAGCTTCATGCAACCTAATCACCAGATCATACTGTAAGAGAGTAATTTACTTAGCACCCATACCTCCTGCTGGTAGGTGATGTGAGAAGATTAGCTTTGGCTTAAGTTGTATAAATGGAAGAATACTATGTTCCACCACCACCCCCAGATGGGTAATACTACAACTTTTAACCTTAACAATCTTGGATAGCTTAAAAAATAATTAAAGCTTCCAAGTACCACACCACACACATGGAAGGAAAATGATATCCAGGTTCAGCAACTTGTACCCTGAGATACAGAGGAACACTTCTCTGCTCTTCTGTAAAACCCCATTTGCTGCTTCTTGAGGCAGCTCAGCATCATTCATGAGAGTCTGAGGAATGAACATGAGACACACAGAGGGGCATTTTGGAACGGGATGGCTTTTTATGTCCCTCCAGGTGGAAGCTCACTTAGAAGCAAAGCAGTTAATGCAACACTCGATAATGATGCTAAGTGTAAGCCTTGGCTGAGGCATCTAATTAGGTTAATGGTGAAATCAGCCAAGCAAGGGTGCTTTTAGCACCATTCTTCTCAGAGAGTTCTCACTGAACTTCCCATATGTGTTTTGTCAACTCCAAAGTATGAAAATACAGACAGGAAGGAGGCAGGAAGTTCTATGGTTATGGCAAGATCTTGGAAAGAGAATTATCAGGTTAGCTTTTGCAATTTGTGTTGAATAGCAATAAATATTAGAAAAAAAAGACTATTGTCCAGTATCTTCTTAGAGTAGAGTTGTTTCCTAATGTCTGGAGGGCTCAACCCCCTTCCTTTTTTTTTTAATATTTTGCTAAGATTATGGTCTACTGCTATGGGTCCAATTGTGTTTCCCCAAATGTATAGCTTAAATGTTGTACTGTAGTATGACTATATCTGAAGATAGGGCCCTTAAGGCTCACAGAGGTCTTAAGGATGGAGCCCTAACGAAAAAGGAGTGTGGTTTTATAAGAAGAGATCTTGCCACTCATGGTATGTGAAGGGGCAATAGGAAGGGGCTTGCCTGCACATCAGAAAGATAGCTTTCATCAGAACCAGCCCTCTTGGGATCTTGGTCTTGGACTTCTAGCCTTCATAACTTGACAGAGAATTTGTTGTAGAAGCCTCCAAGTCTGTGGCATTTTATAAAATAGGAGGCTGAGCAGACTAATAAAGGCTGGTTTGTAACCCAGAGTCAGAAGCTAGCTAAAGCTGGGTTTCTTTGCATGGTAAGGAATATATCAGAGTTTTAAGGAAGGAGAAAGGAGTTCTCCATTCTCAGGCTGTGCATGAAGGGGACTGGGAAGACCTCAGGATGTTTTTGAAGGAAACACAGGTCTGGTAAGAACTTCCCACCAGAAATGTGCTATGAAGTATATAATCAAAAGCCTTTCTCTCTCTCTCTCTCTCTCTCTCTCTCTCTCTCTTATAAACTCTTTGGTATAGTAATTTTTAAAATAATAAAGAATCCTGAAGGTAGCTAGATTTTCTTACAGAAAATGAAGCTTAGACCTTAGAAGGCTTGGCATGGGGCTATGACAGTGTCACTTAAATAAGGGGACAGATGCCATCAGCCAGATATGGACACTGTAGGTACAGTGATTCCACATACCCTCTGTCTCATTTTTTGGGAAAGGCTCTTAAATCATTTCTAATCTTTCACTGTCCATGTTGGGAAACACTTCTATTCCATAGATTGCCTATTAAATAAAAAAGGTTTGTTTTAACTTGATTACCTTTACCCCCAAGATCATTAGAATAAATAATATATGTAAAAATATATCTAATTATATATATATATATATATATATATATATATATATATATATATATATAGCCACTCATAATTTTATTATCTTGAGCAATTGTAGATTCACATAAAGTTGTTATATGTGAAATCACATATAACCTTCATCTGAATTCCCATGGTAGCTAAACATATACAACTTAAGTATGAACGTTGGGGCCAGGAAGATATCAGTACAACATACGCTCAGGATCATTGCATCTGGAGAGAATGATTTCCAGGACCCTATGGACACCCAAATCTACAGATGCTCAAACTCCTTGTTTAAATATGGCATAACTTTGCACATGACCTACACACATCCCCCTGAGAACTTTAAATCATCTCTAGGTTATTTTTAAATATGTACTATGCCACAAATTCCGTGTAACTACTTGTTATGTCGTGTTGCTTGGGAATAATATCAGAAAAAAATAATCTATAGACAATCTGTACATTTTCACTCTTTCCTGAATATTTTTGGTCCAGGATTGGTTGATTCCATAGTCATGGAACCTATCAGGGCAGAGCACTGAGTATACACAGCCCTACATCATTTTTTTTTTTGAGACAGGGTTTCTCTGTATAGCTCTGGCTGTCCTGGAACTAACTCTGTAGACCAGGCTGGCCTCGAACTCATAAATCTGCCTGCCTCTGCCTCCCGAGTGCTGGGATTAAAGGCGTGCGCCACCTCACCCAGCTTGCCCTACATCATTTTATCAGGTGTAGATTTATAGAACTATTTCAGAAATTAAGGCAATTTTGTGTCTTAATTTCTGAAGTAGTTCTATAAATCTACAATTGATAGATGTGAAGATTGACCTCACATGACCTCTTTATAGTCACAGCCCATTCTCCTTTTGACCTCCATATTCCCATTTCTAGAATGTTTTATAAACAAGCCATTTGGTATAGACCTTTCTACTCAACAAAATGACCTTGAGAAACATAAGCTATTGCACCAGTTATTTGTTTCTTTGTATCATAGAAGAGCAGAATATTTTAGATGTTTCTGGTTGGGCTATCACAAATTAAGACATTATAAACAATCATGCAAACATTTTTGCATGAACCTAACTTTTTATTTCTCAGGAGAATTGCCCAGGAGTGCAGTTTCTGTGTTATATGTTAGTTTTCTTTTGGCTTATTAAAAAACTCTCAAGACCAAGGGCCTCTCCCCCACTGATGGCGGACTAGGCCATCCTCTGCTACATATGCAATCAGAGACACAGCTCTGGGGGGGGGTACTGGTTAGTTCATATTTTTGTTCCTCCTATAGGGCTGCAGACCCCTTTAGCTCCTTGGGTACTTTCTCCTTCATTAGGGGCTCTGTGTTCCATTCAATAGATGACTGTGAGCATCCACTTCTGTATTTGCTAGGCATTGGCATAGCCTCACAAGAGAGAGCTATGTCAGGGTCCTTTCAGCAAAATCTTTCTGGCATATGCAATAGTGTCTGGGTTTGGTGGTTGTTTATGGAATGGATCCCCGGGTGGGGCAGTCTCTGGATGGACCTTTTTTCCTTCCTTCCTTCCTTCCTTCCTTCCTTCCTTCCTTCCTTCCTTCCTTCCTTCTCTCTCTCTCTCTCTCTCTTAAGATTTATTTATTTCAAATGAATTTGAAAATTGCTCCTTCTAACTCTATGAAGAATTGAGTTGGAATTTTGATGAGGATTGCATTGAATCTGTATATTGCTTTCAGTAAGATGCCCCGCCCCCAAACTATATTAATCCTGCCAATCCATGAGCATTGGAGATCTTTCCATCTTCTGTGGTCTTCTTCGATTTCTTTCTTCAGGGATTTGAAGTTCTTGTCATACAGATATTTTACTTGCTTGGTTAGAGTCATACCAAGATATTTTATATTATTTGTGACTATTGTGAAGGGTGTCATTTCCCTAATTCCTTTCTCAGCCCTTTTATCTTTTGGGTAGAGGAAGGCTACTGGTTTGTTAATTTTATATCCAGCCACTTTCTGAAGTTGTTTATCAGGTTTAGGAGTTCTCTGGTAGAATTTTTGGGGCTGCTTATGTATACTATCATATCATCTGCAAACAGTGCTATCTTGACTTCCTCCCTCCCGTTTTTTGTATCCCCTTGACCTCCTTTTGTCATCTAATTGCTCTGGCTAAAACTTTGAGTACTATATTGAATAGGTAGGGAGAGAGTGAACAGCCTTGTCTTGTCCCTGATTTTAATGGGATTGCTTTGAGTTTCTCTCCATTTAGTTTGATGTTGGCTATTGGTTTGCTGTGTATTGCTCTTATTATATTTAGGTATGAGCCTTGATTTCCTAATCTCTCCAATACTTTATGTGTGAATGAGTGTTGTATTTTGTCAAAGGGTTTTTCAGCATCTAGTGAGATGATCATATGTTTTTTTTTCCCCTTTGAGTTTGTTTATATAGTGGAACTCAGGTAATCAATAACTATTCTCAACAATAAAAAACCTCTGGGGGAATCACCATCCTAGACTTCAAGCTATACTATAGAGCAATAGTGATGAAAACGGCATGATATTGATACAGAGACAGGAAAGTAGATCAATAGAACAGAATTGAAGACCCAGAAATGAATCCACACACCTATGGCCACTTGATCTTTGACAAAGAAGCTAAAACCATCCAGTGGAAAAAAGACAGTATTTTCAACAAAAGGTGCTGGTTCAACTGGCAGTCTGCATGTAGAAGAATGCAAATTAATTCATTCTTATCTCCCTGTAAAAAGCTTAGGTCCAAGTGGGTCAAGGGCACGCACATAAAACCAGATATGCTGAATTGAATAGAAGAGAAAGTGGGGAAGAGCCTTGAATATTTGGGCACAGGGAAAAATATCCTGAACAGAGCACCAATGGCTTATGTTTTAAGATTAACGATCAACAAATGGTACCTCATAAAACTAAACAACTTCTGCAAGGCAAAGGTCAATAGGACAAAACATTAATCCACAGACTGGGAAAAGATCTTTACTAACTGTACATCAAATAGAGGGCTAATGCCCAAAATATACAAAGAACTCAGGAAATTAGACTCCAGAGAACCAAGTAACCCTATTAAAAAGGGGGTACAAAGCTAAACAGAGAATTCTCAATTGAGAATCTCACATGGCTGAGAAGCACTTAAGGAAATGTTCAACATCCCTAGTCATCAAGGAAATGCAAGTCAAAACAACCCTGAGATTCCACCTCACACCAGTTAGAATTGCTATGATCAAAAACTCAGGTGACAGCAGATGCTGGCAAGGATTCGGAGAAAGAGGAACACTCCTTCATTGCTGGTGGGATTGCAAGCTGGTACAACCACTCTGGAAATCAGTTTGGTGGTTCCTCAGAAAATTGGACATAGTACTACCAGAAGATTCAGCAATACCTCTCCTGGGCATATACCCAGAAGATACTCCAACATATAACAAGGACACATGATCCACTATGTTCATATCAGCCTTATTTATAATAGCCAGTTGTCCCTCAATAGAAGAATGGGTACAGAAAATGTGGTACATTTACACAACAGAGTACTACTCAGCTATTAAAAATGACTTCATGGAATTCTTAGGCAAATGGATGGAACTAGAAAATATCCCGAATGAGGTAATCCATACCCAAAGAACACACATGGTATGTACTCATTGATAAATGGATATTAGGAAGAAAGCTTAAAATACCCATGATACAACTTACAGACCATATAAAGGTCAAGAAAAAGGAAGACCAGAGTGTAGGTGTCTCAGTCCTACTTGGAGAAGAGAACAAAATAATCAGGAGAGGTAGATGGCCGGAGGGACTTGGGAGGAAGAGGGGGGAGGGAAAATAAGGGGGGAGGATCAGGTGTGGGAGGAGGAGGAGATGTACAGAGGGTCAGGAAATCGAACAAAGGTGTGTAGCAATGGGAGATGGGGAATGTGGTTAGCCACCAGAAAGTCCCAGATGCCAGAAAAGCAAGAGGCTCCCAGGACCTAATGGGGATGACATTAGCTGAAATACCCAACGATGGGGGGAGAGAACCTGTAGAGACCGTATCCAGAGGTTAGGCATGGACCTTGTTGAGGGATGGCATCACCCACCCTTCACAAAATTTTAAGAATTGCTCCTGTCTAATAGAACCGCAGAGACTGAGGAGACTAAAGAAGGGGCCATCCAGGGACTGCCCCACCTGGGGATCCATCCCACATGCAGAAACCAAACTAAGAGACTTGCTGATGCTGGGAAGTGCTTGCTGACAGGAACCTGAAGTAGAGGTCTCCTGAGAGGCTCTGTCAGAGAGCCTTTTGGATGCAGATGTGGATGCTTGCAGCCATACATTTGACTGAGCACGGGGAACCCCAATGGAGGGGTTGGGGGAAGGACTGAAGGAGCTGAAGGTGTTTGCAACCCCATGGGATGAACAACAATATCAACCAACCAGGCAGCCCAGAGCTCCCAGGGACTAAACCACTAACCAAAGAATAAACATGGAGGGACCCATGACTGTGATAGCCTTGTCTGGCATCAGTGGGAGGGGAAGCCCTGGGTCCTGTGAAGGCTTGATGCCCCAGAGTAGAGGAATGCCAGTGTGGTGAGGTGGGAGTGGGTGGGTGGGGAGCACCCTTGTGGAGGCAGGGGAGGGGTGGAGTGGGGAGTTTTTTTTGGGGGAGGGACAGAAGTAGTGATAACACTTGAAATGTAAATAAACAAAATAACCAATAAAAATTAAAAAAAATCATTTATTCATTTTATGTATGAGTGTTGTATCTTCACGTACACTTGCATGCCAGAAGAGGGCATCAGATCCCATTATAGATGGCCGTGAGCCGTCATGTAGTTACTGGGAATTGAATTCAGGATCTCTGGAAGAGCAGTTGGTGTTCTTAACCACTGAGCCATCTCTCCAGCCCTGAGAATATTCTCTTATGTGCTCAACACGACTCATCAGAAAACTAAAAATGTTCTGAGGCCAAAAGAAAAGGCAGTTTAAGCAAAAGTGTCACAGATTCTGCCATCTGAGCACCCAGTATCACAAGCACCCTTTTGGTGTCATTTTCCATTAAGTCATGGGGAGTTGTTTTCTTTGTGAGATACAAGCCTCCAAGGACCACTTGCTTCAGTATATTGTTATCACCAGAAGATTTCATTATGTATAAATTACCTTGTATTCCCTTCAGATAAGATGCTTCATACATATTGATGTGTGCCAGGTACTATTTGAAGGGTGGGTATCATTCAAGTAAACCAGGACTTTGTATGTTGGTTTTAGAGTAGATACTATGTATTCAAGGTCCCAGCCAGTGTATTTTAGACTTATTTTATTTGGTCCTCAGATCATAGGTGTCTAGACAGCTAAGTCCTCTTCAAAGTAAATGTTGAACCTGAACCCAACCAGTGGACTAGAGCCCCCAAGAATCCTGGAGAACTTGACCTCCTGTAGGAAAAAGCAGGCATTTTCTTCTATTGTGAACAT
Source organism: Mus minutoides (assembly GCA_902729485.2). Lineage (NCBI taxonomy): Eukaryota > Metazoa > Chordata > Mammalia > Rodentia > Muridae > Mus > Mus minutoides. The sequence goes on from LR749636.1 coordinate 1,550,910, forward strand.
TCAGAATTTATGTTGGGTTTTGCCTTAAGGATGAGTATTTCATTTTGTAGCGTGAAATTTTCTTTTAAGAAGTGAGCAGAGGGCTGGAGAGGTGGTTCAATGGTTAAGAGCACGGGCTGATGAGACCCTGGATATAAAGTGTCAGTGCCAACAAGCAGTGGCGGTAGCACAGGAGCATACAGTGGCTCATGCCAACATCAGAGCAGAAAATCACTACAACCTACACCCTTGTGTTATGTGCCCATTGGAATCAAACTTGCCTCATGGACATGAGTGGAGAGTGTGGCGTCCTTGTGTTCCAGGTCCCTGGGGCTTTACAGTGTTATGTTCTGCTGATTCTCTTTCTTTGTCTTAACTGTTAGGTCCTTCTTTCTCCCCTCCGTCTCCTCCTCTGGGCAACTGTGTGTTGGCTCGTTCTTGTGATTTCCCTGTAGCTTCTGTGCACACATTAAGTACAGACATCCTGTTCTCTAAGGTGGGAGGGAATCCCACAGCCAATCTTGCTGCCCCTTTGCCTGTTTTCCTGTGGTGCTGAGGATGGGACCCGGGGCTTTGCTCAGTGGGTAGGAACTCTATCTCTGAGCTATATCCTGAGCCTTTTTTTTTAACTTAAAAATTCTTGAGATAGGGTCTCATTAAGTTGCTCAGGCTGGCCTTGAACCACTCTGTAGCCCAGTGAAGTCATACACTTGCCACTTTCCTGCCTTAGCATCCAAATAGCTGGGATCACAGACCTCCACCAAAAGGCTCGGAAGTCGTTGTCACTTTTGATGACTGGATATCTGCTGGGGTTGCTATCTTAGTTAGGGTTTTACTACTGTGATCAGACACCATGACCATGGCAACTCTTAGAAGAACAACATAAGCGTTGGGCTGGCTTATGGGTTCAGAGGTTCAGTCCATTATCATCAAGGTGGGAGCATGGCAGCATCCAGGCAGGCATGGTGCAGGAAGAGCTGAGAGTTCTATATCTTCATCTGAAGGCTACTAGTGGAAGACTGACTGCCAGACAGCTAGGATGAGGGTCTTAAGCCTATGGCCAGAAGCTCACCTGCTCCAACAAGGCCACACCTCCTTCCTAATAGTGCCACTCTCTGTGTCAAACATACTCAAACCATGAGTTGCTATGGTTACCAGTTTCCAATTGCTCATTGGCAGTACCCAGGGGGAACTTAGAAGCTTAAGAGCTCAAGGGGGCATTGGTACACAGAAAGATACTACTGGTCACAATTCCTTTCTTCTGTGGTCAAAGGGATGCCTCCTTGTCCCTTCCCTAGCCAGCTGTGGTCTTCTTTCCTTTCCTCCTCAGTAAGAGAGAGACATGTGGGTCTTGTCCAAGGACAGGGTAATTTGGACATCATTGGGAAGATATGTATTTTCCAGGCCACCATCTCTCTGTGGTCGAAGGGGTGGGGTGCAGTGGGTGGACTTGGGCCATACAGATGTGCGTTTTGGTTCTCTGATGTTTGCAGTGAACGATGTGCCAGATACAGCCTGTGGGGCTGGCACTCGGGTGCTTGGGTATATTGTGAATGAGCCTTTAGGGCCAAAGCTCTTCATGCTAAAAAATCCTCTCCCTTAGCTGACTGAGCATCCTTGCTCCTCGCAGAAGAGAACAGCTCATCCGATGCACATCCTAGTTTACGGGAGAGTACAGCGACAAGGGGCTGTAATGGAGCAGACAGCATGGCAGTGCAGGCAGTGCAGCAGCCTCCCCCCGCATCCCGGCCTCACCACAGAAGGCTTCAGCGGGGAGGGCCGGGTTGATGATTCAGCCAGGCTTCCATTTCCCCCGAAGGTAATTGGGTTTCCATTAAACGCTGATGAGTTCTCATTACGGGAGAGCGTGCAGAGGGAGAAGAAGGAGAGTGTGCGGAGGACACTTCCATCTGAGCTGTGTCTGCTTTTGAAAATCCTGCTCATCTCCACCCACGGTCACTGGGAGACCATCACCTCAGTTAAAACTGCTGTCCTAAAACATGGAGGAGTGCTGCTGAGGATGGGGAAGAAAGAGGAAACTCCTGAACATCGTGTTAGGAATATGTATGGTACAGCTACCACAGACAGCAGTGTGAAGATGTCTCAAGAGGTCTGGTGATGGCTCAGCGGGTAAAGATGCCTGCTGGCTTGATTTCCATCTCCATGACCCACATGGTGGAAATAGAGAAAGGACTCCTGTAAGTTGTTGTCTGTGCTGGACACATGCGCTGTATTACATGTGTGTGCATGTGTTATTACATGCGTGGGTGTGCATGTGCACGCACACAATAAATGAATAAATAAACAAGGGCAATACTTTTTTAAAAAGTGCCTCAAGAGTGTAAAACGAGGTTCTAGCCTCTTCTGGGTTTACATCTAAGAAAATGATATAAGCAAAGAGCCACCTGCAAGCTCCCGTTTGTCACTGTGTGAGTCACAGGTACAGGAAGGAATCAACCCAGGGCTGGGAGATGGCGTAGTGAGTAAGGGGCTTGCTGTTGGCCCTGGAGTTTGATTCTCAGAATTCACATGGTAGAAGGAGAGAAGCAATATGTACATAATGTACAATATCAACATAAGCATAATACAACAAATCTAGACAAGTATGGTAACTCAACTTCTGGAGCAGAGGAAAACCTGGCCTGTTCCTTTATGTGCTGGTAGCTAGTTTCCACTGGGTCGGGTTTTGAGAGGATAGCTATACCTTTAGTTATGGCTGTTATGGGCACCTAGTGCTTGAGGCCAGGACCTGGCTTTGCTGTCTTTTCCCTTACCCCTCATTCTAGTGTACAATGCTTCAGCTATCAGGAGTGAATCAGGCAGCGCAGCAGCTCCTGCGTGCAGAGAGAGCAGGGGAGATGCTTGAGAAGAGCAAAGCCTGCTGTCCTAGGTCTTGAGACCTAGTTTGCTGGGAAGGAAGGGTGAGGGGAGGAGGGAGACGAGGGAAGGGAGAGAGAAGAGATAGAGAGTAAGGCAGGGCTTCACTGTGTAGCCTAACTCTGCTGAAATGTACTACATAGCCCAGCGGGCTTTGGTTTGAGGACAACCCTCTGTCTCAGCCCTGCTCAGTGCTAGGATTACACGTGAGGGATTTTTATTTTTATACTGAAAACCTTCAGGTGTTAACAACTGCCTGGCTCTGGGTAAAGCTTTAAGTTATGACTGATTGAGAGGAGGAAAGTGTTGTCATCATCTGATGCTGGTTCAAAGCCTAGGCTGATCCAGTTATCTAGCCTTACCTCCTACCATTAGCACTCATGTCTTAACTTACCAGGCCACAAAGCCATCAAAACCCTCTTTCTGCTGCTGTATCTAACTGCTCAGGAACCTTCCAGAAGCCTCGGGGCAAACTTAAGATGTGCTTTGCCTCAGATGCTTGTGTGGCACCACGGCCTGTATCTCAGTTGCTTCTGGCTCGGGATCCCCACTGATGCTTGTGCTCTGGAGGCAAAAGAGAAGCATCTGGACTCGGGGCTGCCAAGAGAGCCTTCTGTACGTGAGCCACCCACGTGTGTGTGAGTGTGTGTGTGTGCATTTACCAACTGAAACATATTTGCAACATGGAGGTTGATCATCCATCCACACCTTCCTTCCAGACCAAACCCTACTGTTGGCTTGAGAAAAGCAATACCTAACTTCAAGTCATGACACCGTGCTCTCAAATTCTCCCTTACACAGCCGTACATGGGTAGATCTCATCCATGAGAGACGATGGAGTGGTAGAAGGGGAACAGCCAACCTGCTTGTGTTTCTATGGGCTTCAGAGACCTTCAGAGGAAGCAGGCTTTCCACTGAGAATATAAAGCTTCCCCTTAAACATTTAATTCTTTGTCTAATTTCTTTAAAAATATTTTTGCATTTATTCCTTTATTTTATGGCATGTGTGTGTGTGTGTGTGTGTGTGTGTATCTGGGTGCACCTTGGTGCCCACAAAGAGTTCAGAGAACAACAGCTTTGTGGAGTCAGTTCTTTCCTTCCACTATGGGGGTTCCAGGGATCTAACTCAGGTCACAACAAGAGGTTTTACAGGATTAGCCACATTGCACAATACAAAGTTAGGTTGTAAAAATCAACTACATATGATTTGTAATTTTTTTTTGCTCATATTTTACGCTGGAAAGGATAAGAATAAAAACAATGCTGAGTCCTCACCTTAGAGAATCCAATTTGATTGTGGGGAGTAGAAAAGGTTTATGAAAAGGTGCAATTTCCATAGAACAATGTGCACAGTTCTTAAACACTTGGCTAAGTGATTCTGTGAGAAAGCTCTTGTGATGGCAGCCTCACCTACAGACGCCTCAGCAAAGAACTTTTGATTTTTTCCCTCTTAGTCTAGGTTTGTTTTTGTAGCCCTGGCTGTCCTGGATCTCACTCTGTAGACAGAGATCTGCCTGCCTCTTCCTCACGAGTGCTGGGATTAAAAGCGTGCATGTGCCACTACAGCCTTTTAAAAAGCAAACAAAGCTCTTCAAAGCCAAGATCCCAACAGCGAATCTAGCAAGGGTGTCTAAAAACAAAAAACAAAAAACACCAAAGAAACAAACAAAAACCCACCCCACCATCTTGGCTCCACTTGGCAGACAGGACTTGAGTGTGATGATTTATTGTTAGTTCTACACTATGGTCATGGAAAAACTTCCAGAAATTTGGGCCCTAAGGTTTTTTTGGGGGGTGGGGGTGGGGGTGGGGGTGGGGGTGGGGGTTGGTTTTTTTCGAGACAGGGTTTCTCTGTATAGCCCTGGCTGTCCTGGAACTCATTTTGTAGACCAGGCTGGCCTCGAACTCAGAAATCCACCTGCCTCTGCCTCCCGAGTGCTGGGATTAAAGGTGTGCGCCACCACTCCCGGGGACCCCTAAGGTTTTAACATCCCAGGACTGACTTACTCTCCATGCCATTGTTTTCAAGGTTCTACCCACATCACAATTAAAGCCGACCCCAGACATCTCATTTTGTTAAATTTTCACCTTTCACATTGTGATTTGTGACATGCCAGCTAGAGATGGATTCGTTTTGATAGATGGGTTTAGTTATAGATGAATTAGTTTGTTCTGTTTGATATTAAAACGAAAGAGTTTACATGTGTTGGGGGATCAGCCACTGAAGGCTGGCAAAGAAAAAAAGTGTGTAGGTCGTGCACAGGTGCAAGAAGGGAAGGGTTAGGAAGAGTCAGAGGGACTGAATCCCTAGCAGGAAAGGAAAAGACAGAAGCTAATCTAAGAGGGTTAGCACAGCCTGGAGAGGAGAGCTGAGTGATATGTAGGGAAGGGAGGGGCCAGGAGGGGATCCACAGGAAGCCAAGGGGTTCCAGAGAGCAAGCTGGCTTTAGTCAAAGAGCAGAGGTGTTATGAGAGGGCAAGACAACGGAGAAGGCTGTCTTAGAGAGGGCTAAGTAGGGGTAGGGACGGAAGGAAAGGGAGGACCAGCAGAGTGAATGAGTAGCTGAGATAGAGAGAGAGACAGAGAGAGAGCTATCTCCCTCTTACCCATGCAAAAATATTGAATGGAGCTACAATTTTGCCCACTCAGATGGTACCTTTTAAAAAAGGACTTACTTTTATTCTTTAAATTATGTGTATTATGTGTTTGTTTGTGGATGGGTATGTGCACATGAGTAGCACCAGTGCCCATAGAGGCCAGAGTTGTTGGGTACCCCTGGAGCCATAGTTACAAGTAGCTGTGAACTGTCTGATGTGGGTGCTGGGAACTGAACTCAGGTCCTCTGCAAGAGCCATGCTTGCTTAGCCCCAGAGCCATCTTGCCGGCCACAGCACCTCATTTTGATTGCCACAAAGGCTGCCTATGGGTGGACCAGCAGTAGCTCTAGGAACCGCGGGGAGTAGGGTTTGATTTTGCACAATGTTTGCATCGCCTTTTTTCGTCCTCTAGTTCCCACAAAGTAACATCTCAAGTGTCTTTCTCTTTGTTGGTCTGAGTTGAGAGGCAGAAGCGCCTGGACTCAATGCTGCTCTACAAGCGGAGGTCCTGAGGGCGGCTGAGGTCCTGAGGTTGGCTATAATCTAAAGACGAACAGCTCAACACTTGGGCTAACACACCCCTCACAACTTCAGCTCTCAGCAAAGGGAAGCCCTCTACAGACCAAGACCATTCACGTCTGGACTTTGTGTTCTTGTTAAATACAATTTTGACATGTACATAACTTTTACGGCTTATCAAAGGGAAGAGTGAGACAGCACACGTTCTGTACTTATTGCAGTGAAACAAAGGATAGAGTCTCAGAATACCCACCTGCATGTCTGACGAGACCCTCACAAAATTATGCTTTATCGAGAAAATAAGGAAGTGGTTTTTAAAAACCGAGTTTGTTTCCATTGATCATATTTTTGGAAAGAACAAAGAGTGGGCCATATGTTGTGTTGCTTTTTTTTGTTGTTGTTGGTTTTCAATGCTGGAGTTTGGATCCAGGGTCTTCCTTATATACATGCCAGACAAACACTCTGCCACTGAGCCACATCCCTTGTAATTTTAATTTATACAGTATTTCTACTTTTCAAATGTCAGCCTGTACACGCACGCATGCACGCATGCGCGCACACGCGCATGCGCGCGTGCACACACCTATGGGAGAGGGGAAGGGGAGGGGGAGGGGTGTTGTTTCCCTTCCTCTTCCTTATACATTGACTTGGACCCCTGGCTTCTCCTGATCCCTGCACCTCAGTGTTTATAGATGAAACAATGTGGATCTTGCATTTTCTGAGACTGTCATGGCCTCTACTGCTCAGAAGCAGGAACAGCGAATGCTGAGGAGAAACTGACGAGAGCCTCTGGGGAGTCAGATTAGGTAGTGTTTGTTGCAGATCGCCATCTGTGAGCCAGGACTCTTGCTCCTGCCCCAGCTGAGCTGTCTGAAGGCAGACAGGGGCCGGCACAAAACCGGGCACCCTGTGTATCTGAAAGGTGTGATGGGAAGTCACCTCTCTATAAGTGCAGGTGGCAGATGGTGTGGTCACTCTGGATAATACCCTGTGGAGGGTCTGTGTCCCCCCTGAATGCTGTGAGAATCAACCCCAGCAAATAAATGAGAGCAACAGCTTCACACAGCAAAATATTAACATTGAATATGATCTGTGATTCTTGATAGCAAATACAGGCAGGACTTCGTTCTCAGCTCACCACACAGAGCTCCGCATCCTCGGAAATTATCTAGGCGATAGGAATGTCTTTGTTCAGATGACATAAGTTTTGATTGGTTCCTGGGTAGAACTGGTCACCCGAAAGGCATACCGCAATTATGCACATCGTTCTCTGGCTAAAGACTGTGTTAGTAACAGATCATGCGCATGAACCATGACGCTTCAGGCTGCGTGCGGAACTCATGGAGTGCGGGAGAACGGTGGAGCTGGAGAAGGCATGGAAGCTCTTCGCCCTCCCTATATGTCTTCATCCACACCTTACCTGTACCATCCGTGATATCCTTGATAATAAACTGTGTAACTCAAGGTAGGCATTTCCCCAAGATCTGTGAGCCATTCTAGAAACTGATTGGACCTGAGGAGGGGTGTGAGGAAGGGTCAGGCTTCTAGCTGGTCAGTCACAGGAGGCCGGGACTTGCAGCTGGCATCCGAAGCCTTGGGTCAGTTGTGTAGGACTGAGTCAGACCTGTGGGACCTGATTCTGAGTGTAGGCACACAGTGTCAGAGATGGGCTAGACTGAAGGAGTCCCAACTAAGGGAAAGGCGGTGATGGGGTGATCTGAAAGCACTGTGCAGGGATAGCACAGGAGTCTCACTGTCATCCATATGCACAAAGAACCACGTGACAGCCTTACTGTACACAGACCTTTCCACCTCCCGAGTGTTACAAAAGGCAGTACTGCCCCCAAGCCAGAGCTTAGAACAGAGAGGAAACAAATAGAGAGGAAAGTCACCTTACCGTAGTGGGGAATGATGGCCCAGGCCATGGCGGAAGCATAGATGCCGCCAATCATCCAAAACATGCAGAGCCAACTGAGGTGCTCACCCCGCTTCTCCCGCGCCAGGACTTCAGCAAAGTAGGAGAACACAGTGGGAATAGCGCCTCCAATCCTGTCAAAAAGTGCAGAGGACACATGAGACTGCGCCTGGGACAGCTAAGGCGGGTGAGGCAAATCTAGAGTAAACTCTAACAATGCATATTCTCTCCCATTCCAGGCATTGCATGCGAGCGACCTGGTTTTTCTGTGTGTCCACGATGAGTTTGCATTGCGGAATCCAAACTGGAGATTGCAATTAGGCCATGTGGACAGCAGGTGGCAGTAGAATCCCACTCATGTGGTTTACAGCTTCGCTTGCGGCGTTTGTGCTCAGTGTTTGATAGTCTACATGATATTTATTAAGTTACAACAATCTGGTGGCTTCTAATACCTCAACTAACTCATTAAAACAGAGAAGCCATGTGGTGTGTCTCAGCCATGTGACTGATAGGAACTCTAGGCACAGCTGTAAACACCTCTACGGGGCTGTCCACCATCTTCAGTTCCTGTTGCTGCCCCACAGGAGAGGGTCTTCCAGCCTGGTGGTGTGATGTGCTGGCCAACACAGGACAGGCTCGCCTCCTAGATTGGTTCTAGCTTTTATCCAGGAGGTAGGATAGCTCAATGAGTACAAGGTTAAGAGTCACTACTAAAGCCAAATAAGAACAATCAAGTATATTGCAGGAGGTTTTTTATATTTGATCTTTCGTTTCATTCCTCTGACTTAAAAAGATTTTTTTAGTGTGTGTGTGTGTGTGTTCATGTATACAGGTACCCATGCATTGAGACCAGAAGAGGGTGTCAGAGCTCCTCAGCTGGCAGGTGGTTGTGAATCTCTCATTCAGTATAGGTGCTTTGAACTGAACTTGGATCCTCTAGAAGAGCGGTAAGCATTTCTAACCACTGAGCCACATCTCCAGCCCCCTGGAAGGAGCCGCTGACTGACTTGAAAAATCTGTCGTGATTAGTGGGTAGACCAGTCATGCAAGGGGCTCTCAAGAGACAGGCTACACACAAAGTTTTGTCTACGCTAGTAGGTGAATCATAGATTTCATCATCATTTCAAAAGTCTTGGTCCCAAGTTTAGGGTCAATTGCCTCAGAAAACCATACTTATTTTCACTTCAAATTACTGTCTTCAATATATTGTTGAAGAAAGATGTAAAAAAAAAAAAAAAACAGTATAAGCAGGGTGTAGAGCCAGCCCCTAGAGATCCAGCCTCAAAGTGTGTACTCCTTCATTTATGGTACCACAAGGTAAATTGCTATTGACATTTCAAATAATGTGATGTCAAAGAGTAAAACGTGTCTGTCCATGTAACAACTAGTTTTTGTTGAGTCTTATATACAATAAAGGAGTATTAGTCATGCCTTCAGCAAATGCAATTTAAGGAAAGGTCATTTCATAGCAAATTGACCTGAATGAATGAACTACAGGATGCATAATGCTCTGTGTAAACTGGGAGGTCAAAATATGGCACCATGTTAAGCATCTGTGTCCGCTCACGATGATACTGTGGTCATCCTCGAGTGGACACAGCAGACAGCGCAGGTCAGCGTATTCAGTCTATGAGCAGTGAAATCAATTTAGTAATCTATATAGCATCTTAGAAAATTTGTTAGAAATGAAAATATTTGATTGGAACTCAAGTAATAAGGAAAGGCATAAGTCCATTTTATGAAACCTTTGTTTCTATAAACATTTTAGTATACATTATGTATTTGGTATACATAACATATTATATGTGTTATAAACATATATCCATGAGTATTGCAATGAGCCATAGAATGTCTTCCTTCCTTCCTTCCTTCCTTCCTTCCTTCCTTCCTTCCTTCCTTCCTTCCTTCCTTCCTCCCTCCCTCCCTCCCTCCCTCCCTCCCTCCCTCCCTCCCT
>LR749636.1:2018290-2074572 GCA_902729485.2 Mus minutoides
TTGACAGAAATTTTAAGGAGAAAAAGGTTTATTTTGGCCTATGTGTGCAGAAGTTTCAGTCCAGGGCTTCGTGCATGTTAGAAAAGTCTCTACCCACCAAATGCAGACACTACTGCATACACCAGCAGGATATTGCTGAAAGGACCCTGATATAGCTGTCTCCTGTGAGGCTTTGACAGTCCCTGACAAATACAGAAGTGGATGCTCACAATCATCTATAGGGAAGAACACAGGGTCCCCAATGTAGGAGCTAGAGAGAGTACCCAAGAGCTGTAGGGGTCTGCAACCCTATAGATGGAACAACTATATGAACTAATCAGAACCCCCAGATCTCATGTCTCTAGCCGCATATGTATTAGAAGATGGCCTAGTTGGCCATTATTGGGGAAGAAAGGCCCTTAGTCTAACAATGTTTATATGCCCCAGTACAGGGGAATGCCAGGGCCAAGTAGTGGGAGTGGGTGGGTAGGGGAGTAGGGCGAGGGGAGGGTATAGGGGACTTATGGGATAACACTTGAAATGTAAATGAAGAAATTATCTAATAAATAAATAAATGAATAAATAAAAAAGACTCCTGAAACATAGCAAGAGTCACAAAGCCAGAGACAGAGGGTGTGTGTTGTCTCTCCCTCTCATTGTAAACCCATCAGATTTCAAGTGTGGAGTTTCCAACCTGATGGCCACAACTAATCCTGCTCATTTTCCAGAGGCCCCAACTTTGTAACACCATAGTTGGTTTAATGTTCTTAAGAGAACTTTATCCCCAGGCCTAAGAAAAGCAGTGGTTCTCAACCTGTGGGACACTACCCCTTTGGCAAACCTCTATCTCCAAAAGTGCCGCAGACCCTCTGGATCCCTTATCTGCGTGTGTCGAGTTCTCTGGAGCGAAGTGGGCAAAGATTCGGCGAGTGACAAACAGACACTACACAAAGAAGTGTGGATCTGAATGTAATGTCAAATTGAGCATCAGACTTTTATACAGAAGAAAATGGGGAAGTTAGGTGACACACCAGCAAGATAACAAAACAGTAATGCAAGTGGGGAAGGACTGAAAAGAACCAACTGAGATAAGATTCAAGGTTAACAACTGGGATCAAAAACCATTCCACCTGAGGTCAGCTTAAATTTAGGAGCCAGGGGCAAGGGCTTCATACCCTTGTCATAGTCCACCTTCCCCCTAGACCATTGTAAATACTTGTATCTGGGTGTAACTCAGCTAGCTATAGTTCTAACTATCTAGTCTGGTTCCTTCTCAGGTCTCAAACTTCCTTATTCCTGGGTTGGATCAAGGACTGCCTAGAATCTAACTTGGCTATATGTTAAAATATGAATCTTTAGAAGCACTTATAATGAAGCAATATTAGGGGAAAGCACACAGATCTGTTTACCAACTAACGCAAGGGCGTTGGAGGATTCTTTGTACAGGATGCCACAATTCCAGGAGACTAAGTTTCCATGAGCTTTATGCCCTGGGACCGCGCCTAGACTTTTCAGCCTGTCACGCGGGTTGCTACTGGAGTGGATGTAGCACAAAAGTATTTATATTACCGTTCATAACATAAGCAAAATTGCAGTTATGAAGTAGCAACAAAATAATTTGTGATTGGGGGTCACCACAACATAAGGAACTGTATTAAAGGGTCACAGCGTTAGGAAGGCTGAGAACCAGAGCACTGGGAGATCTTAGGTTTTTGGCCCATAACATTATCATGGGGCACATTTGGCACCATCTACTTAGCTGTAGGAACCACATAGCTCGCTGGCTATTGTGGGGTTTTTTTGTATTGTTCCATTTACTGCATTCAATGCTCCCAACTGCTAGGCTTTTCCTGATTGCCCCCTGTCGTGTAAAGTGACCTCACAACTCATGCTGGTCATGGTGACTGGTTCAGAACTGAGCATCTGACTCCAACAGGACCAAACAATTGCTTGTGACTCTCATGTAGGAGCTGTGATAGGGAACGACTTTTTGTCTTTGGGTCAAAATCCATAAGGGTAGAAACTAGATGCTGTGAACAGACATCCTCTTACCAAACCCCCAGAGCATAGGGAGGACTAGAGGCAGGGAATGACAGCCAATAGCTGCAGAAAGAAATAAAAGTTGGACCAACCATGTCTGAAACCAGCAAGACACATCCTCGAAGATCTCGTTTATAAGTTATCAAGTTATCTTTATTATTCTCAGCCCAGATTAGGATGAATTTTTGTTACTTGTAACAGAAAAAAATTCTAATATATATTTATCAGTTTGGGGACTAGAATTCTAATATATGCATATTATATGGATCCTTTCTGGGTCCTTTCTTCATTACTATACCTAAGGTAGGCTACTTTATAAAGTTAAAGTTTATTTGGCTCATTTTCCTAGAAGGGTAAGGTATAAGCCCACATCTGGGAAAGGCCTTCTTGCTTGCAGACTCCTGAAACATAGCAAGAGTCACAAAGCCAGAGACAGAGGGTGTGTGTTGTCTCTCCCTCTCATTATAAACCCATCAGATTTCAAGTATGGAGTTTCCAACCTGATGGCCACAACTAATCCTGCTTATTTTCCAGAGGCCCCAACTTTGTAACACCATAGTTGGTCTAATGTCCTTAGCTCATGACTCAAGGGATTAAACTCCTGTAAGACTGAAGCAGCCAATCACCTTTAAACCAGAGCAAGGACAAACACTTCTCTAGAAGGATTAGAGGTCTGTTCAATTTTAAAATAGCCCATCTCTTTTTACCCTGGGTTGCTGCAAAGCTTTACATTTTTACATAGCTCAACAAAGTGACACAGGATCCAAACCCCCAAAAGGCCTAAGATGTGAGAGGTTCCAGGAGAGACTGAGTTATCTCACATGAGGCGTCTCCAACAGAAGAGCCAAGGCTTCGAACTTTGGATGCCCTTTACGGATGTTACCCAGAAGAATGAAAAAGTAGAATCCACGTTACACAAAACAGAATGTTCCACATAATCTTTATCTTTTAAATACTAAAAGATCCTTAAAGAAAGACGAAGTGACAGTATGATGTAAATAGTAAGATATAAATCTTTGTTCTTGTGGAGGTGCATATAATTAGGCAAAAATAGCAAAAGAAATTTCAGAGCCATATGTATTTTTGAAAATAAAGTTCCTTATCATGTCATTTCATTTTTTAAAGAAACAACCCAACCCATTTGAATTATGTTCAAGCGGGCTTTTCTCCAGTGCAGTCTCCAGGGAGCTCCTATATTGGGAAGGCAGGGAAACTTCTCAGACAAGTCCNAAGATGGGAACGTGTGTTGAGAGGTCAGGAGTGCTCAGAGCAGGAGGCAGAACGGAGCTCAGATGCAAGGTGTAGGGGTGGGTGGGGCATGGACGCCAGGTGAGTTTTCTTTACACAGTACAGTTGATAGCTTTGGCCAAATGCCATCTCAGATACATTTGACCTGTGTATCCATGGGTGAACAAAACTACTCACAATCCAAAATATTCAGGGGGGAAAAAAACCCCAAAAACCTGTATCTATTGAACATATAAACTTTTTTTTATCATTCTTTTAACCACATGCTTTAATAAATTACACAGCATTATAGTTGAACATGTACTAACAGCCATCTAGAGATGTGTTAAAGGGCTGTGTGTAGGTTATGTAAAGCACTGCACCATTTTATATAAGGATTTGATCTTCTGCCCATTTTAGCATCCAAGAAAAGTCCTGGATCTAATTCCCTGTGGATACTAAAGGATGCCTGAGCAAGAAAACAGATGTCCTCTCAATCCCCCTTCCACCATTTACTACCACCCCTCCCTTCAAAGAGGCTGCTTTTGACTTACAAAGACATACAAGACCTTCCCGTTCAGATTCCGTTAGGCCAGTAGATGTTCCCAATGTGCTCAGCGAATAGAAGCACAACCCAACACGTCCATTTTCAACCAAACTGCAAATGGCCTCTGTGGCTTCCCTTCTACACCCGCCTCTCCCAACATCGCCATTTCTTTAGTTCTGATCACAGAAGGAGGCTGACATATAGATTCAAAACATTTAGACTACTTGGCCTTCAAACTACTGGCTCTAATCTCTCTCCTCTGGTAACATCACAGTAATGTTTAGGGTTGAACAGCTAGGAGGATGTCCAAAAGCTCCAGTGTCGGGCACGCCCGAGCTCCATCAAACTCTCTTAGGCCTAGTTACATCCACTTTATCTTAAAAGTCTCTTCCTGGTAAAGCTTCTTTGGCCAGAGTCTAGAATTGTCTTGAAGCCAAAGAAAAGGATTTTACTAACCCTGTTAGAAGCACGGGCTCTTTCTGGTGAGCAGAGTCCAGACAGAGGGTAATACCATGAGCCTGTGTAAGCCTGCCTGCATGGTGGGTTTTGTGAAATTCTCAGTATCTTCATGTGAGTGATAAGGCAAAGGCACCACTTCCTAATCCTACCTCCAAATGGGCTTCTTTGCCCAATTTTTTGTTATTGTAAAATATTCATAAAATAAACTGTACAGCTCCGATCATTAGCTCAGTGGTGTTAGGTTTAGTTACTCACTACTTAGTGTGTGAGAGTGAACATGCCATGGGGTGTGGGTGCAGATAAGAGGGCTTGTGGGAGCTGGCTTTCTTCTTCTACCATGTGGGTTGCAAGAATCAGATTCCAGGTATCAGGCTTGGTAGCAAATGCCTCTTTTCCCACTCCACCCTCTCAGCAGCTCTGGACCAGGCACCTTTACATCATTCTGCAAGCATCACCATAGTGCATTTCCATAGCCCTTTTTCATCTTTCAGAACTGAAATTCTGTACCCAGTGGACAACAGCTCCATTCCCCCTCCCCTCCCAGCAAGCTCCATTCATTCAGATAGCTTAGAAAAATACTATATTTTGTCTGTTCCATTAATCCAGATTTATTATAGGAATAAAAATGAACTCTGAGAGTCTTCCCCTCTACATCCCAGTGAACCCCCTGGGGTCATTATCTTGTCTTCTCCACACCTAAGGCCTCTCAGGGAACTTGTGGCTCTACACAGCACTGAGCTCCTCAGCCTCTTCTTCCCTCAGCAGATTGACACAGGAGGAGAAGGAACAAGGGTACCACAGGATGGCAGACATGGTAAACAGGACACCCATAAAGAGGGAAAAGCTGGTGGTACATGCCTAGTACTAGCACTCTGGAGGTTGAGCAGGATTACAGGCTCAGGGGCAGCCTGGGCAATATAGCAAGCTCCCATCTCCAAAACATGAAGAAGAGGAGGAGGAGGAGGAGGAGGAGGAGGAGGAGGAGGAGGAGGAGGAGGAGGAGGAGGAGGCTGTTATTAAACCCGCTTCTGCCTCTGAACCCATCATCTTGTCTGCCCCTTCCTATACACCATCTCCCACAAAAGACTCAAGAGCCGACTGTGGTGATGTGCATGCCAGGCCTGCAGGGGTTTGAATAGGGATGGCCCCTATAGACTCATGTGTTTGAATGCTTGCTCCATAGGGAGTGGCACTATTAGGAGGTGTGATCTTCTTGGAGGAAGTGAGTCTCTGTGGGGGCACACAGTCTCTTTCTGCTGCCTACAGATCAAGATGTAGAACTTTCAGTTCTTTCTCCAACACCAGGTCTACCTGCACTTTGCCTTGTCTCCCACCATGACGATAGTGAACTAAACCTCTGAAACTGCAAGCCAGTTACCCAAGTAAATGCTTTCCTTTGTAAGAATTGCCAGGGCACAATTCTTGTCACAGCAATAAAACTCAAACTAAGACAAGGCCCTCGGCCTGTCCCTGAAGGAATGCACATAAGCTGCGTTCCTCCATGCCTAGTACATTAAGACACAGTCAGAAGGTAAAGCTGGTCTTATTAATCACTCACAGAAAAAATAAATAAAAGACAAATATAGTAGGAGCATTATAGCCCATGGTTGGCTTCTGTAAAGTTTTGGTTCAAATATATTCTAAAAAGCCAGGCACCATAGAATAAAGCCTAGGCACACATTTTGGATACTGATGGAGGTAGATAGTGTCCGAATCCTGGCCAAGATGAGGGAGTGAAAAGGGAAGGAGTCTAGCTGCTGTCTCTATGATTCCTCTTCTCCCCACATGTAGAAGCCTGGGCCACTGCCAACAGGAACACTTGCCTCCTGCCCTATGGTCTATCAGGAGCTGGCTACAGGGCCAAGCCTATCTATGCTTGCTGCTCTAGTACCCTACCCAGGTAGGAAGAAGCTGAGCTGACAGGGAGTACCCAGGCACACCTCATTGGGCTGGTTCAGGTCCTGCAGGTGCAAGTCGTGAATGAGGTAGTCCACAATGTGCAGGTTGTTGTTCTGAGCTGCCAAGTGGAGCGCGTTCATTCCTTCCTGAAGAGAGTCAGAGTGAAGAAGTACTTACCTCAGAAGGCCAGACCCTCCCGCCCTGTCATTGGTGAGGTGAGCGCTCAGGCCCAGAGGACCCACATACCTACCTGGCTCTTGGCTCTCTGGTCTGCTCCAGCTTTAACTAGCGTGAGCATGATCTCGAAGCTTCCAGACCAGGCTGCCAGGTGAATTACTGTCAAACCATGCTTCCCCAAGAAGAGAGAAATACAGAGAGAGTCCATTACACAACAAACCAGCCCATGAAAACCTAGATGATACTAGATTACTGAAAAATTAAGAAATACATAATTTAACACATAACAAAAGTGATATCGCAGTTCTATGGAAGATGTATAAATAATACAGGCACACATGGGCCTCCATCAGGAGGAAATAAAGTGAAATGCGGCACCACAGTCTACTAAAAAATTATGCAACACACAACAGCACAAGCGCAAAAATAATAACTGTATTGGAAAAATTCAGACTATAATGTGCACTCTCTCTATTTGAGTTCCAAAAGGGAAAATAGAACTAAACCAATTAAACTTTCAAAACCCTATCATTAGTTAAAAAAAATGGATTTCTAACATGTGAAATGTTCTTACAAAGCATCATTAACAACAAAAGACAAACCGTAGACAAGTGCACAGGTAAGAGCGGTCTCCTAGGGTATCAGAAAAAGGGAAAACCATTCCTGTCTAAGCTAACTGGCAGTTTTATTTAAAATCAAAATACGCTCTTGGTCTCCTGGCTCTCGGTTCCTCTCTTGTGCTCCCTTCTCTCTCTCCTCTCTCTCCTCTCATGGACCAGTGCAATTTGCTGACCATGTTCATCCTGGACTCTTCCCTCTGCCTGCTTTCTCCTTTACATCTACAAATAAAAATCTTCTATAGTTTCAAAACCAAACCAAGTCAAATCAAAATAAAATCATCCACCTACCTCTGGGACCTAAAGTTACACACACACACACACACACACACACACACACACACACATGGATGTTAATTATATCAATGAGAACTGGAAACAAGGTGTATTCGATCATCTATATGGGAGAGTTGCATAAGTTGTGAAATAATTTTATCATGCCATGCTATCATAAGTAATGAATTAAATCAATGAAATGGACTTGAAAACACTTTCATGAATGTTGCTAAATATGGAAAATAATATATAAAGTATAATTCCACTTAATTTATTACACCTTTTGGGGTGTATGTATGCATTGCGTGGGGGGGGGGTGGTATATGCATGCCGTAACACATTTGTAGAGCTTAGAGGATAATATGTGAGACTCTATCAAGAAACCCAGGGATCAAACTCAGGTGGTCAGGCTTTCTGAGCCAGCATCCTTACTCATCGAACCATCTTATTGGCCTGAATTTCATTTTTATAAAAGACAAAGTAGACAAAAACCTCTCATGAGGGGCTGGTGAGATGGCTCAGCGGGTAAGAGCACCCGATAGCTCTTCCGAAGGTGATAAGTTCAAATCCCAGCATCCACATGGTGGCTCACAACCATCCATAACGAGATCTGGCGCCCTCTTCTGGAGTGTCTGAAGACAGCTACAGTGTAATATAATAAATAAAAATAAATCTTAAAAAAAAAAAAAACCTCTCATGAGCAAATGTATGTATTTAGGCCTACTTCTGGGTACACGGCTATAGTATGGTGCACAGACATATTGATAGACATATTTTGATGCAGTTAGTATGGGTTTAGAGTGTGGAAGTAAACATATACTTCTCAGACAGGCAAGCACTGCCACCAGAGTAAAGAAGTGTGCACCAAGAGAAGAAAACAGAAAAGACACGTTTATACTGGATCCCATTCCCGTAGAAGCTATCTAAAAACTCCCACAGAGGTCTCTGTGTGCCCAAAGGAGTTAGACTGTGAGATTCATCTTGGAACTTCCTGACCTGTGGGAAGTCGCATGCTCAATTGTTCATCCATACACTGAACAAGCAGAGAGTAACATAGAAGAAAACACACAGTCAACCATTAACACTGGCTAGTGTAAGAAGGTGGCCTCAGGAGGCGAGGGGAAACTGATGCAGGCATGCAGCCTGTGCTGAAGATGCTGTGGGGATCAGGAGCCCTGAGGGTGGTCTTTTGGCGCAGCCAGAACTCAGAGTCTGGTCCCTCACACTACTGCCAGGAACTGTAATATCCCTCAGGCTAGTTAACAACGTTCAGCTGCAGCTTCATGTTCCAGATTGTTCTGGTTTTGAGACACAGTCTCACCAGGAAGAGCAGGCTGGCCTCGAGATTGCCACACTCCTGCTTCAGCCTCCCAGATACCTTTCAACCACACTCAGCTGTCTTGTTCCTTCTCCTAAGGTCACATGTGCCCCTTTCTGTTTCCTTTAATCCCGTTATCATGCCTTCTGTACAGACTTCCCACTGCATCATCCATGCCTCAAATGATGATGGCTTTGATCCAGGACACAGGCTTGTTAGATGCACATATCTGAATACATAACCAAGAAGTCAGGGTCTGCAGGCCTCTCCTACTTGTGACGTGTCTAAGCCCTTTCTTTGGCTACTCCAGACTCTGTTTAGGTGTCCTCATACTGTGAAGAGAGTTCAGGTTGGGAGAGTGAACAAGCAAGTCTCAGCTTATTGCTGTGTCATTCTAAATAAGAGCCTCTTGCCTAGGAGGGTTTTGTTGCCGGGACATCTAGAAATGTCTTTGGACATTTTTGATACTCATGTGTCAGAGGTGACATTAACACCTACAGAGCAGAGGCCAGGCGTGCTGTTGAACACGCTGTGACACACAAGACTTCCCCACAACAAGCTGCTGTATGATCTCAAGGTCAATCCATCAAGTTTGTCCTGCTGAGAAACTCTGATGTAAATATACATGGTCTATCACACTTATAGCTCAGCTGTCACTCTGCATAGAGATTCTGTGCACATCTTAAAATTCCAGTATACAGTATGCTTTGTGACTTCTGCATTGTTCTCTTTACAAGACCAGTGATCTATCATGATTGGTTGAGGTCTTTTAAGTGCATTAGTCAAAATTTTACCTCTTCACTTAGCATCCCATGCTGACTGCTGCTATATTCAGTAGTCTACATCTAGCTTTACATATGGTCCTGTTTGGGACAGGTGATAAAATCACAGAGCAATAGACTGTCTCTTTTCCCTAAGAGATCATTCCAAATTTTGAAGCAAACAGACTTTAAAAAAAAAAAATCTGATAGTAAAATCAAAACACTGGGAATCCAAGCAGCAAACAACTTGAGTTTCTGAAACCACAAATTCCTACTGGAGCCATTGATTCTCAGAGGCAGTGAGTTACTATGTACAGACGTCCACCTGCCCCAGAGGACCCTCCACGCCACAAAGCCTTCTGCTGTGGAGCTGGCATGCATGAGCCCGTGACATGGGTGACATTTGGTTCACATGCTTTTCAAAGTATAAAACGCTGGAAAGTCACTGGTGAGCTATCCCCATAATCAGTCTAGTCAAGGTGATAATGTCCCCTGGGAACAATGTACTCAAGGACTTTCGAGAGTAGCAGCACTGAAGACAACTGTCTATCCTTATCTTCTGAGCATCCAGAGTGTTGTCCATCCTAGACTAAGAACCTCCTTTTATTTAGCTTATATCAAAGCGCATAGATGCCACCCACCTTAGTCCTTAATGTCTGAGCCTGACATCTGACTGGGGTCCTTTGATGCCTTCAATGGTACTGTTTTGTTACAGTGTTTATCCTGGCTCCCCAGTTCAACAGCAGGATCCTTATGACCAGGACCATGTCTCATATGTCTCATATATGTCATTATACTCATATCAAATATAATCATCTGGGATATTTTAAAATCATGGATTTGTTTGTGTGTGTATGTGTGTGTGTGTATGTGTGCAGGTAACATGTAGAGGCCAGAAGTCA
The DNA here is from genome assembly GCA_902729485.2 of Mus minutoides. Taxonomy (NCBI): domain Eukaryota; kingdom Metazoa; phylum Chordata; class Mammalia; order Rodentia; family Muridae; genus Mus; species Mus minutoides. The sequence continues at coordinate 2,028,493 of LR749636.1, forward strand.
ACATCAGATGTCTTTCTTAATTGTTCTCCACCTTAGGCTTGCTATCTGTCTATCTATCTATCTATCTATCTATCTATCTATCTATCTATCTATCTATCTATCATCTACCTATCTATAGACAGTGTCTCACCACATAGCCCTGCTCTGTAGAGTATGATTTCAGCTAAGACGGAGTAAGTGTCTTCCACCCCATCTCTACCACCCAAAGCAGGTGATCTCTCTCCATAAAATCCATCTATCAGAGGATTCTGGAAAGGGAAATATAATAGGCAGATTGAGGAAGGTAACCCAAACTCAGGAGCACCAATGATGCTGGGGGAGGGTTCCTGCTGTTTTTCTAGAGACTCAAGAAAGTTCCAGTTCTTGACCAGGACATAGACAATAGGGGACAGAAGGAAGCCCCGGAGGAGGAGAGGGTTGTAGAATCTTCCTTTGTTGCTCTCTTTGTCCCTGACAGCTTAGGGGATCTGGGGCATGGTGTGTGTGTAGGAGGACACAGAAGGTGCATGTAGAGGACACAGAGTTGTAGACAAGAAGGAGGTTTTGTGTACACTTCCAGACTGTGCCGTGAGCTGCATGTGGATTGATTCTTAACACTGTGACAACATTTTGGGGAACTTTGGTGAAGATTATGGTCCAGGTTCAGGCTGGCTCTGGGGACAGATCTGAACCACAAAACTTTTGGAAACTGAAGTTTCAAAAGTTGTAACAACCTGGTCGGCCTTCTGCAACAAGCACACTATCTCAACCCACTCCTGTTCTGGAATAAAATCAACTTAAGATGGAACTCATTGGTCTTAATCTGTTTTACGCTGCTGTAATGAGCTGTGACAACAGGCTGGGTAATTAACAACTGGAAAAGAACAGGTTCAGCTCATGGATCTGGAGACTATTTGGTGAGCTGTGTTATATCATGGGGCGGGGAACTCATCTTATCAGGAACCCTGCCTTGAGAAAACATTAATCTATTCAATGAGGGCACGGTGCTAGGAGCTACCATCTCTGAAAGATCTCATCGCTCAGTGCTGTGGCTCCAGGCATTGTTTCTGCTCTATGAACTACAGAGGACATGCTGAAACCATAGCAACGCCAGAGCTAAATGGAAACATAAGACTGTAAAATGTTTAGAAGAAAAATATGAGAAACTTGTCATGGTTAGGCAAATCATCCCTACATATGCATATTATCAGTATCAGGTCTCCTTTTAAAAAATAGGAACAGTTTAAAAAATAGGAATAGGGCTTGGTGGTATATGACCAAATGTCACCCATGTCATGTGCTTGAGCTTGCCAACTTCGCAGCAGAAGACTTTATGGCATGGAAGGTCCTCTGGGGGAAATGTACATCTGTACATGGTGATTTCCTGCCTCTAAAGAATGATGGCTCTAATGGGAATTCGTGGTTTCAGAAACTCAACTTGTTTTCTGCTTGAATTCCCACCACTAATGAAACAGAGAGAGGTGGGAGGAGCTCTGTGTTAAGGCCAGCCTGGTCTACATAGCAAGTTCCAGGTCAGCCAGCATTATATGATGAGACCCTGTCTCAAAACAAAAAAACAAAGGCCAAAAGTTCTACTTCATCGAAATTAAAAACTTCTGCTTTGTGAACACTGAGAAGAGAGTCTGCAGATAAGATAAAATAATGCAAAGTACACCCACCTAACCTTGGACCTGTTTTCAGAGTATGCAACAAATTTTAAAGAAAAGAATAATCAAACCCAGTTCTCAGAAATGTCCAAAAGATCTAGCTGGGGATGCAGGTTGGTGGTAGAAGGCTCTGTTAATACGTGGAAAACTCTGGTTCCCATCTCCGGCGCTAAAAAACATCTGAACAAATTTCACAAATGATGAGCCATAAATGGCAACAGGTGAGAAGGTACTTCATGCCATTTGCCAGTGGAGATGGCAAAACAGGGAGATGCCTACGTTCTGAGCAGGATGACCAAAAGTTAGGGAGGAAACACCAGGCAATCACAGGCAGCCATGTAGGTGCAAAGCAAAACTGGCCTCCTGCACTGTTGCTGAGGATGAACATATCCCAGTCTCCCAAGTCCACAGGTGGTGTTCAGTTACTTCCACATGCTCCATTGACTCAGAAGTGTTACATACCAAAGAGAGGAAAAAATTACACTTGCAAAACCATGCAAGGATGTCTGCAATGGCTTTACTTTGTGTGCACATAAACACACATACATGGAGGTCCAAGGTGGATTGCTGGTATTTTCCTTTATTGCTCTCAAGTTTATTTATTTATTTTTTTAGATAGGGTCTTTCAATGACTTGGAGCTCACCATTTTGGCTACACTGGAGGAGAAGGAAGCAACAGAATCCACCCATCTTTGTGACTCTTGCACCCAGCACCACTGTTATAGGTGTATATAGCCTTGCCTGGCATCTTGTGTGGGTGCTAGACTTTCAAACTGAGGTTTCCACACTCGTGCAGCAGATAGCTTATCTGCTATCTTCTAGGCATCTGGGCCATTTCCCAGTACTGGTAACTACTAACAGTAATAACAAACTGGAAGCAGTCCTCAGGTCCTTCAAATAAATAGATAAACTGGGCTATATGCATAAACAAAAGTACTGCTCTGTTAAGGGGTGGGGCTGGGGATGGGGGTGGTCAATGCTTTGCTGAGTGACAGAAGCCAGCCTCAAAGATTACATGTCATATGTTTTCACATAGATGTCAGATCCTATCTAAAAAAATAAGTCTCAAGAAGGTAAAACCACAGCGATCAGTGGAAGCTGAGATGGGTCAGCTTTGAGTACAAAGGCTTCTTCTTGTTGTTAGTTCTCTCTCTTGGTCTCTCTGTGTTTCTCGTTTTCTGTGTCCCTCCCCAGGAATTCATGGCTGCTGTACAATTAGTCACACTCAGAAAGTAAGAATGTAGTTAGTGGTAATTTTTAATTCTGGGTTGCTATATAACAATCTACTTGCTCACCAATACCATGACAATAAACTAGAGAGATCTAGCCTCATTAGCAACACTGAAAGACTTAGAAATTGTAAGGAATTTCTCTCTTTCTGACTCTGGAAAGGCGACACCCCAAATCACTTATGAGAACCGGGTCTTGATGCAAACTGCAAGAGGACTTTATTTATCAGCTAGCTGAGGACGAGCTCCTTTCAACCCCGAGGAGCTGGGGAGCTCGACCCGGAGCAGCAACAGTAGGGGGCTTTTAAGGAAAAAGTGAGAAGTTGGGAGTAGTTGGGAGGAGTTAGGCTACAGCTCTTCTCTGGGCAGGGGGGTGGGGTAGCCTTGCTGAAGGAACAAAGAGAGGGAGTGAGCTGTCCTTGGAGTTATCTCTGGGTCTCTGACACAGACAGTCAGTCTAGGTCTTCTTGCTAACAAAGAGCTTCTCACTGGCTGTATTCTCAGAGATCAGGAAACAGGCCTTGGGGGAGCATTCAAAGGCTGCACATTTCAGGGGAAAACACTTTGGGGTCTCTCAATACAAAGAAATACTACCAGAATTATCAAATCTATGTTTTGTCTATGATTGCCGGCAAAGCCAAGAGAATGACTACCTGGTGTAAACTGATACCTCTAATCTCCTAAATATTTACCCCCATGGAACTATAAAAGTTAACTTTGAGGGCCATGACCTTTCATTGCTCTGTATTTGAGTCTCCTTATCTATAAACTGGATAGTCTACTAGTACTTTTTCCATAGGATTAGAAGGGAGATGGCGTTAAATGAACACCCTGATTGGTACCTCTGCCTGGCCCAGAATATGGCTTTGATGCTTTTTATTTAGATTCAGAGTTAACTGGGCAAACTCAGGACTTAAGGTTCATGGGACCGATTAGCTTCCGTCTTTCGAGAATCCAACCATCACGTGGGCAATCATACTACTTTTGTAATGGAATCTAGTGTGTAAGGTCAGTCTGGGCGAATGAGTAAAAACCCAAGTCCAAGGTCAGGAGCAAACAATTAGTTACCGGGTGCAAAGAGCACATAGCGCAGACCTTCTCTTGAGACCTTTCCAGTCATGCACACTGCTGATGGAAGTGTGCCCATGAGACGAAGACATCTGTAGTGATGAGCCCTCCTGTAGGCAGGTCATGCTTCAATTCAGTCTACCCACTGAAGGTGAGCTTACCTTGTCAGCAACATCCACCCTGGCTTTGTGACTCAGCAAGAAATCCACTGCAGATAAACTATTCCTCCCCACGGCAAAGTGCAGGGCTGTGCGGTTCATCTGAGGAGACACAGTTTGTTTCTTTGGTTATCTGACCACTGCTCACCACCTTCACCATTCCTGAATCCTCTAGTTATCTCGGATCCTTTTTCATTTATGAGACAGCCTCACGGTGTAGCCCAGCCTGGCCACCATGTTCGTTCCGTCTCTTGTCTCTCACCTGGCCAGCACTTTCCTAGTGACTACTCACACTCTAATTGGTTGGTTGCACCTTTTGCCTTTTCCTTTGAGCAGCATTTAAGAACTCTGTCCAGAAGAATCTTATGGGCATGGTGGTCCAACCTGGTAATCCCGGCATTCAGGAGTCGGAGACAGGGGGACCACAAGTTTGAGGCCAACCTGGGCTGCAATGTGAGACTATGTCTCATAAACAAAACGTCATTCACACAGTAAGAGGTATAGTTTTACTTGTATGCAATCATTAATAATGGCATTTTTTTTCTGTATATTCTACATGCTAGCTGACAACTTGTTTCTATGAAAGAATGACTGAGATAAACAGTTCATCAGAGGAAACCTTATTTTGGCTCATAGTGTCAGGGTCTCCAATCATAACTGTCAGGAAGGATGTGATAGAGCAAAGCTATTTACCTTGCGTTAGCCAGGAGGAGAGAGAGGGCGAGGCTGGGGTACCAGCCTTCAAGAGTAGGCTCTCAGGGATCTGTCCTTAAGCCCCATTTCTTAAAGATTTCACCAGCTTCTGTGTGGCTCTGTGCGGCTACCAAGCCTTCAAGACGCTACCAAGCCTTCAAGACGGCTTATGGAGAAACTTGGGATTTAACACATACCAAAATATATTGATAATTCACATCATAGTTTCCTGTCTCAGTTTGTTCCTTTGCTTTCTTCTCTATATTTCTTACAGTCTTTAAGTTTTATGTGTATGAGAGTTTTGTCTGCATGTATCTATATGCAACATTTGTGCCAGAAGAGGCCAGAATTCTGATCTCCTGGAATTGGAGTTACAATGGCTACAAGCCACCCTGTGGGGGATGGGAAAGAAATCAAATCCTTGGTAAGAACAGCAGCCAAGTGCTCTTAATCCTTGTGCTGTTTCTCTAGCATCCCTCTTTTATAATAACATTTTTTTAAAGCCTGTAATTAGCATAGATGCAAACAAATTGGTTTGGAAGGAAGGGAAGAAGGAAACAGGAAAAAAGTAAAGGAGGGGGAAAGGGGAAGGAAGAATAGAGGAAGAGAGGAAGTGGAGGGAGGAGGGGGAAGTTAGAGAATGGGGAGGGGAGAGAAAGCAATCTACTGAAATCCTCTCCTTGAAAGGAAAAGCCGCATTTTGCTCCTGGGTTGCCACAAGCAATTTACTCATTTTCCACAATAGATGGTTTGTTTATCAGTAATATCCAGGCCATAGTCCCCATATTCTAAGCACCGTTTTAGTTCTCTGAGAAGGATGCCTGCACATGAACAGACTACTCTTGTTTCACCCAGGTAATTACATAAGTACAGGAACGGTTTGAAATGAGTGTTTTCTTTTCTAGATTGCTAAATTGGTGGTGTTTAACAAAACACAAGTCACCTTGACATTGCCTGCAACCCAGAGTTTATTCTAGCATGTCAGATCTGAGCTATAAGCTCCCCCCATAAACTTTATTTGTATAAGAATGTAACAATATCACTTACATTTTAAAAATATGTATTATCACAGATTTTTAAGGAACACTGCAACTAACCATGACAATAAATTGCTATGAACAAGATTAAATAGCTGTCATTAGAAAGAACATTACAAAACTTCAGTGTGGAGCATTTGCATGTGTGAGGGCTGGGCTTGATCTCCAGGCCACAATCTAGGACCAAGTCCAGGTCCTTACCCTTGAGGGTGGGCTTTCCAGACCACCCACAGACTCTGTACAAATGTAATAGAGAGCCTGTGCACTTCTATAGAATTAAGGAAAAATAGAAGGAGCCAGAGAGGGAAGGGCTGACACACAAGGATGTGCTGCTCTGGCTTCCATACACATGCCCACCTATGTGAACACCTACTCACACACAGATGTGAATACATTGTCACGAACACACACACACACACACACACACACATGTCTGGGGAAATGGATCAGTGGTAGGTTGTCTAGCATGTGTAAAGCTGTAGGTTAAAAGCAAGTATTATAACTACTTTGTGTAGAAAATTTTAAACTGTTTTAAACATGTACCAGAGACTGTATATCCTGCTTGTTAGAAAAATGACTACTGCTTTAACTTACTCAAAAATGAATCCCCATACTCATAATATTTAAAAAAGATAAATATCTGTAATTTAGCAAATAACTATTCTCAAAGGTTTTTACATGGCAGCTTCTTTTCTTTAGTTTTCTTTTCATTAGTAGAACTCTGGCTGGCCTGGAACTCACTATGTAGACCAGGTTAGCCTCAAACTCACGAGATCCCCCTGCCTCTGTCTCCATGTATGATCACTGAAGCCAGAAGAAGGCATTTAATCTCCTGGAACTGGAGTTACTGGTGGTTGTGAGTTGACATGTCGGTTCTAAGAATCTAACCCTGGTCCTCTGCAAAAGCAGCCAGTGCTCCTAACAGCTGAGCCATCTCTCCAGCCCCAACCAGCTCTTTTCTCCTCCTATACTTTTCTTTCCTCCCACCTTCCCTATATTTTTGTTCCTACAATTGTTATGCTGTTATTTTTTTTCTGTATATACATACACACAATTATATATAGTTTTATATATAATATAACATATTATATAGACTATATTAGTAGAATTAGTAATAATGTATAATATATGTAATATGTCAAAGTACAGATAAATGTGAATTACATGTATGGACATATAAACTCCCATGTTCATACATGTAATTCATATTTATCTGTACTTTGAGCATGAGCACATACCCCACACATATACTCAATGTTTCCACACATAACTGCTAACAATCATTCTGCTTCATGTGCTGCAGGATTTAGACCATGCAGTTTGCTTCCATGACCTGCTAGCATGAGACAGATCGGTACCAGTTTTGTGACACCCAGGTTGAGGCTATCTATTTAGGGACCCCTTTTGTGGATGGGATAGGGCAGTAGGTGTCCTCACAGTGACTCATGTGGATGCTAGAAGCCACCCCAGGTGTTGTTTCTCAGGAGTCCTCTACTTTGATTTTGGAAGCATTTCTCAGTGGGACCTGAGGCTTGCCAGTCAGGCTAGGCTGGCTATCCAGAGAGCTTCAGGCTCTACCTCCTCAGCACAGAGATTATAAGCTTGTGCCACCAACCTGGCTTTTTCTCTTTGTGTTAGTTCATGTTTTCATGGGTGCGACCAACACTTTACTGACAGAGATATTTCCCAAGACTTGGGAAGCTCTCTTTAAAGCCCAAATCAGAAATGTACAATTTGTTTCTGCTATAATGTTTTCATGTTTCCAGTCTTATGAAAATCATATATCCCTGGGCAATGTTGCTAGAGTCCTCCCTGTGCTCTAGAAGGGGTCTGGACAAGCAGGGACCCTGAGGCTTGTGTTTTATTTAGCATTAAATTCACCTCCGCCACTGTGACCTCAAAACACTCTACAATTTATCCTAAGTGAGAGCCTACTCATGCTGATAAACTAACTGTACCTTGAAGAAACTCCCCACAAGACAAGCAATAGGAACTCCACGTTCCTGGCAGTGGATGTCTCACCCAAAGCCTGGGAACTTGAAGAACAAAAGCCAGATTTCATGGCCCAACATGTGGATGCTTTCTGTTTCAAAAGCAGTTTAATGAAAATCCATATACTTCTTTGGATTCTAAATCTGGAAAACCCTAACCATATTTGGTATCGAGAGAGAGAGAGAGAGAGAGAGAGAGAGAGAGAGAGAGAGAGAAGCCCAGATGTTACAGCAAAGCATAGCCTGGCTTTCCAGAATGGGCAAGACTGAACTGATCCACAGGATACAATCTCGGACCAAGTCTAAGGCTGCCATCCCAATGGTGGACTTGCCCGCCTACCCACAGACTTTGAAAGGATGCACATAAGACACCGCACACTTCCCTCCTAGAGAAAACACTCGGAGCCTGCACTGCCGCTTTAGTACCCACAGCAGACCCCCACGTCTAAGCCAGCCTAGTCCCTTCAATTATTATCATTTCAGTTGACCTTCATATGCTCAGGCCGTCAGGCAGAGGAGTCACTTGTCAAACTTGTGACTTCTACTCACATTGTTCACAGCATTAATGTTCACCTTCTTTTCAAACAGCTTCTCCATAAGATCCAAATTATTGCTTTTAGCAGCATTCTGAAAGCTTCTCTCGATTGCCAGCACTGGAAGAAAGAGAGCGAGCATGACCCTGGGATGTGAGGGAGGCCACAGTTGTCTGTCACATTTCATGTGAAAAGTTGGAATGGTGACCCTGAGACTCCCTCCCCCTCCCCCGCTGTGCTCTGAGGACACAGTGTATTTGCATGAGTGTTTTACTAAGCCAGGACACTGCGATTCCACCATCTTTTCATGTGGCAAGTGTTTTCACACCTTCAGAACATCCCTGGCCCCAAACAAAGCACTGATCAAGGAGAGCTCTCCCCCCCACCATACCCCGAAGCCCCACAGTCTGCTGTCAGCATGGCGGGTCAGAGGGCTGCAGCAGACTGACCTCCCAGGGGACAAGATGAGACTGAGAGGGAAGTCAATCTTACAAAGACAAAACGTCTATCTACAAAACTCAGAATCAGTGCCAGACCTGTGGGAACAAAACCTTGAAATGAGCTCACTGTCAAGACCCAGGTAAAGGTCAAGAGGAATGAACACATTTTATTTTCATTTATAAGAAAGGACAGTTGGGCAGTGGTGGCGCACACCTTTAATCCCAGCACTTGGGAGGCAGAGGCAGGCAGATTTCTGAATTTGAGGACAGCCTGGTCCACAGAGTGAGTTCCAGGACAGCCAGAGCTACACAGAGAAACCCTGTCTCAAAAAACCAAAAAAAAAAAAAAAAAAAAAAAAAAAAAAAAAAAAAAAAAAAAAAAAAAAAAAAAAAAAAAAAAAAAAAAAAAAAAAAAAAAAAAAAAAAAAAAAAAAAAAAAAAAAAAAAAAAAAAGGACATATAGGACATAAAATTGAATTCACATCTACTGTGAACATGACATCACACAATTCTCTCTTCTCTCTCTCTTTCCCTCTCTCTCACAAACTCACACACACACACAAACATGGTCGACTTTATTAACTAATAAAGACAAGCTTCAAGGGAAGAAGAGGGTCCTCAAGAGATAATCCTAGGCATGGGAGATGAAATCAAAATTGAGGTTTAGAAACAACAGCAGACATTTGACAAAATATTTTGAACTGAATGAAAAAGAAAAGAGTAGGGCTTGAAAGATTGCTCAGCAGTGACAGGCACTAATTGTTCTTGTAGAGGATCTGGGTTTGGTTCCTCTTAGGAGAAGAGAACAGACTCCACAAAGCTGTCTGTCCCCTTAGCTCCACATGCACACTGTAGCACGCATGTGCTACTGTCACATTATATATTCAACACACACACATACACATGCACACATACATTACACACTTTATAAATATATAAATAAAATACATTTATAAAAGAAATGAAAACAAAGAACAAACAACATTCCACCCCCTTCCCAAAAGGAAAAAAAAAGTCTCCCTTGGTTAACTACAAATAGAGAATTTCCTCATTTTGAAAGGGCACCCACAAAAACTGACAACCAACATTATACTTAGTCTTTAAAAATCTCCACTTCTTTTGTTCCTAAGATCAAGAATAAAAAGAGATTTGCACTCTTATCTCTCCGTTTACATGTAGTGCTGAAAGTTATAGTTAGTACAGTAAGTGAAAAGACATACAGATAGAACAACGGTCTGGTCTAGGTTCAGATCACCTGGTTATTTACATATAAAATCTCAAGCAACGCACAGTGCAGCTCTAGAACCAGCAAATAGGTTTAGCAAGCTTTCTGAATACAAGATCAGAACATAACTATCATTCATATTTCTACTTATTGGCAAGTGAAAACTAAAATTTACAAAGCACTATTTACAACTGATCAGAACCCAAAATACTCACATATAAAGGCAACAAAATATATGCAGTTTCTCTGTACCAAAAATAATGGGGTGGAGAGCTGGCTCAGAGGTTAAGAGCACTTGCTGTTCTTGCAGAGGACCTGGGTTCGAATCCCAGCATTTACATGGCAGTTTGCAACCGTCTACAACTCCAGTCCCAGTAGCTCCCAAGTCCTCTTCTGACCTTCAAGCACATGAGGCACAAACAACGGTGCACATACATACATTCAGGCAAAACATTCAACTGCATAAAATAATAAACTAAATCTTAAAAAAACAAAACAAAAAAAAAGACAGCTGCTGAAAGATCTCAAAGACTAAATCAGGGAGATACGGTAAGTCCCTGAGTTGGAAGAGTGAAGATCACAAGCCGTTGACTGTTCCAAAATTTGTCTATTGATTTAATGCAATTTCGATGAAATGCCACACAAACCTATTTGTAGCGTGTAGTTCCTATTACCCTTCTTTAAGCTCTGGGCAGGCTGCACTCCCAGCCCTGCCTAGGTTTCCTTGGATCCAGACATAAAAGACACACACATGCATTAACTTTTTTCGGTATGTTTTAGCTCAATGGCTGGACTCCTCTAAGCCTCTCTCGGCTATCCTGCTCTCCTCTTCACTCCCAGCTCAGCACCTCTAACTCTGCCCTCAGCGCAGTTGCTCAGTTACCTTTAGTTCCAACTCAACCCCTAAATCTGCCCTTAGTTTCCTTTCTAACCACCTGCCTGCTACCCCGGGCCCAGTAAGGGAAGCAGACAATGACCACTCCACACTAGATCTCACATGGCTGGTGGCTGGTGGTCTCTCTGAAGCATAGCAAACCCTTTTTTTCCTCTCCTGTGTCTTCTAGCACGCATGCAGAAAACTGCAAGTCTCACCTATTCTGCCCAGCTCATTGGCCGCTAGCATCTTTAGTGATCAATCAAGAACCAATTGGGGCACAGAACCTTTAGTGTTCTCATGAAGATTGCCAATGAAAGCATTAGAACTACCCCCTCCACATACTGTAGCTATTAAAAAATTCATTAAAAATATATAAAGGCAAAGACAATTTTGAGAGACCAAACTAATTTTGAAAAAGAGAAGCAATGTTGGAAGAGTCACATGACTAAATTTTAGTGTATAATAACTGTACAGCTTTGTGCAAGAATCGCATTAGTAGGGTGTTTAACATATAGAGGGATATATACACCGACAGAATAAAATATACAGCCTAAAAATAAGCACACACAAATATCAGCTATTTTTTGACAAATGTTTGTAAGTTTTGACAGAGAGTAGATAATTATTTCAACAAATGGCATTTAAATATTTGGGCACCATATTGAAACCTGATATAAACTTTATATCTTATACACAAATGGACTGTCTATGTAAATGAAGAGCGCAAAACTTTAACTTTTAAAAGAAAATACATGAGAAAAATTTCATAGTTTGTGGTTCAACAAGATTTCTAACATGCACAACAGTATGGCCACAAATGAAAGAAAGTTCATAAACTGTATCTCATCAAAATGTAAAGTTTGCACTCTTATGGGAAGTACCATCGAGGATCAAGACATGCTGCAGAGCAGGTTATGACAGTTGTGAATAATATTTCTGATAAATGAAATATGCCCAGAATACTTAGCTCTCAAAGTTCCACAACCCCATTTAAATACAGAGAAAAGACTTCAAGAGAACAAGAGGAGCCAGCGTGACAAGATACGTTACCACTACCATGAGGCAAACACAAATTAAGACTGCCAGTGCCATACCAATGCTCATTGATCTAAATGCCTGAAATTGAGAAAAATACAGTATCAAGCTTGTTTCTTGCTTCTTTCTTAGGGGGATTGGGCTTGTTCTAGCTACTGTCCAGTGTTAGCAAAATGCCCGAGACAACTGATAAAGAATGAGAAAAGGGTTACTTTGGCTTTCAGAGGTCTCATCCCATGGCCACGTGGCCAGGTTTTTGGGGTGGGGTGGGAGGGGGGTGGCTGGGCTGTGTTTGCACAAGAGAACACAGTGGATACGTAGTGGAGAAGCTAGTAGAAAAGAATAGGATCCATCATGGAATCCTCTTTGAAGTTGTCTCTCAGTGATATGAACGCTTCCTTCCACTAACTGTTAGCATTCTGTCTAAGCTCCACCCCACAGTTACCTGGCAACAACCAGGTATGTTCCTCCCCACAGTTACCTGGCAACAACCAGGTATGCTCCTCCCCACAGTTACCTGGCAACAGTCAGATAGGTCTGACCCACGATAAAAGGGGCTGCTTGCCCCCTCCTCCCTCTCTTGCTCTCTTGTTCTCTTGTTCTCTTGTTCTCTTGGTCTCTTGCCTTCTTGCTCCCTCTCTGTCCCTTCCTGCTTCTCTCCCCATTCCTTTCCCCACTCTCTCCACATGCTCATGACTGGCCTCTACTCTACTCGCTGCCGCCCCCCCCCCCCCCCCCCCCCCCCCCCCCCCCCCCCGCCTTTCTCTGCCTCTACTACACTCTTAACTCCCCTCCCCATGCCCTGAATAAACTCTATTCTATACTATACCGTCCTGTGGCTTGTCCCTCAGGGGGAAGGGATACCTTGGCATGGACCCGCTGAAACATCCCCTTTCCCCATACCTCACCACAACTCCATAGAACATATTCCCCTTTTTTCTTTACCTTTTTATAAAACACATTACTAACCCCACCCACTAGAAGATTCACTAGTTTTAGCTAGTGTGGAGCTTTCAACCCTTAGAAGACATTCACCATCTGAAGTCTAACCCTCTCCAATCTCAGTAGCTCTTGGCTTCATTCACCACGATCCTCGATGGCTGGGCATCCTTCTCACTTTAAACATAGGGACTCCATGTCTGCTTGATTCTTGCTTGCCTCGGTTTCTATCCGAACCTCCACTGGTTGGTGATTTCCTCTCATTTGAGTGCCTGCCCAAACGTGCTCTGTATCCTGACCTAAATTCCTCCTGGGCCCTGGTGCCACGCAGGTCACTTTACTTTGTGGCCTTTCCCTAAAATTGTCACCCCCGTGACTTCCTTGTTTATGATCCATCAGCCTCCTGCACAACAGAAATCGAGCTCCACAAACACAGGAGCTGCCTTATCCTCTGCATCCCCATATCTGAAACATGTCTTGAAAGTATTAGGCCCTAGAAAATAGTTCTGGAAGTAGCTAACTAACTGCACATTATATTAAGGAAACGATATACAGTTGCCAAGGCCAGGGCTTCAAGAAAGAGCTCACCAACGTGAGCCCATAGTGTGCCCTTAAGAGACTCGAGTCCTTTATTTTCAGCTCCTGAAGACTTCCTCAGTCTTCCTCGCTCTGTTTGTGCTATTATTCCCGGGGCATAGCTGATCTATTCCCCAAGCTTTAGAAACCTAAACCCAACAATGTTAAGTGACTTGAAGTCACACAAATAAATCTGCGCACAAACCGTGATTTAAGACAAAGGCACAAGGAATTCTTTTCTTATTTGGACAAGGGCTTACTCATTTCTTTAAACAATCTCCTCCTCCGCTTAGAAAAATGACCCTCCCATCCACAGTATAAGGTGTGGATCAACACTCAGAGGCGAGAATTTCAAAACTAAAAACCAGCCAGGAAGTGGGGCAGCGCTGGAGGACATCCTGAGGGTCGCCAGGCACCTGTATCCTTCCAGGCTTCCGTGAGTGTTCCTCTAGTTTCTTGGCCTGAGCCCACCCTCTGCCTGTCACACCTCATCCCAGGACTCACAGCCCTCATGTCCTGCAGCTGCTGCCTCCGGGTCCGGCACCTTGGGCTTCCGCATCCTGGCCAGGCTCCTCCAGGGTCTAGTGGCTGCATCCCTCAGGTTGCCCTTTAGGCCCCTGGCTGCCTGGGGCATCTGAGCCCTCGATCCGTGGCCCTGGGCACTCTCAGGGTTCATGGTCACCCTTGCTGTGGTGACCCCACTAAGGTGCGGAGCTGGACTGCAAATGCACCCTGCAGGAGCACAGGACTGAGCTTGCTCTCTTTGGAGCCTTTGGAGCCAGTGGCTAGGCACAGGCCCTCAGTTCTCTAGCACTTCCCTGTCTTGGGCTGGTCTGCGGTGTCCGCCTTTAGGTGTGGTATCCCAGGTACTCTAGAGTTTGGCTCTACACACAAGGAAATGTTTCCGGAAATCTACAAGCCCTCAGAAATGCTCAGTTCATGCTCCATCAGTTCTTTATACAGTTAAAAAAAATCTGTGTTTGATTTATAGTTAATTCTCATTACTGGAAATTCAATATTAAATACTTCCTAGCTGGGATTCCAGAATTTCCTCCTTGAAAAAAAAAAAAACAAAACAATCCAATTTCTCATTTGATAGTCATGAAATCATCAGCTTTCTTGGCTGGTGTTTTAGATATTAAAATAATACAGAAACAGGTCCAACAAATCCAGACTCTTCAAATAAACTTCAAATAAAAGAAGTAACATGACTTTTCTTTTCTGTTATGAATTGGTGAGGTGTTTCATTTTAATATAAATTATATAATATTAGGGCCGGAAAGATAGCCCAGTGTTCAACAGCTCTTACCACTCTTGCAGAGGCCTAGAGTTTGAATTCTAGCACCAGCTCTGGGTGGCTCAGCCCAGCTGTCACTCCAGCTTCAGGGAATCCAAAGCCCTCTTCTGGCCTCAGTGGTACCCACATACACGTTAACAACGAATTTAAAATTTATATGATATCAATGTACATTTAAAGCTTGCTTTGCTTTCTAATTACTGTACACCAAAATTTCAGTATTCAATTCAAATAAGTGTTTATCGATTTATCAAGGAAAAAACCCAAACATGATAAAATATCCCTAACAGAGCTCCATTTAAAACTTAAAAAAAAAAAAGGCAAATAGGCCTAATCTTTATAGTAGGGTATTATGATCAAAACAATAACAAGTATATAACAATGAATACTAGTAGAAATACAAGGCAGGACTGACATGCAAAGTAGAATATGTGAATGGAAAACAGGATTCAAAACAATATAAATAAAATTCCAAATACCAGATGAGAATGTACAGAAAAAGTATGTCAGTATATTAACAGTAGAAATCAGACCAATTCCACAGAATTCTGAACCATGTTATCCTTATAAGTTACAACACACAAATCGCTACCAGACTCCCAACTGGGCTCTGTCCTTATTAAAGCTTTCAACATGATAAGAAGGGTTGTGATTTTATGCTCTGAGTGACTCTCAGTCTTCTTAATGCTGCCTGCGACCCTTTGACACAGCTGCTCATGCTGTGGTGACCACTAACCATAAAATTATATATTTTTTGGTGCTTCATAACTATAATTTTGCTTCAGATGAAGATGTAGACCTCTCAGCTCCTCCTGCACCATGCCTGCCTGGACGCTGCCCTGCTCCCACCTTGATGATAATGGACTGAATCTCTGAACCTGTAAGCCAGCCCCAATTAAATGTTGACCTTGTAAGAGTTGCCTTGATCATGGTGTCTGTTCACAGCAGTAAAACCCTAACCAAGACAATGACCTTTACCATGTCAGTGTGGAAACCTCTGTTTCCCAGAGATTGCTTCTTACAACCCCAACCTAGATGCTAAGCCAAAGCACTTGGTGAGAAGGGTCTAGATTTAACATGACTTCTCATAGTCTTCTATTAGCACAGAAGACTGAGGCAAGATGTCTAGCCATAAATTTCCAGAACAATGCGAAGGACACACTAAGACATCTTTGCCTTTCATGGAAGAGACCGTTGTATAGGCATGCAATCAGAGACCGTTGTATAGGCATGCAATCAGAGACCGTTGTATAGGCAGGCAACCACTAGGCCCGTTTGCCACAACTGAACAGGCCAGACTCCCTCAAAATGTTAAGAGTTGAGATTATTTTTTGTTAAAAAAAAAAAGCAGAAAAAAAATGTTACCTTAAAGTGATCCTTATCTTTTTATTCTTTATTCAACTACAGTTCTGATGGACATTTGTTTTGCAAGAAAGCTATGAGGGTTACCTTGGCGGATTCAGGTTGCTCAACTCCTACATTTTGCAAAGAAAGACCTCTCTCTTCGAAAGAACCAGCCTCTGAGTCCTTGGCCTTTAGAAGCCTGATAAGAATGTTTGCTGTCCAAAGCACTGGGCCACATTGTATTAGTTTGAAGAGATAGCTGAGATTATCAACTTGCTTATGCTGAATGCATGACTTTTGAAGACTGAGGCCTTGGACCAGTAGCTTTCTGGAAGGTTTAAGGCTTAGTAGCTAAGGTCAGTTGGGATGATAGAAATGCCCATCACAGACTTCCAGGAAAAACCTTGGGTGGCAAGAGTTGGGCACGGTGTCTTGGTTGGTGGTATTTTGCATGCTGGCATATGGTACTTATGGGAGAGCTGTGTATACCTCATCTGCCTCCCATGGAAGTGTGGGACTCTGTTGACCTTAACCCCATTCTGTGCTATGTATCAAACCTAGGATCCTACATTTATAGAAAAGCATCCTACTTCTGAGTTATGTCTAGCCTTTTTGCTTATTTATATCTTTTCACTTTTTTCCTTTAAAAAAAAAAGATCAATTAATTTTTTACACTCTATATTTTATCCCCCTATCCCCACCCTACCCCCATCCACCCTCTGTCTGTTCTGCATCCCATACCTCCTCCCTACCCCCCTGTCTTCATGTGGATGCCCTCACCAACACCTCACCTGACCTCTAAACTCCCTGGGGCCTCTAGTCACTTGAAGGTTAGGTACATCATCTCTGAATGAACACAGACCCAGAAGTTCTCTATTGTGTGTGTGTTGGGGGCTGGTGTATGCTGTCTGTTTGGTGGTCCAGTGTTTGAGACACCTCAGGGGTACAGATTAATTGAGATTGCTGGTCCTCCTATGGGATCACCCTTCTCCTCAGCTTCTTTCAGCCTTCCCTAATTCAACAACATGGGTCAGTTGCTTCTGTCCATTGGTTGGGTGTAAATATCTGCATCTGACTCTTTCAGCTGCTTGTTGGGTCTTTCAGAGGGCAGTCATGCTAGGTCCCTTTTTGTGAGCACTCCATAACCTCAGTGATAGTGTCAGGCCTTGGGACCTCCCCTTGAGCTGGATCCCACTTTGAGCCCGTTTCTGGACCTTCTTTTCCTCAGGCTCCTCTCCATTTCCATCCCTGTAATTCTTTCAGATGGGAACAATTATGGGTCAGAGTTGTGACTGTGGGATGGCGCCCCTCTCCCTCATTTGATGCCCTGTCTTCCTGCTGGAGGTGGGCTTTATATGTTCCCTCTCCCTACTGTGGAGATTTGCAGGCAAATAGATGGAACTAGGAAATATCATCCTGAGTGAGGTAACTCAGACCCAAAAGGACATGCATGATATGTACTCACTAGTAAGTGGATGTTTTCCTTCTGAGAGCCCCATGATAAACAGAATTATTTTTATTCTATTTCCTAATTGCTTATCACTGCTTTATAGGAATAGTATTGAGTTTTAGAGATGAAATTTTATTGAACTCTGTAAAAGTGTAGATTTATTTAAAAAGTAGACAAGTGAGCTAGAAATAAGCTTTCTCTTAGAAATTGTCAGCAAACACAATGAACATAAGAAGTTTCAGTTTTACTTGTTTCTAGTTTTTAGTCACTTCATGTTAAATTGACTAAAGGACAAATTGTCTTCCAGAGTGTATCCTCAAAACAAGTCATGTTTAAAACTTAGCAGCACTGAATTGTTTCTTCTTGCTAACACAGGAGGGATGTAATAATACCTCTTCGTAGTTTTGTTTCACATCCTGATGACTAATATGACTTTTTTTCATGGCTCTGGATCATTCAAGTTTTCTTGTATGTGTAATGCTATTTCAAGTCTTTTGTATCACCTTATTTCTTCTTGAGTCTTAAGAATGATTTTAANAAGAATGATTTTAATATTTCAGAGGATTTCCGACAGAGAGAACAAGGATGAAATATCAGAGAGGCAGATCAGCAATGCTGAGAAAGCTGGACATGGAGCAAGCAGAGAGCAAATCAACCACAGTATCCTCTCCGGTGTCGCCTCCGGGCTTTGCCTGTGGCTTCCTGCCCAGCCTTCCCTCCAGGATGAACTGTGACCTGGAAGTGCAGAAGGGCCAGTCTATCAACAAGCAAGGTGCAGACTGGCTGTGGAAGAGGATGGTTTGCAATGGTATGATTCAAAGTTGAGAAGACACACAAAGGAAGGTGAAAGATGTGACTCTTGCATGGGATTGGAGAGGTCAAGATGAAGCTTCCTGGCTTAGGAGTGTCTGACGAAGAAGCAGCCACTTCTCTAAGGAGCTCCGTTTTCTCCTACTGCGAAGGGAATTTAAGACTCCAGCTGAGGCATCTACGCCATAGCTCCTACAACTAAGGCTCAGTGAACATTGTGGGTGAGGGAGTGGTAGGACCGTAAGAGCCAGGGGCTGGAGAGATGGCTCAGGGGTTAAGAGCACTGACTGCTCTTCCAGAGGTCCTGAGTTCAAATCCCAGCAACCACATGGTGGCTCACAACCATCTGTAATGAGATCTAATGCACTTCTCTGATGTGTCTGAAGACAGCTACAGTACACTCATATAAATAAAAATAAATAAAATAAAGTTTAAAAAAAAGACAGTAAGAGCCAGAGGACCAGGATGTCTGCTCAGATGTCATCTTCTGCATATGACAAAGAAGTTATACCCACAGAATCTCAGCAGTATAGTCAGTTAAACAAGACCCGCACAAGGACACTAGTTAAACATGCCAACACAGAAGGGGGGACTCTCATAAGGCTCCACTCCTCAATGAAGAGCTACATGTCATTAATGCCTGCTGAAGGAGAGTGGTCAGTCTTTTCCAGGGACAAGCCCCCTGTTGAGTCATCCGGTTTAGTCAGCCCTAATACAGATACATATGAGCTACCCACATGCACACAGGGCAATATTTAAAATGAGGTCATAGATTTGAGAGGGATTGAGAGGACATTTGAGGAGTTGGAAGAGAAAGAGAAGAAAATAATGTATTATTAAATATGACAGACAATTAAATGTAGCATCTACATGAAAATACTTTATTACTTAATGTTGAAAACAACAAAAATAAACCTCAGATGGAAGAAAATAATAAATACAGTAATATCTATTTTAATACATTAAATCAGTTTCATTGAATTTAATTTTATAAATAGTTTACATAGGTAAATCACAATCAATAACCAAAGCACCACAGTTTTGAAACTGTTGTGGTGTATAATATCAGGTAAGGGTCTGGTATGTCAGCAAGCTTTTAGCCCATTTTAAAGCAGTCTAGCAATTAAAAGTCAGGTTAAGACTGTGGCATACAAGGTCGGTTCTAAGGACCGTCAAATATTTCTCTGTCTATAATAAATGCATTAAAATATGCAAAGGCAAAACTATAAAAAAAGATTCAGTTTTTTTTTTTTCCTTTGTTGTTTTTTTGAGGTAGGGTTTCTCTGTGGTCCTGGCTGTTCTTTCTGGAACTCACTCTGTAGACCAGGTTGTCCTCAAATTCAGAGATCCCCCTGCCTCTGCCTCCCAGTGCTGGGATTAAAGGCGTGCGCCACCACTGCCCAGCAGAATTGAGTTCTTAAAGCAGGGCAGGACGGGCTTGTTGGTAAGAACTTGTGGGTGGTACTACATCTGCCGCAACCTCTGAACTGTGGCAGATCTTTCTCCCACAACAAAGAGCAGAGACGACCGGAGAAGTAGCTACAGTAAGTGCAGTGACCCCTCAGGGCTCATCTTCTGAGTTGGCTATTTTTTCCTAAAAAGGAAAATGAAAGCCAGGCAACTACACAACTTATCTTGTTTACTGCAGATTTGTAGTCAAATACAACTGTTAAGAAATCAAATACTGCCACTTAAAGTACTGAGTTAAAAAAAAAAGATTTTGAATTATAGACTAAATATTTACGAGAACCAAGTGCTTATCCATAAGATAGTACAAATCACAGGTTAGAACAGGTCCTCTGAACACAGATAATACTGTTCATCACCTTCCTGAAGGGAACAGCCATGCCCACGCTCTTTCTGTTAAGCTAATGTTCTTCATGGACGTCATGGCTAATTCTAACTACATCTGCTCACAGAACACATAGATGTACACAGGTAGGTTCAGAAGCATCAATGGCACCGTGGTGGCCAAGCACCGAGGAGCTGACGAGGAGGCTGCTGCACGTGGCTCAGAGTCCTTGGAAAGGTTTTATACTCGTTATAAAATAACGCATCACTCTCTGACCTCTCTTCTTACGCTGTCTCTAACACGGCTGATTTCCAACTGAGATATATACATATATACTGGGAATGAAATTCTCATGGTTATTAAGGAAAACATAAAAGAAATAAGTTAATATTCAGTCTACATTCTTAAAAAGGTCACGTGGGGGAGGCATTATTGCACTTGTCTTCCTTAAAGGAATACATTTAAAATGAGGAAGAATAAATATATTGACTATGAAAATAATAATTTCAATGATAAACGTTGATAATGTTCAAAGTTCATTTAAAGAATCCATCAAGGGTGTGTCTGGGATCTCGGGGCTTTGTTTTCTTCGATGTTGTGCTCTTCGTCTTCATTCCTGGCCTGGAATGAGAGAGAGCACACAATTGCTATGGAGAAGGAAATATTTGAAAAAGAGTTCTGCAAAAACAGCTTTTAAGATGTTACTCAGTTAGTTTAAAAAAGCAGAGGTGAGCCCCTGAAACTCAAAGCAGGACACAAACTCTCTTTATTGAAGCTCAGAGCAGGGCACAAGCTCTCTTCACTGAAGCTCAAGCCAACCCTACCTTTTGGTCCTTCCCGAAGCCTTCTGAAGTCTGTCTGCAGGGGAAAGAAAAGTCAAGAAAAAGATATTATACATATCTCAAACTAATTTTTAAAAATATTGTTACATTAATTAAACTAGTGTGTGTGCGCGTGTGTGTGTGCATATGTACATGTAAGCACATGTATAGAGTGAGCAACTTTCAGAAGTCAGTTCTTTCCTTCCATCGCATGTTCCAGAGACAAAGCTCAGGCTGAAAGGCTTGGCTGCAAGCTCCTGTACCCTCAGAGCCACACTGCCAGCCCCACAAAGTTAACTTTACAGTATTCTTTCTTTATAACTATATAGTTATAGTTTGTACAGTATTGTTTCTTATAACTGCAGAGTTCTACTGGCATTAAACTTAATTTCTGCAATCTTTCTATAGTCAGCATTACCAAGAACAAAGTGTAAAAGGCTTCCTGGCTCTATAAATAAAGCTAGTTTGTCACAGTACATCAGCAGACGCTCCCTGAGGGAATTTCGTTTTTGATTGGATCATTCAGATCCTTCAACTTTAACTTCATTCTACAATAAATCAAAACTAGACTGGACTTTCTCCTCAATTCAAAAGCTCATTTTGAATTATTTCTAGCCAGGGTAAAGGTAACTAATATTTTCCTAAATGAGAGCAAACACAAGCCACCCTTTTGAAAGTATACATTTCAAATTTATAGTTTCATTAATTTTAATGAAACATATCCATAGAAAATCACATTCCTCTTATTCTTTATATTTGATTTGAAGTGTATTGATGTTTTACCTACATGTGTGTTTGTGTACCATGTGTGTGTGAAGCCAAAGAAGGGTACCAAACTCTCTGGCACTGGAGTTACAGCATATGGTTGTGAGCCACCATATGCATTTTGTGGACCAAATGTAGGTCCTACCCAAGAGTTGTAAGTGCTCTTAGTCACTGGCCTGCCTCCCTTCCTCCCATAACGCATTCCTCTTAGTGACTACACACTTACCAGTACTTCTCGAGCTTTCTTTCGGTTGTTTAACTGAAGTACCTTCACTATTTCTCAGTTCTTGGATAATACCTTTATTTAAGCAAATATCCACATGTATGTTGAAGAGGGTAAGATCAGAAGTCTCTTGTTCTAGGTTACAAACAGGACACACTAGAGCTCGCCCTGTTACTACCCCATCTGTGCAAGGCTGGACAGATTCTTGTCTAGTTAATGTACTGATGGTTTCATTTGCCAGTGATATAGGGCAAGACTTGTCTAGAATATCGGGACATTCCTCTTTGCTGCGATTATTCTCTAGAGTGTCCATACTTGCTGCTTTTAATAATCTGTCTTCAGTCCCTGTTAGATCTACACTATCTACTGAAGTGATCTCTCCATTTTCATGCCCCCGTTTCTCACACAGTGGAATAGAGGGGTGTACATCTTCCTTCTGACCAATGTCTGCAGAGGAAGCATGTGAGTAACAGGGCATTTTTGAGTTCTCACTGGTTGATGGTCCATCAAGGCACTCATCTACATGTTCATTAAAGGCTTCCAGACTGATACCTTCTTGCTCCCTAAAGCAAACTGGACATATAAATGTCTGACAGTCATTTGAATTCTCTGATGTTTCAAAAATCTCGCTCAGCTTCTTTAATGCTTGGGATGGTTCCGAGATCTGTAAAGCTTGCTGACCCGCAGTTTTACATCTGGATGTGTCTTGACAGTTGGAGATTCTTTCTGATCGCTTTTTATCAAAGAAACTCTTCTTATGAGACATTTCTAAGGGCTTTGCAAGCTCAGTTTTGTCAGTTTTGTCTAGACTATACCCAGTAGATGACAAAGCTTGGTTTCCAGATTGTAAGAAACCAATGATACTCCTTTGTTGGTGTTTCCTGTCATCTTCATTGGAAAAAGTAGACATTCGGACACCTAAATGAGACCAAAACCAGTCAGTCTCAAATTGTACAGACGTTCACCCCCAACACAGACAAAGCATGGAAAACAATGCTATTATGACATGTATGTACAGGTAAACTAAAGAGAAATAAGTACTACTGGAGATGCACACACACATATACAACATATATTTTTTAAGTGCTAAGGTTTGGACCTGTATATAGTCTTTCGAATGTTAGGCGTATAATTTGCCACTTAGCTGCATTCACAGACCAATATTTTCCAAATTAAAGGACATTGGCATCATGGCTGGTGTTATAAAGAAGAGTTTACTTTGCTTTGTAAAACTGAGTATCAGTAAATGGTAAACGTTTGTTGGGGTTGGCATGATTATATAGAACTTTCAGTGCCATTAAGTAGAAAGTAATTAATTGGAGTCAACAACAGAAACTCTTCAGTGCTGATCTTTTTTGATAGACTTAACTTTTTAAGGAGTATTTCACTTTTACACAACAATTTAACAGAATATTCCTATATATCATCTGTTGTCATTCATGTACAACAGCTGATACTACACACACACACACACAAACACACAGCACTCTCACCCAAATGCTATAGTTTACCTAAGAAATTAATCTTGGTAGTTTTCATTCTGTGAGGTTAGATGTAGTTATAGAGACATATATTCACCATTATAGAATCATATAATATAGAGGAATTTTAATCTAACAACATGGCTACTCTGGCTAGAATAGAGACACACTGTTAGCATACACCTTTAATCCCTCTGGCTGGAATACTGTCATATCTTAGTACACATCATTAATCCCAAACAATGAAGGTAAAGTTAGTTTGTAGAAGGAAGCACCCATGTTTGAAAGTGATGTCTAATTGAGTGGTAGACAAAGTGATGAATCAGAGAAAGATTTGACAGAATGCCCAACTCTCATGAAAACAGAGAGCAAAGAGGCAACATAAGAGGGGGCAGGGCAGAGAGAGAGGAGGCAGTTTTATCAAGACAGGTTGCAGAGAGAGAGAGAGAAAACAAGCTAGACACAGGGAAGACAGAACAAACCAGAAAATGAGAAGGAGCCAGATTAGAACAGATTGCCAGAGTTAGTTTGAGGCCAAGCAGAGCAAAAAGTCAGAGGCTGAGACAGAAGCCAGATTGGATCAGTCAACTTAGAGAGGAGTTTTGAGTCAGAACAGCTGAATTTAATCAGCTAGCCAGAGTTCAGAAAGAACTAGAAAGGGTGAGCTTATTCAGCAGTGCCAGAGGCTGAAAATGTTCTAGGCCTACGTTAGATTGCATGGAGGCTAGAAGCAGACTGAGGCAGTGATCCTCCGAGGTGACAGTTACATCAGGGGAACAAAGGTCACTTCTACAATACACAGTTGTTTCACTTGCCCCACGCCCTCTGCTTTCATCCTTCCCCTTGGCAATAGTGTCTTTACGGTCTCTAAGGTTTTGCCTTTTTCAAGATGCCAATCATACAATGCTGGCTTCTTATACTTAAAATATTTACTTAAGTGTTTCCTCATGTCCTTTTGTAGCTCATTTACACACTGAACATTATTCTGTTGTCTGGACACACAGTTTATCAATCCACTCAAGTGTATCTTGCTTGCTTCTAAGTTTTGCAATTACAAAGAGTTTCTAGAGTCATTTGCTGTTTGGCTCTTTTTAATAGACTTCATGCAGTGATCTCACTGGACGCTATCTCCCAAGTGTGAAAGTAAGACTAATGATCCCCTTTTGGCACAATCTCTTACAGTTCACTTGGAACCTCGGCTTCCTAGTGTTCCCAAAAGATAGTGGCTGGCAGTGTGGTTTCACAGTGTCATAATCTTGATTTATAATTCTGAAATCCAAAATTTCTAAAAATAATTGCACAAAGTGATAAAGACTAAATTGACATATTATTTAGTGTCCTTGTAATCTAAATAACAAACTTGCTGTTGTTGTTTAGTGACAGAAACATCCACGTTTCATTATGTCATGGTGTTCCAGATCCCCAGGAGAGTGTTACAGGATATAATCAGAATGCCCAGGCTTTGTTTCTCAAATCTGTTACATTCTGAGTCTTGAACATCGTGCCTTATGGACTTCAGAAAAAATAAAGATAAGAACAACTTCCATTGGCTCTGACAGAGCTGAAAGTCCATTCTGTACATGCATTCAGTTCTAGGAATTACAGCTGAT
Organism: Mus minutoides; assembly: GCA_902729485.2. NCBI lineage: Eukaryota > Metazoa > Chordata > Mammalia > Rodentia > Muridae > Mus > Mus minutoides. The sequence continues at coordinate 2,053,533 of LR749636.1, forward strand.
GGCGCAGATAAGAAGCTCTTAAACAGTTTTAGAAATAAACAGAGGGGAAAGATTTCCCAAGTTGAATGTTTTTTCTTTTTATGGAGGGGGCATTATTAAACATATAAGGGGAAAATAAATAAATAAAGGGGGGAGAGAGAGGGAGAGAAAGAGGGGGAGGGGGAGGGGCGGAAAGGGGAAGGGGGAGGGAGAGGGGGAGAAGCCTACTTACCCATCAGTCTTAACCGCAGGGGATGTGGAGAATCCACATTAACTTCTGTCCTTAGCAGCTCCTTGGCAATGGCAAATATTTCCTCTGCAGTAGAAATGGCTGCCGGAACTGTAGATGCACGAGTTTTTACTTCAAAATTCACGTTCTTCAGCTTAATGGTAACAGTTCTTCCCTACAACACACACAGCACATTGATATGGGAGGTTTCAGAACTTATAGAAGAAGATAGTTTGTAGGTTAGAGAAGTTTAGGAAGCCTGTTTGTGTGCAAGGATTCAAAAGTGTAATCAGCTGTTTATAACACATGGTCATGAAAACTGTCATAATTAAAATCCATGTCTGAAAAACATCATTTAGCATATAATTACCATTCCCCCCTCAGTTAATTAAAACTACTTTTATATGAAGGGCAAAGTTAACTAATCACCTTTACTTTTACTGTACATTTCTCTGAGGTAATTCAGTTTTGAAAGTCAGGGGGGACTGAACAGCTCACACATACTGCATGAAAACCACATGCCAGAGTGCTCCCCTAGACACCTGAAAGGATCATCTTTATGGCTAGTGTCTTGAGGACATGAGGTTTCAGTTGGGGAGGACTGATGACATTTGAGTATTTCCTTGGGTGTGTGTAGATGTAACTGGCAGTTGTTTCACTTGAGGGTAAATTCAACTCCTGACTCATTTCCTGACTAAGAATCAGTAACTTCAGGCAGCAGTGAAACATCCCCTTAACCAGGTAATGACGTGAGAGGAGAGGATGGTAAGGCCACCTCACCTCTGGGCTATTCTTTGTACATAACTATAGCCTGTGACATGGGACAAATGAGACAGTGGCACTCTACAGGGCACATGGCCAGTGGTTATTAAGACTGTCAGATTTACAAGGAGGGAAAGGCTATCAAACTGGCAGACAACCTAGGGAGACAGGACTCTGGTTAGTCACCATGTGGTTCCCTGAAGAGAACCCTGGAGAGAAATTATTAGGAAGTTAAGAGCAAGCCAAAGGCAGGCTGAAGCTTGACAAATAGCAAGTGCTGACATCACTTTCTAGGTTGACACATACCTACGGTGGAATGAAATGTTAATGGTCGAGGGAGCTGGTGAGAAGGATAATGGAAACAGTCCTATAAATCTGAAATGAATATAAAATTAAAAGTGCATTAAAAGACTCATAAAGAAACTATTTTATACTTGGGCTAGAGAAAAGTTTGAAGTAAAATTGCTCATCAGCCCAAATTTTCTGCAATAACTTTTTAATACTTTTGTATTACAGAGGACTGAGGAAATATTAAATGTAGACTCTTCTGAAGGAAGATTACAAACCTGGCAGTTCGGAGCATTTCACACTACTGTTCTCAATGTGTTAGCAACCAGGATTAGAGCATTGAAATACAGCACCTGTTCTAGAAGGTTACTGTCTCGGTGAGTGAAGCCTTCAAGGATGACTGGAAAACGACTTATGATCAGAGGACACAGTTGTAGAACAAGCCTTCCTTTCGCTTTTGTCTCTCCTGCCATGTGACTCTAATGTAGTAACAATGATCTAGCATGTTACTCTAATGTAGTAGCATTGATTTAGTGTGTGACTCTAAAGTAGTAGCAATGATTTAGTGTGTAGTAGCAATGATCTAGCATGTAACTCTACTCTAATGTAGAAGCAATGATCCAGCATGTGACTCTAATGTAGTGTTTTTTTTGTTGTTGTTTTGTTTTTGTTTTTTTTCAAGACAGGGTTTCTCTGTGTAGCCTTGGCTGTCCTGGAACTCACTCTGTAGAGCAGGCTGGCCTCGAACTGAGAACTGGGATTAAAGGCGTGCGCCACCACGCCTGGCTTAATGTAGTGTTAAGGGTACAAAGCTGCCCTTCATCACCCTGGAGCCATTTCAATGTCACGAATTGCCTTTCCTGGAGTGACATCATCACAGATCTCACACACAGACGTCAGACTCACTCTGTTTCTGATTGATGGGAATAGGAATGTTCTATTGTGCTTGTCTCTAGCTTTAATAAATGTGTGTTCTCTTCATTTAGACTAGTATCCTATAATAAAAAAAAATACAAAAACAAAAACAAAACCTAAAAACTGAAACCATCCCATGGAAACTCAGTACCTTAAGTCCTTCCTTCTGGAGGTCGTGGGCGAGCTCAGTGCACAGTTCTTGGCACAAGCTGTACTGTTCCTCTGTCTTACTTATCTCACTGAATGTCCTAGAGAAACAAGAAGGATGTTGGTGCATAATATGAAACTACAGCTGAATAATTTGGTAATGATAGAGTACACTCAAACAGCCTAGCACTGTCTTTTCTTTGGCATAAAGTTTTCCAATAACCTAACACACAGTCAAGTAAAAATATCTGTATAAATGATCAAAAGCCATTTGCATAGGCACACTGATCAGCAAACCCCCCATTTTATGCTCTTTTTAAGACACAGTCTCCCTTTGTAGCCCTGGTTGGACTAGAATTTGCTGTATTTTAATTTTAGATTCATTTCATTAGATACTTTACTAATATTGCTGTATAGACCAAGCTGCCCCTGAGTTCATAGAGATCAGCCTGTCCCTCCACAGTGCTAGGATGAAAGGCGTGCATCATGTCCATCCCTTATTCATTTTTAACTGCCACATTGGTACTTTCTTATTGTGTGCTCTTCCATATTGGAGAAGCCAGCTTCTTATACCTGATTGTGAACTGGGACCTTACTCTATAGCTCCATTCCAAACTTGATGCCCTAAAGCATTTTTGAAAATCCAAGGAGAGTTTTCAGAAAAGAAAAAAAATTTAAAAACCCACAAAAAAACAAAAAACAATGAAACCTGGTAGTGGTTCTTATATGTCTTAATAGAACATTGATGTTTTGAGGAAATAATTGAAGAACTTTTAAAATACACACATTTCTCCCTAAATAAAGTTCCATTAAGATTTCATGTGACTCCAAACAAGATTCTAAGTCCCCAACACTAGATAATCTCTAAGCCAGTGGTTTTCAAACTATGGGTTGGGACCCCTTTGGAGGTTGACCGCCCCCTTTCACTGGGGTTACCGAGAACCATTGGAAAATACAGATACTTAAATTACAATTCAAAACAGTAGCAAATTCACAGTTATGAAGCATTAAGAGAAATAATTTAATGGTTAGGGATCACCACACCATGAGGAACTATACTAAAGGGTTGCAGCACCAGGAAGGCTGGGACCAGGCTTTCCTCTACCAGCATTACCTCAGGTTCCATCCTTTATCTCAAACACTTGAGGAGGAAGATTTGGATTGGGGTATTTTTTTGTTTTTAATTTGTTTTGTAATATCTGTTTGTGCACAGTGAGATGTCTTCAGATGGAGCCAGGTTTAAGAACGAAACTCATTTGTTTTGTATACACCTTACACATGGTGTTCCAATGATCTGTGTTTGATGGCCACCTGTCCCATAGACTAAGGGCCAAGTTCCCACATGTGGCACACAGCATCTCAGCACTCAGGCAGTCCTGGGATTTGGAACATTTCAGACTTCAGAAATTTGGATGAGACATGCTCTCTACGTGTAACTTATAACCTCTGCTGAGATATTGGCCAATATCTGAAGTTCTTGCAACTCCCACTGTAAGGTATTAGGATTGTCAGGCAAATATTTATTTATTTTTGGTTTTTCAAGACAGTTTCTCTGTGTAGTCCTGGCTGTCCTGGAACTCACTCTGTAGACCAGGCTGGCCTCGAACTCAGAAATCTGCCTGCCTCTGCCTCCCGAGTGCTGGGATTAAAGGCGTGTGCCATCACCGCCTGGCAATTGTTCTTATGAAGAAGATTAGAAATCCCAAAGTGTTTCGTTTTCTCTAAACAGGAGTAACATCAGTATTAAAAAATATAAATGCTGGCCATGTTGTCCTACTGTGAGTATAGCAATCAAAGACAGCATGTTGAACTTAAGTTTACCACAGGAGGATAAGCTGCCAAAGTGTGCAGCTTTTGTACTATAGTGATACTTTACTAATAATGAACTTGAAACAGTTTAACATACACCAAATCATCCATCATTAGCTTTATTTTTACTTACATAAAAGAACAAATATTACCTTTCAACACTCATGCTTTTTCTTTCTCCATCCCTTGAAATGAGAGAAAAAAAGGTTTATTTCTATTTCAAAGAAAACTGAGTTGCTTTTGGTCAATAAGAGAATTTAAGATGCCTGTTTTAACTAGGTAATTAGTTAATTTTATGTGTGTGGCTGTTTTGCCTGTAAGTATGTCTGTGTAGCATGTGTGTTCAGTGCTCACAGACAACAGAAGAGGGCGTTGTATTTCCTGAAACTGGAGCCACCGTCTGTGAGCCACCATGTGGGTGTGCTAGGAACTGAAACCAAGTCTTCTGAAACAATGGCCAGTGCTTTTACCTGCTGAGCTACCTCTCCAGCACATTCCCCCATCCCAACATTCACTTTAAATATATATATATATATATATATATATATATATATATATATATATATATATAGAGAGAGAGAGAGAGAGAGAGAGAGAGAGAGACAGAGACAGAGACAGAGAGAGAGAGAGAGGCAGAGAGAGAGAGAGAGAGAGAGAGTAAAACCCACTGAGGGTTTCTTTTAATTCTAAAAATGAAACTGTCAGTATGACATAAATAAATAAGATACTAATCTGATTTCATGTTCATGGATCAAATCTATAGCTATTGTAGAAAACAAAATTAAAAACAGGCATATACCTTGTTTCTATTAAAGTGTTAATACCAAAATACACAACGTATGAAAATAGGAGGCAGCAGTGCCACAGAAGTCGGCCACAGCATACGTGGACCTCCTACAGAAGTCAACGTGCTTCATGTGGGGGCTGGCACACCAACTCCTCTCCTCCAGGTCACTCAGGTCTCATTCTGATTTGGTATAGGATGATGACTGAGAATCTAAACCAACTACTTTGACTGGACTCTAGCTACTCTGATAGGGGCCACTGGACTAAAGAAACTGAAGTAACATGTGCTTTATTCATTGTCCAAATACTTAATGGATGCACCATGCCTAAACTGTTCCAGCACATGGAGAGAAGAATGAATAAAATATACCAAGTGCTTGTTTTAAGACAGTTATATCCCAGTGGATATAAACAAGGATCGATTAAACACAGGGCCTGAGGAGGTAGCTCAGTCATACGGGGCTTGCCTCATATGACCAAGGCCCAACAGTACCAAAACTAAAAACAAAACCAAACTAATCAAGTGGAAGAAAGAAGACCTAAGGACAGAGTTCTGTAAAAATAACCCCAGTTCTATGGGAAGCTGAGGCAAGAGGGCCACAAGTTCAAGGCTAGCATGGGCTAGACAGTAAGTTCAAAATCACCTGGTTAATTTAAGTGAGACTATTTCAAAATAATAAGTAAAGAGAGAGGGCATGTAGTTCAATGGTAGATAGAGCACATGCCTAACATATGTGAAGTTCCATAAATCACAAGAAGAACAACAACAACAACAAAAAAACAAGTAAACAAACAAACAGCAATAGCAGCAGCAACAAAAAGAGCAGTGTGTTCAAAAGAAAGAATATCCAGCCTAAAAACCAAAGCAGCACAGGGCAACAGAGAACACAGGCTGGGGCGGGGGTGGGTGGAGCCACAGTACATTGTAGAGGAGCTGTGCATTTTTCATCTGAAAGCCTTACTGGCCTCTGTATACCACAGAATAACATCTGCTACATTACATCAAGCGATATTAGCTTTTAAGTATAATGGGGAAAAAAAGATGACCCCATTTGGATTAAATAAGAAACTAGATCATCTACAGTGTTGTGATTTTATCTTCCATGATGTACACTTGAGATCAAAATCTTTTAACTGTGGCCTCAACAGAGCAAAGAGCACAGAGAGTGAGAATGGTACCGGCAGCTTTGCTATCCCGCCTCCTCTCTGACTGACAGGGTCTCCATATGTTTGTAGCCTAGGCTAGCCTCTAATTCATTATCAGACCTTGAAGTTTTTTAAATTAATTTTATCCTCTTTGATTTTATTGCTGTCTTTTAATTTTAGCACTAGAATATAAAGGAAGCCATGCTGGTATATGTAGCTTATTAATTCCATCATTTAGGCAGGAGTACTATAACTGGATCTCTCTATACTCTCCCAGATAACCCAACATCATAAGGACTTTGAAGGTTCACTAACAGGACAGATCATGATGAATGCACTGCCTAGATTTATTTTATGATTGCCATTCTTCTCCCCACCCCACCCCCTCACCCCTGTTCCTTTTTATCCATAAGAAGCCCAAATGAGCAAGCGCGGAACTAAGTACAGGACTTTTATTTAGGTCCTTCTCCTGAGTCGTGGTGGAATGATCACCACGGTTTGCACAGTCAGCTCCTTCTGGCCTCCGATTCTGGTTGACCTTGTTAACCTTGTTTACTGACCTCCAATGACCACATTCATGGCCTCGCTCTGTCTTTCTTCATCTGTTTCTTTGGCCTTTCTCTATCTCTCATACTGGTATGTAGACTCCAGCCAGGCAGGACCTTGTCCAATCCATTGTCACTATTGACCTTACACCAGGGTCAACAGAAGGCACTCACTCACTCACTCACTCACTCACTCACTCACTCTCCTGAGAACTAAATGGACTGCAGCTAGTAAAGAACCACTAAACCTTACTTAAGGAATAAACTGGAATATAAGTTACCTGAACACCAACCTGTCTCTTACAGTCTGGCAACAGAATGAGGCAGGAGGGGGACAGAAGTAACCATCATTCCTCTTGCCCATCTTCCTCACTGCTAAAGCCCATGCCTACAAGTGAGACATTGTCTCCTTTTTTCCCACAGGCAAGCTAATAAATAACCTTAGTTAAGACAGAGGCCAAATTAAAGCAGTCAAAGTGAATTTTAAAATCATTTTGAAATCCCCTTGATCTCCAAGGTTCAAACTGACACTGATACATGAAAACAACAAAAGGCCGAATGACTCTGTACGATGGATACCTTGCCAGGTCTGTGGAACCTAGGCCCAGTGCGATGTGAAGAAAGTAATGCCAAGATGTCTCAGAGAAAAGGAGAGACAGCAACGCTCTCTGTTGGTAGAGTTCCGTGCAAGTAACAATCCCCAGAGCCATTAACATCTTCTCTGTAACTTTTCCTATTCCAGAGACCTAGAAAAGAATCCCTATTTAGCAAAATTGAGTGCAGTATAGCACAGATGAGCAAATATTTATAATCTAGTGCTTGCATGCGTGTATGTCTGAAGGGGAATGTTGTGGGTGCTAAGGCTTGAACTCAGAGTCTTGAACATGCTACGGAACAGTCTGCTGCTGCGTGGCATCCCCAGGGGAGAGACTGTAATCTTCTGTCACTGACAAATGGTATGAATGATAGTGTTTTCACTTGTTATACAAGAAAACAGTTATTATTTTTGGTCACACAGCCTAATTTGATAGAATTTTTTAAAGGCATTTTTAAAAAGTCTTCTGTGGTCATACAAATTTTTGGAAATAGTAGAGCAAACAAATGAAACTTTTTAGTATAATATTTATGTGTGCTAATATCAACAATCCAAGGGGATATAGGATTTTGTTTTTGACAAAATTAATCCAAAGTATGTCACCATCTCTAAAATGAAAAACCTTTATATTTTTTAACAATTCAACTGTATACTACATGATAGTCTAGAACCTGTTCAAAATAACAGACAACATTGAATCTGTATAAGGTAACACTCATTGTTCAAGGAAAAGGCTATAGAAAAAATCACAGTACTAATGATTCCTGGATGCTATATACATATAGTAGTTTTTTTCTAAGGTATAAATAGGTGTTCCATGTTTTTAAAATTCTAGGTTCAAATATTGGGTGAATTAAAATATTGATGATATTTTAAAATCTAATTTAAAAATCATTACTTATACAATAATAATTTAAAAATCCTTAATTACAAAAGTAAAGAAGACATAGAATACAAAAATTCAGAAGCTATAAATAATAAAATATGCCATTTTCTGGAACCTAGTGGGAAAAATTTCTCATTTTAGAGATAGTAAAGTACTTTGGTTCAATTTTGCCAAAACCGAAATTCTAACTCCATTTGGAGTTCACACCCACTCATCTGGCAGTGACTGGACTGAAGGGTAAGACAGAACAGTTATGGCTGCAGCCTCTCCTGCAAGGGCTCCTTTATGTCCCTTCTCCTAGGTAGGATGCACTTAAAGTCTGCCACCTCTTGCTTACTTTCTGCTCTCCGGCAGCAGAGCTTCCTAAACACTACTTTCAGGGTTCCACAGGAAGTTTCAAGTGCACATTCAACACCAAGCAATGTTTTCACATGCTACCTATGGTTTCACAGCTATTCGGCAATGAGAGATACTATCAGCCAGTGGTTCTCGACCTTCCTAATGCTGTGACCCTTTAAAACAGCTCCATATGCTGTGGTGAGCCCCAAACATGCTACTTTTATGACTCATAAATATCTGATATGCAGGATATCTGGTCTGTGACTCCCAAAGGGGTTGAGAACCACTGGGACTCTAGCTCCTCTGCAGAATTCAGAGTATACACACAAATGAAAGCTTTCTACACGACTTTACCTTTCTAATAGGCAGGTCCTTGATGAAGTCCATCACTGCGCTCCTGCTGGGGAGGATTTGGTACTGTCCATTTGGCTTATTCTTATCACTGCACACTTTTGCTAACATTGTATTGGGGGCGATGCCTTAAAAAGAAGAGCACTCCATTCACTCCAAAAAGCAGCTACACAGAGTTAATTATGTGACAAGGAAACGCAAATGCTCTGGAATTACACTTAAACTGACAATCTCCCCAGGGCTTTTTGAGGTTTTAGGGAAAAGAAATAGATTAGTTATAGCAGCAGGTGACTTGAGAAATAGTTCAACCCTCACACCTTAGAATCCAGGGGTAACTTCTGAACCAAGTAATATGGAGTATCATTACTTGTGACTGTACTAGGAATAAAGAATTATTATTTTTTTGTTGTTGTTGTTTTTTCGAGACAGGGTTTCTCTGTATAGCGCTGGATGTCCTGGAACTCATTCTGTAGACCAGTCTGGCCTTGAACTCAGAAATCCACCTGCCTCTGCCTCCCGAGTGCTGGGATTAAAGGCGTGTGCCCACCACGCCCCGCTTATAAAGAATTATTTTAGCTGATTCTTATTTACTTCTCAGAAAAGACTAGAATATAGTTTATGGTAGATGCTTAATTTTTAAAGTTTTTCAAGTACTCTGACTTATATTAAAAGCAACAACAATATAAAGCCTTTAATCTTTAGTGCTACAAAACAAACCTCCACACATGATGTTTTATAATTCTAGAGTCTTATCAAGTCAATTTATAGTAGGTGGATCTAAATACATTCATTAATAGCTTATTTTGGTTTTTATAGATATTTTTTAAAGCTGATTATGCTTTGCAATAAAAAAAATTAATCCAATCACACATGTCTTTAAGATCATGCAGAGGCTTTGTGACAAATGGTGTGACCATTATCAGCCCCTACGCTAAGGCCCCCGAGATGCTACTAGGGGTTGCGGATACATGTAAAGTGGGTGACACTGTTGGCTTTCTTTCCTTTTTAAAAATTTTTTTCTTTCTTTCTTTCTTTCTTTCCTTTCTTTCTTTCTTTCTTTCTTTCTTTCTTTCTTTCTTTCTTTCTTTCTTTCTTTCTTTCTTTCTTTCTTTCTTTCTTTCTTTCTTTCTTTCTTTCACCAGATGGTCTTAGGTTGCTATGCTGCAAGTTGATCTTTTTCTTGGTGGAAGCGAGGGGAGGTTCACCAACCTGCATTTATGCTAGGTTGTCTCCTCCAAAGCAATCAAATACGCTGTGCAAATCCAAGGAAAATATATTTTGCACTTAAGGATCACTATTCTAGACTTGTGATAGCTTTTTTGCTTTGGGACATAGACTTTTTGCTTAATTACAGCTTACCTGGAGGTTTAGCTAGCCTCAGTAGGTAAAAATTACTAGCAGCCAAATCCAATGTCATCATCGGTTTACAATGAGCAGCAGCTAGCGTTAATATCCCTTTAAATAAATACCTGCGCTGGCTGTCAGCGTTGTTTTTTGTTCAATTCTGAAGCGAATTTCCTTTACCACTTCCTCAGCTGATGTTCCAAAAACAACTGGATTTTGGGCTATTTGAGGATTGTTTTGTTCTTCAGAGTTCAGTTGGAAAGGACTTCCTTGGGGTTGCAAATCAGGAGGACTATCTTCAAAAAGCAGCGGGGAGATGGACCGCTCATACTCGGTCAGCTCGTTAGCTTCCTGTCTGGGTGTATCTGAATCACAAACAGGAACGGCAAGTCAACTTAATTTTAAGAAACACACATGACTTAAGCTAGGTTTCACTCCATTTTTTCATTTTCTCAATGCTCCTCCTGCATGTCCCAATCCAATGTGTAATTAATTTTTTTCTCTCTCCCCCTCTTCTCACCTTTCTGTGTGTGCACACTTGTCTATCTGTTGAAACAGTCTGTTAGCCCACACTGGCCTCAGTCCACCATGGAGTCCACACTGACCCACACTGGCCCACACTGGCCTCAGTCCACCATGGAGCCCACACTGACCCACACTGGCCTCAGTCCACCATGGAGCCCACACTGACCCACACTGGCCTCAGTCCACCATGGAGCCCACACTGGCCCACACTGGCCTTGAACTCCTGACAGTTGTTGCCCAAGCCTTGTACGAGTGGGATCACAGGCACCAGTGCCCACTTTCCCCCACTCCGCCAAGAACAAAGCAGTTCAGTTTCTTCCTAGGAACCACGATAAGAAACGCTATCGTTTATTTTTTGCAGCTATTTAATAAAGACAATGCTATCTGGCTTTCCTTAAAAAGAGCAGCATCCATTTCTTTAGTCCATGTTTTAAAGAAAATATTTTAGTTAAAACTCATTAACTTACAACATCTATTATGTTTTATTTAAGAAAGGAAATGTTTTTCACTTTATTTTTCTATAAGGACAAAGAGAACCTTCTTAAGTTAGAGTTAGGAATGAGGAGGAAAGGTATTAAACAGTAGGAATAATTATAACCAAAATTAAATTTTGCTTTGGAAGAGGAAAAAAAAACCCTCTTTATTCATAGAAGAAACTTCAAAAATATTAAAATATTCTGAAATGTTTCTTTTCAAACATTGATTCCACTTTTAACTTGTTTGTTAACAAAATATTACTTTCATTGAGCTTGCCTTTGCTATAAATGAAATTACTCCTGAGAGCAGAACTTCTTTTTTTTAATTAGATATTTTCTTCATTTACATTTCAAATGCTATCCCCACAAGCCCCATATACCCTTCCCCTGCCCTGCTCCCCAACCCACCCACTCCAGCTTCCTGGCCCTGGCATTCCTCTGTACTGGGGCATATGATCTTCCCAAGACCAAGGGCCTCTCCTCCCATTGAGGGCCGACTAGGCCATCTTCTGCTACACAGGCAGCTAGAGACACGAGCTCTGGGGGTACTGGTTAGTTCATATTGTTGTTCCTCCTATAGGGTTGCAGACCCTTTTAGCTCCTTAGGTACTTTCTCTAGCTCCTCCATTGGGAGCCCTGTGTTCCATCCAATAGATGACTGTGAGCATCCACTTCTGTATTTGCCAGGCACTGGTATAGCCTCACAAGAGAGAGCTATGTCAGGGTCCTGTCAGCAAAAAGAAATCAGAACTTCTTTATATAAATTCTTAGAGTCTGATCCAACTAATGAAGGTCCAAATTTAAGGCAAAAAGTGTAATCATCAATACACTGGAGAGTGTTACTGTTGAGAAGTAGAGTAGTTGGGCACACTAGTGTGTGCCTGTGATCCCAGAACCCAGTACATGGGAGGGTGAGACAGAAGGATGACAGTACTAAAAATAGTCACATGAATAATTCCACTAAAAACGGTTCTCTAAGCTTAAAATAAGATAAAAACAATTTAAATGTACTTATAGGATTAAAAACAGTTTTCTGATCCCATTTCATAACACATATATTTCTCAAATCAAGGTAAATACAGAAGCAACAATTACATTCTTTTTTTTTTTTTTTAAGCTAAGTTATCCTCACATTAACTATGTAGTCTGTTCAGGTTGGTCTTGAACACCAAGTTCTATTGCTTCAGCCCTCAGAGTGCTGAGATTATAGGTATAGGAGCTTAATTTTCTTAAATTAAATTTCCAGACACAGTTGAAGGTATTTTCCTTGAAAAATGAACTTGGTCTTTAGAAAATGTTTAAAGAAGGCTGGGTGGTGGCACATACCTTTAAGCTCGCCCTGGGGAAGCAGAGGCAGTCAGGTTTCTGTGAGTTCCAGGACAGCCAAAGCTCTTTTAGAAAGAAAGAAAGAAAGAAAGAAAGAAAGAAAGAAAGAAAGAAAGAAAGAAAGAAAGAAAGAAAGAAAGAAAGAAAGGGAGGGAGAGAGAAAAATGTCTACAGATAAGTAAATAATATAACAGTATACTTGATTAGTTGCAACCTTTAATTATGGTGTATGAGTTGCTTTATAGATAGAAACCCTCAAATCTGAATCTGCAGGCCACGCACAGTACAACTATTCTCACTACATCTGTGCTTCAGGCCATTTCCATTTTCACATTCTGATTTTTAAACTTTAGAGTAACTTGGGAGGAGTAAGAGGATGGGATAGCTGACATGACGGATACCCAGAAGCCTTTTCTTCCAGTCGGCTGCACAGAAGTCAAGGTAAAGGGCTACAGAGGGACTGCAGGCCAGTCCATCATCCTGACCAGGCTCCCAGGCTCCCGAGCCTTCTCTGGAACGGTGTCTCGCCCTGGCGCTCGCTCTCTACTCCTGGAAGCCAAGATGCTGCCTCTGGTGCACCATTAGAGCTACTGCCTCTGGTGCCGTTCAGAGCTGCTGCAGCAACACGGCATCTTTTCAACCCTAGCTGTGCTTGACTTCTGTGTGGCCTGGCTGTGTAACCGGCTGCTGAATGAAACTCCTTCACTCTCTCTGACAGAAGAAGCAGAGCAACAGAGCCAGACTAGAGCGCTCCATGCGGACCGCAAGCACTCCAGTGCTAGCGTTCGAATCTCCTACACAGCATGACACTTGCCAGCTAGATTTGTATGGCAAAGCAGACATAAAACAATGCTTAATATTCTATTTGCAAATAAGGACAATAGTTCACTACCTATTTCTAGAGACAAAGAATATTGAAAGATCCACCAATCACCTGCCCATTTGCAAACCCCGCAAATACAAGGTTTGCTGTTTGTAAGAGTGCAGCCCATAGGGAATTATGCGTAAAAAACGAAAGTTAAATCATTTCATTTGCTTAAGAATATAAAACAGGTGAAGAGAACACTGGGCAAATGAGCAACCTTGCTGTAACGTCACATCATCGCCAGCTTGGACACTGGATAGAGCACTGGCAGAGAGGAAGTCACTTACCTTAAGCCTAAAGCAGTTTTTAAACACAAGGCAAGAGTAGCTATTAAGGGGGTGCTTAAAATCAATCAGGAATTTCCTCTCCACTTCTCTCAGAAACGCTAAGAAACGAACAGAATAAATAGGCTTTTACAGTTTTACTTTTTAACTTTTTACCTCTCATGCCCAAACAATAAGGTTATACCAAAAGGGCAAAGTCTTTCTGTTGTTGTTCCAAGCTCCTGTGTTTAGAAACTATTATTCTTTTTTTGATGTTTCCATCAAAGAAAAAAGAAAGACAAACCCCCTAGGAAATAAGGTAACGAGGCTTTGATTTGATGTCTGTATTAAACTTGTTGCAAACAAGGGGAGCTCCTAACAGTGTGAGTCTTAGAATTTGATGCTGCTGGGTGTAGTGGCACAAGCCTTTAATCTCAGAGTTTGAGGCCAGCCTGGTCTACACAGTGAGTTCCAGGACAGACAGGTAGGGCTCAAGGCTATGTAGAAAAACCCAGTCTCAAAAAATCAAATCAAAACAAAACAAAAACAAAAACAAAAACAAAAACAAACAAAAAAAGGAAAAATATTTGATTCCACCACACACGGACCATTTTTGTTCAAGGAGGTTACTAGCCTGCTTGCCCACCACTGACTAGCTAGCCCCTCTGATGCTGTGAAGAAGTTACACACATGAAATGTGGCTGTGGTTTGTGAGTGAATCTTTTGGGTCACCTTTTCATCTGGGTGAACTTTGTTCATGCATTTGTTCCAGTCAGACATTTGAAGTCCCTTTTGGCAAAGGGACTGGAGGCAGAATGTGTAACATCTGAATGTTTCACGGTATCACTTTGGATAAAAAATACAAATCTACCGAGTGAGTCCCCAATCCTCTAGTTGTGTAGAAGAATCATGAGGCTCTGTGGAGATGCCTTAGCGGGTAAAGTGCTTGCCATGCAAGCCCAAGGAGTTCAGATCTACAATACCAGCATAAAAGCTAGGTATAGCAGGGCCTCGGAGGTAAAGGGCGATAGGAGGGACAATGACAACAGCAGATCCCCAGAGACCTTGCCTCCGAGTGTGACAGAGGAAGACATCCAGGTCTACCGCTGCCCCTCCCCCACGTGGCACAGCAAGGTCTATGGTGAAGGAGAGAGAGGAGTTCATGAATGTCTGCAGGGTTGAAAACAGCCAAACTGTTGTATTAGAACTAGATTATAGGAAACCTGGGGGAACAAAGGACAATGAAATCACCAAAGGTTTTGTGTTTGGGGCTAATCTTTTTAAAAGTCTGATTCCTATCAACAATAACAACGACAAAAGCCACTTTAAACAGAGGGCTTCCTTCACTTCAGTGTAATCTAAATGCTTTGATATTAAGAAAATAACTGTTTTGCAAATGGTCTGAAGAAGCTTGTAATTTCTTAAAATCTGGAGAATTAACACTTTCATCTGACTTTAAGAGATTGCATATATTTAATTTTTAAAACCCCATTGGTATATTTTAAGTTTCTGATTTTTCATTTTTACAAAGATGAATCTAATCTTATTATATGAGTTAATTAGGTTCATTCAAAGAGCTGCTTTCTGTTAGTTTTTAGTTGGTACTTTTAATACATTGCTTACTGATTTTTAAGTAGTTTCCCATTTTGATGAAATATCTTCTTTTGTCCTCAGGCCAATCTTGCCTTTCCTGCAAGTGCTGTGTTATATTCAAGTAGGCTTCGTCCAGACTCATGGCCATAAAATTGGGATCATATTCAGCA
Organism: Mus minutoides; assembly: GCA_902729485.2. Classification (NCBI taxonomy): domain Eukaryota; kingdom Metazoa; phylum Chordata; class Mammalia; order Rodentia; family Muridae; genus Mus; species Mus minutoides. The sequence continues at coordinate 2,068,872 of LR749636.1, forward strand.
AGTATCTCCTTAACCTTCGCAAAGAACAACAACAAAAAGTTTAAATTTTGCTGCCACAGCAAAACCTCCTGTCTTATATATCTGAAAAGAAGCACGAATATTCTTACTTTGCAACTATATTAATGATCCTGCAATCAATAGCTCACGGATTTAAGAAATAAATAATTTACTACCAGTGGATATTTGTCAAATTCTCTTTTGCATTAAAATAGATCACAAAAGCAGAAGGCCATGAAATAGCTTCATCTGAGGCAACCTGAATCCAGCAAGCCAAATAAATCTCAGGCAGTATTCTGGTAGGAACAGAAAGAAATGACTGTGGTTTAAAGTCGCAGTCAGGAGTGGGCAGGACAGGGCTTCTCTCTCTCATTTCGTTTGTGAAGATGCTTGCTCATTTTAAATACGAATGTCAAGTACTACCATATTTTAGAGAACAGTACATTTCAGTTAATTATAATAATATGAACAATACTCAATAGAAAATAAAGATACAATTTACAGTAATCTGGACTGGGAAAGATGATAAATCTATAGAATAATTGCATGTTCACATTAAATTATAGGTGAATTTAGAGTTGCATTGTGACATGAAAGATATACACACTGATTAGAACCACAGCTAAGACAATTCAGAAACGCCCTTCATACAGAATAGCGTTATCACACAAAAGCGTGGAGGAGTGTTTTTGCTGTTTGTCTTAACTATCAAAGAATTAGTGGAAACCAGAGGAAATAGTTGCCAAAATAACCTATACCATAGAAAAGGTCTCCATCTAACATTTAACAGCGGTCACATCAGTAGCAAACTTTTTGTTTTATATATCTTACCACAATCTATCTTACCCCAATCATGAACAACTGAGGGGAATGTAGGGAAATGGTGATGGGAACCTGCACACATGTATTCAGAGTGCTTGCATAGCTTTGTTCTGTTAGAGGAAGCCACTCTATAACAGATGCCAACACTATCTTTTAATGAAAGTGACATTCTGGAAAGTCTGTACCTGCTGGCCCCTGAGACTCAATGAGAGCTGCTCCCTGGAGGCAAAGCTCAGTACCCATTACTTGTGGTGTCTCTTCCCCACCAACATGGTGCAATAAGGACCGGAGCCGTGCCGCACCCAATGGCATCCATTGTGCTGTTAACTAGGCTAAGAGATAGCCCGGCTCCCCCCTGCAGCCAGGTTCTACAAGTCTCCTAGGTCACCCGGCTCCGCCCAGCCCACCTGCACAATATCTCAGACTTCCCGCCAAACTCCAGAACGCCTGCGCAGAAGACTGGGGGTGGGGCTTCCCCTCTTTTTCCCTGAGTGCATTGGATTCAATAAACAGTTGCCTTGAGCAGAACCCCAGCCTTGGCCACATTCTTTTCCCCTTCCCCTATTTCATTACAGCTCCGGACTATTCCATCCAGGGAACCCAAATCTGTGAATGTAGGGGTTACTGCTGGTCGGGCCCCCACAATCACTCCCTGTGCACGGGCACTGCCACAAGAACTAAAAGAGCCCACTCCGCGAAACACCAAGCACTTAGCTCTGAGAACAGAAAAGTTATCCTAACGCTCGGGCAAGACACAAATAACCAGAAACACGAATGTATCAATACGGCATTCACATGGAAAACTCATATGGGTATATTAACTAGAGAGACATTGCTCAAATTTGAAGATTTTTTTTCTAACTTACATAAATAACCAGATGACAGACAATTAATACCTGTGGTCATACTGTCAGAAATTTTACTGTGTAGGATTCAAGATCTCTCTTACAAAGTCTTTGCAACATTTTTTAAAATTACCACAGCCTGCACTTAATAGTGTATTTTAGAGGCAGGTGGATCTCTTAGTTCGAGGCCAGCCTGGTCTACAAAGTGAGTTCCAGGACAGCCAGAGCTACACAGAGAAACCTTGTCTCGAAAAACCAAAAAAAAAAAAAAAAATAGTGTATTTTAATTATGAATATAGAAAAAATAACTATCAAAGGTACATTCTCTTTCCCTACCAGTTTTTCAAAAGTAGGCACAAAGCAATTGATTTAACAGACTGTTTCGAAAGAATACATCTGTTTTAATATAGGGGTGATATTTCTAGGGAGAATGAGGTAGAATAAAAATAAATGAATTTAAAGTTCCCTTGCATGTCTGAATGGCAGTGAGTACCATGCCAGGGCCACAGAGATGGCTCAGCAGTTCAGAGGACACACTGCTCTTCCAGAGATCCAGAGTTCAGCTCCCGGCCCCCAGCTCAGGTGTCTCACAGCCACCTCTGGGTCTAACTCCAGGAAATCTACTGATGTCATAGACATCTGCACACGCATGCCTACCACAAACAGGCACAAATATACATGTGGAATTAAAATAAAAACATATCTTTATATCAAGAGGAGGCCTCCTCCTCCTCCTTTTTTCTTTGTGATATGGTCTCATATGGCTCAGGCTGGCCTCAGAATGACTAAGGAGCCTAAGCTGGCCTCCACAGTGCAGGAATCACAGGCCATGTTCAGACAGTAGTCCATGGCCATTTTCATGATATAATAGCAGTCTAAAAGGATGCACATTTGATTTTGACTCAAAAGTCCCCACACTGTGTGACAGATCAGTTTTAATGAAAATAGAAGAATGAGACCTTTCACACAGACAGTTCAGAATCTTACTAGGTAAACACACCTCTGTACTTCACTCTTTTCAAAACGAGGGAGCGTCCCTTTCCTTAAAGTCTACTTGGCATTAGATGGTCAAGTAGGTGGGAAGGATTATGAAGTAAGCAAAGCAACTCATCAAACTAAGTGCACGCCTGCAGCCCTAGCACGCCAACCCTAGCACGCCAACCCTAGCACGCCAACCCTAGCACGCCAACCCTAGCACGCAAAAGTTTAAGGTTAGCCTGAGCTACACAGTGAGTGAGTATCAGGCCAGGCTGGAACAAAACAAACAAACAACAACAACATCAACAAATAATAATAATGTTAATAATAATAATAAATTTATTTAGAATAAATTGAAGCCATTAATGATGAAATGTATAGGTTCTACATATTAGAAATTAGATTGTTCATACGTGGAGAAAAATATTGAAAATTAACTTTATGTTATAATTATTAAGGCTATTCAAAGTTTTGAAAGATTGTAAAGATTTGACAGATTGAGAGTAGATGAAAAATACATGGAAGGCAAAGGGTTGGGAAACACAATGGTGTGTTCTGCACCCTGTACACAGCTCACCACTATGAGACCAAGGGGAAACACAACAGTGTGTTCTGTATTCTGTACACAGCTCGCCATTTACTACAGGTGAGACCAGCGGGAAACAGAGTGGCATGTCCTGCACACTGTGCGTAGCACCATTCACTACAGGTGAGACCAAACCTTGACAGGCTAAGGCATCTGGGGTTGCCCAGGTGACAGGAAGGCAGTGACAGGGCTTGGGGTGACAGGGCTTGGGGTGAGACGCCCACTTACCTCCTTACTCACAGCTCTATATTTGTCAAAGTTTGGGGGTACTATAATAAGTTGTGGGCAGAGCCTCTTAGCAATAAATCCTGGCATGGCTGCACGGACACCAAACCGCCTTGCATGGTAATTTGAAGTAGCCTGAAAGAAAATGGACCGCATAGGGAAAAATAAACAACCCTAAATGGACATATCGATCAGTGCATTCATAAGAAACACATTACTGATGTGCATTTTCAATTCAAGGGCATTTCTTTTATAAGCCACTATCTTGAACCACATCTTGACTTTCTTAAAAACCATGACCCTGTCTCACTGTTACTTCTAAATTTATAGCATGATACCAGGTAATAAGGAGGACAATGAAAAATTCTTCAAAGTGGATGTGGTGGTGCGTGTCTGTCATTCCAGCAATTAGGAGTATAAGGCAGGAGAGCTACTAGTTTGAGGTTCAAGGTCATTCAGTTCTACACAGCAAATAATGGTTTTAAATAATTTAAAAAATATTTCCAGTAATTAAACTTCAATATATACATATAATACACACACAGAGAGAAAGAGATATAGATAAATAGATATATGTTGTAACCCTAACTAATACATATATAATATAATATATATTTAATCCTGGATGATAGTGGAACCAATATGACACTAATAGTAAATAAAATAGAACAGTTATAAAGTACTAAGAAAATATCAACAGTATACATATTATGCAAAGTAACATGTATAGAAAGTATTAGTATAATATAATGTAAAAAGAGCATGTTTGTTTAAACTATTTGGGACCAGAAGTATATCATATTTAAGTTTCCATATTTGAGAATATTATATAGGTTTTTTTTTTCAGTTAACCTTCCTTGATTGGAAAGTCTGAAATCAAAAATGTTCCAAAATCCAAAACCGTTTTGTGTTTGTGTACATATAAGTACATGTGTTTCTGTGTATCCATGTGCATGCAGGTAAAGTCCCCAAATCCAACATTTTTAAAAATGTATTTCATATGTTTTGGATTAGAGATGCTCAGCCAGTAGTATACATTTGCCCTATCTGGAAATTTTTTTTTTTTAAAGATATATTTATTTATTATATGTAAGTACACTGTAGCTGTCTTCAGACACTCCAGAAGAGGGCATCAGATTTTGTTACGGATGGTTGTGAGCCACCATGTGGTTGCTGGGATTTGAACTCAGGACCTTCGGAAGAGCAGTCGGCACTCTTAACCACTGAGCCATCTCGCCAGCCCCTGGAATTTTTTTTTAATCAGAACGAAAAAATTAAAAGTCTAAAAATCTGATCAGAAATATTATGCCTCTAAAATGAAGTGCTTAAAATTTTTTTTAAAACTTCAAAATTGAGTTTTATTTTTTTTAAAGACGTGATTTTATTTTATTTTTTCAAAAACACTTTGGCTAGGACATGATGCTAAAAAGTCAGAGAATGAAAACACAAGAGTCTTTAGTAAATCCTGTCATGACAGTGTTTGCCAGTGGTCCGGGTCAAGGGCAGGACCTAATACCATCTACAGCCAAGTTTAGTACTGAATGGAGCCTTTATCTGGAAACTAAGCGAATGCTAGAGAAATGCAGGCCACAGCTATCACATGAAGGAATTATTTCAGAAAAAAAATCAGATTTCCTTTAATCATTAAAAAGCCATTACAAAAATCTTGACAGTACTCCAAAACTGTCCCGACCCCTGCTCAGTGCTCTGGAAGAGAGTGTGCAGGTGGCACTAGGGAGGCCAAGCAAGGCTTGAAAATCAAAAAAGTAAGTCTTGAGGCCACCGAGACCACTCCGTGCTTCAGAGTAAGAACTGGCTGCTCGTGCAGAGAATCTCGGTTCAGTTCCCACACCCTGAACCCACACTGTGGCCCACAACCATGGTTACTCCAGTGCTCTCTTCTGGCTTCTGGAGCCACCAGGTGCATTCATTAGTACAGACATAAGCGCAGACCAAACTCTCGTATAAATAAAGTAACAATTTATTAACTCTAAGTAAATCTTATGAGATTGATATGAAGCTAGATCTGATGAAAAACTAACGTTTTACAAGATGAGTCCCTCACATCTTGGGTTCGTAGTACATTGAAAACAGCATAGCAGCTTTATTTATAATAGCCAGAAGCTGGAAAGAACCCAGATGTCCCTCAACAGAGGAATGGATACAGAAAATGTGGTACATTTACACAATGGAGTACTACTCAGCTATTAAAAACAATGAATTTATGAAATCCTTGAGTAAATGGATA